>JABMCL010001560.1:147500-170000 GCA_018857735.1 Alviniconcha marisindica
GTTTCTGGGAACATAAGACAGGACTTCATTGCATGCTGCAGAACTTATTCTGGACACATAAGATTGTTCTAGATGAAAGGCTTTAGAGCTCGAAATGTTTCGTAGGGTTTCGCTCCTCATTTATTTTGTACACGTTTGCCTCTTTTCAGAAGACGTTTTAATTTTATTCTGGCCAACGTAGTGTGCATTTTAAAGGACGTTTTAGCTTTGGAAGGTTGTTCGGCTTTGTCGCGGTCGTTCCCCGTTAGTTATTAGGTAATCTTTCCTTTATTTTCTTGTCGATTTGATCTTCGCTCTTCCAGTTCCAGCGTTCATCTGCCTGGTTTTTTATAGGTTTACTGACTCTTTGTTCTTTATGGTTTCGATTGTCATTTTAAAGATCAAAGCGGCCTTTCAAGTGTCTCTTCTCTGTGGAGTTATGAGCCATGAAAACTGAGCAAGGCTGACGCTCAGCTCTTGCTTAAAGAGCCGCTCCGGACAGCGTCACGGAAATCGAATAGTGTTTGTTGTTTCTGCGCATTTAGAATCCCAGCGCATTTTGCGTGCGCATGGACGTATATGAAAATTTAACTGCGCGTATCATGACAACTGAACAACGTGGTTTTACTTATTCATAGTTGTCTCTGGGAACAACCTTGTTGTTCAGTACAGAGTAGAACAAGGTCTAAGCGTCCAAGGAAGAGAGGTCGGTGGCTTCCTCGTGAAATTAGAGCACTCTCTCCGATTTCAGGATATTGTAAACGTCATCCTTTCTCCCTAATCGTTATTTGCCAGAGATCGTAAAACCGGACACATTGAAAGGGGTTCTCTCCCGACTGCATAAAACACCTGCTATCATCCACTCTCCGCTACGATGTCACCCGGCAAGGTTATGCCAGCTATCAAGCTTGAATGTAGAGTTTACGGCCCGACTTGGCGATCACCATCATCATTTCACAGCCTTGTGAATATTTGCTGGAGCTGGGGAGGCAGGGGAGATAAATGCAGTGGGGACAGAACCCACGTGATGCTTCTCTTTATGAGCTGCACCAGAGGGTGACTTTTTCCATACGGAGGGGCGGGGGGTGGAGGGGGGGGGGGTCGAGGGGAGAGGGCTCGCGTTTATAAGCTGACCTGAACGGGAAACTGGGCTTTGGGGTCACCGGAGCGCTGATCGTCGTCAGCGTTGAGTGTTTATGGTCATCAGAACGGAGTGGACGCTCAGCAACGTGCCTCTGTTTTCATGGTCAGCCGCTGTGGTAGCAAGCGCTAGGGGCACGTTCAGTTAGGCTGGTGTTACGTACCGAATCAGCGGGCAAAGCCGTTAGTGACTACCACTGGACAATGTCCTTAAAAACCAGCTGACAATGCCGTTTGAAACCAGCTGACAATGCTGTTTGAAACCAGCTGACGATGTCGTTTAAAAACCAGCTGACAATGCCGTTTAATACCAGCTGACAATGCTGTTTGAAACCAGCTGACGATGTCGTTTAAAAACCAGCTGACAATGCCGTTTAAAACCAGCTGACAATGCTGTTTGAAACCAGCTGACAATGCCGTTTAAAACCAGCTGACAATGCCGTTTAAAAACCAGCTGACAATGCCGTATGAAACAAGATGACAATGCCGTTTGAAACCAGTTGACAATGCCCCTGAAACCAGCTGATAGTGCCGTTTGAAACTGGCTGACTATGCCCTTTGAAACAAGACAACAATGCCCTTTGAAACAAGCTGTCGTTTGAAACCTGCTGCAATGCCCTTTGAAACTGGCTGACGATGCCGTTTAAAACCAGATGACAATGCCCCATTTCAAGCCGTGAACAGCTGTCTTTGATCCCAGTTTGGGAAGTGAAGTTTCACGTCAAGTGTAACTAAACCGTCAGAGGTAGTCTTTAACTGGGAAATCCGGAATGCTGCAATATGACGCTAGATTGAGGTGTTTGTGGTGCGGTTCTGCGCATCACAATGATGGGGCTGTTCAGAAGGGCTGAATTGATTCGGGCATTGACTCAGTGAAATGAGTTAGTCCGGGTGTGTTTGCCCCTACTGATGGAAGGAGATGAACGATGTTGAAGCACGACCACTCGTGTTCGTGCTCCAAAGGAATTGGCCCACAAATTATTTGATTTCGGAAATGGCTTCGGTTCGGCCAATGTTTGGTTTATGTTAGGAGACATATCTAAGAAAATACGCCCACCATAAAGTAATTGGATTTTCCAGAAATCAACTCGTGTTCTCTTAGCCATAGACTCGCCATTGCTTTACGCTCGTCTCCTAACATGAAGATTAGGTTGACTTAATGTTGCGGTCAAATGGCGTTAATAAATTTTGAGTTGCGTTCTGCGTGGCAGCTGAGAATATTGGACTGTATCAGAAGCGACCGAAATTTGATTCTGCTGCTTGCAGACTAATGGAAGGCGGAACTCTTGCTATTCAACACAAGCTATTTTCGTCAGAACACTCTGCTTTATATGGCAGCAAACACAACCCTAGCAGTCCCACATTGCACTGTGTATACTTGAAATTACCACGGTAACAAGCAAGAAAGAACGGTAAAAGTCATTATTCTGTTCTGATTATCAGAACATCATGGCAGCGGAGAGACTACGAAACAATATCGCATAGCGCGGTCGACTGCGTAGATATCCCAGGCGTAAATTTGGCCAAGGAAATGCAGTTGTCTCTTTCGAAACAGTGTTTGGGCAATGGTACACCAGAAAGGATCTCTCTCTCTCTCTCTCTCTCTCTCTCTCTCTCTCTCTCTCTCTCTCTCTCTCTCTCTCTCTCTCTCTCTCTCTCATATCAGTGTTTGGGCAGTGGTATACCAGAAAAGCCCCCCCCCCCTCTCTCTCTCTCTCTCCTTCTTTCGGGGTAGTTGCTAAGGGTAGGATGAAAAGGAACCCGTAGCGCTACCGCGAGCCTCTCGAGCCTCAGGTACACGACTTCAGCCGCCACGCATACTTCGAGCAACAGTAACTGGCTGACGCTGACAGTCCGATAGATACAATGCGCAGTAGAGATGTGCAGCATTGCCCGCATTCCGGACCCATCATGGCTGCCGTCCCGTGACGACACTGAGGGGCCCAGCGGGCTGCGCATGGGTTCGTCGCCACACTTACGTTCTTCCCCCCAAATATTGACACTGCCTCCCCAGCTACCAACAGTCGCATAGACATCACAACGTCGCGGAGACATCACAACGTCGTGTAGACATCACAATTACTGCCATCTCTTGACCTACACGCACTGGCCATCTTCGGCCTGCTTTGGCCATTTTTTTCTCTCTCTCTCTCCTGGTCCACATTCTGATCCGAGATGAAATAGGACTTTAATCTCCGTTTCATCTTTTTGTTTTCTTTTGGACACGATGATCTCTGTTGGAAAGCGTTTTAATTCCGGGTTGCTTTGTTGCTAGGTTGTGTTGTGTGCGTGTTGTGTGTGTATTGCTTGTGTGTGTGTGTGTGTGTGTGTTGTGTGTGTGTGTGTGTGTGTGTGTGTGTGTGTGTGTGTGTGTGTGTGTGTGTGTGTGTGTGTGTGTGTGTGTGGTGTGTGTGTGTGTGGTGCGTGTGTGTGTGTGGTGTGTGTGTGTGCGCGCAGTGTCTGTGCGTGTGTGTGCGCGCGCGTGTGTGTGTGTGTGTGTCAGTGCATGCGTGCGCGCGTGTGTGTGTGTGTGTGTGTGTGTGTGTGGTCGTGCGTGCGTTCGTGAGTATGTGTGTGTGCGTGCGCGTGCCGGCGTAATTGTTTGCAAAGATCTCAAGCCAGGTTCTTATCCGTGCCCTCTGTTTTGGACAACATCTGGCGAGCTTCTGCGGCTGTCGGCTCTCGTCCTGAAACTACCTTCCAATGCCCTTGTCTCGAGGACTACGCTTTTTGTCCAATCAAAATCGTCCCAGGACGTCTTCGCCTCCAAGCGCTGTACGAGAGTGATCTCCCTGTGAGGGCCCCGCTGTTTCTATTGACTGCCACCGTCTTGCAGGAAGAGGGCCCGCCCCCGGAAGGCGGAATAGCGTGAATTTTTCAATTTGTCTCTTGTGACACGTACTTATCTGGCCACAAAAGAGCTCGGCCGGTTCAGTTATGTCTACGTTAGAGAGAGCGGCAAAGTGTTTATCAGTCCGTCCGTACTCAGAGTATTCGGTTTCAGGAATGACAAGCCTGATTTATTCTACGCATGTCGAGATATTTAAGAAAAGAAAAAATATATACAACCGGGGCTTCGCGGATACCCATACCCGTCTCTCTCTGTCTCACTGTCTCTCTGTCTCTGTCTCTGTCTCTGTCTCTGTCTCTCTCTCTCTCTCTCTCTCTCTCTCTCTCTCTCTCTCTCTCTCTCTCTCTCTCTCTGCCTAATTGAATAAAACGGTTCGTTCGTCTCTCTCTCTCTCTCTCTCTCTCTCTCTCTCTCTCTCTCTCTCTCTCTCTCTCTCTCTCTCTCTCTCTCTCTCAACTGCAGGTGCACGGGTATTATTTGTTCACTTTTACTCGTCGTTCAACGTTCAAGATGTCATGGCTAAAAAATGCGGGCTGTCTCCGCCATGTTTGGTTTTCTGGGAGTGTGTTTGACTTTCACCGTCAGTCTGTCCCTGGTTGCGCTGTTGGGTCGCATAGTGGAGTTTGACAGGTGTGTTGCTGCTGTGACAGGGCCAGGTTTGACGGCCGTCCACGTTGTTTGGAACATCACTTGCTTTATACTATACTTTAGTCTCAGGACTGGAGGCCTACGTACGCAGAAAGATTTTACTGTCAGTGTGTGTGTGTGTGTGTGTGTGTGTGTGTGTGTGTGTGTGTGTGTGTGTGTGTGTGTGTGTGTGTGTGTGTGTGTGTGTGTGTGTGTGTGTGTGTTCAAAGTGTGTGTGTGTTCAAATTGTGTCTGTGTGCGTTTGTTTGTTTGTGTGTACACAGTGTGTGGGAGTGGGGGGGGTAGAGATCGGTGTAAATTCCCCCATCCCCACCCTCTGCCCTTGCCACCTCCCTAAGTTAATGAAGTAATGCCTGGATTTTTGCATTTGTAGACTTAGACTGTTTATACAGTATAGCTGATAATGTAGTTGTTGTTGTTTTTACATGCGAACGTACTCTGCCTACCCTTGTTTTTTGTACAATGCAACGTACTCTGCCTACCCCCACTACCCCCGTAATCATTGCTGATTTTTGAAAGCGCCTTGGGATCACCCAGACTGTGGCCCCAGAAATACCCTTTAGTATATTGTGGTTGTTATTGCGTCCCGGCGGTTTCAGCGCTGGTCCTAAATCGATTGCGAGAGTCGTTGCCCATTTAGCAACAGCACTGCACACTAACACCACTATTCACTTGGCCCGTGGCCGGTGCGCAGTTTGGACTCTTAGAAGATTAAGAATTCAGTTTGTAACTGAAAGTAAACTGCACTGGTTAGTGTCACCACCCGTTTTTGGGTTGTTTGTTTTTTGTGTTTTTTTTTTTTTTTTTGGGGGGGTGCTCTCTCTCTCTCTCTCTCTGTCTGTCTGTTTTTTTCTCTTTTTTTTTCTTGTTCTGTTTGTGGCAGTTATCTCACGCTAATACAAGCACGTCGTTCTAATCTCTTGTGCGATATATGAACTGGTTAGTTTTGAGCTCTCGAGATAATGAGCACTAGGATGACGATAAGCGTAACACTTCCTGTCTCTTCTGTTTTGTAATGATTGAATTCGATTCTTACGCTAGCGCACCAGCCTTGTGTAGGACAGACTTGTCCCTGTGAATCTACTTTTAGTCCAGGTTTTACACAGTTCTGGTAGACGTTAACGACTTACATCCAATGTACCATGTAAATCTAAAACTTTATTACATGCACAACTTGGTTTTCCACCGTTTTCGTATTTCTTTTTTATGTTGTGCCCGTGTCGTGACGTGAACTGTTTTTATGTGTTTTTAGGTGTGATTGTTCATAAGTGTTGTGACCTCATTATAATTATTGTGACGTGACTCTTCTGTATGAGTATTGTGACGTGACTTTTTTTCGCGATTACTGTGACGTGACCCTTCTGTTTGATTACAGTGACGTGACCGTACGCATTCTAGATGTTTATGTTGTGATGGCGATTCGGTCTAGCTTCATGCTGTCTGGACTTTTCTTTTGGCACCTCTGATGGAACGGTAGCTTCAGCAGATTCTATTTCAATTGTAATGGAAAGAGACTGGGGGAACAACAACCCACATCAGCGTTGGTTTTGATGTAGAATAGAACATTCATGGAGACCCTTGCGGAGGAGAGGGTCAGAAACACATTTGCCAGCACTAAAACCTGGTGTCTGGGTTGACTCCCTAGTTCACCCTTGGCGTTGACAATCATAGCTTCCGCTGAACTTTAACTTGCTAAGAGTACGAAGTTTTTCGTCAAAAAAAGAAAAAGAAGAAATCAATTGTGAAATGGTCAACGGACAAAGGAATAATTTACTAGAGAATTCCAGAGAGCATGGAGCAGCGTGTGTTGTTGTTGTTTTCTTTATTTCTCCCCCATGTGGTTTTATTTTTCGTTGACCCCACCCCCTTGTCTTTGCCACCTACAGATGACACGAAGAAGGAAGCGGAAGTGACGTCTCCAGAGCCGGAGAAGTGCTCTTGTCCCTCAGTTAAAGGCTCAGCGGGCTCATCAGTCATTGGTCAGTTGAGGAACAGCATTAGCATAATTTATTCAAATGAGGATAGAAGATTCAAATTCTTTAAAACGAAGTTCAGATTCAAATTCTAAACAAGTTAAAGGGTGTTTTTTGTGTTTAAAAAAAAATTAAATGTGAAGTTTATTTTATGTAAGTTTTCTTTTCCCCCCACAAGGGTTAGTTGCTAGAAAGAGGCGATCACAGAACGTGAGGTGAATTCCCATGAGTGGAAAAGGAATTAAGTAAAGTTCATTGGTTTCTCGTTTTTTTCTGATTGCATGTCATCAAAGCACTGTAATAAGCACTGACATAGAAAACAAGCTGCAGCGACGTTTAATTATTAACCTCAGCACGCCCTCCAAAAGCAGATATGTCTGCATGATCCTTTCATTCAGTTGCACATTAATGATCCTTTGCAAATTTGATTGAAACCTCTTTTTGACTTTGTCGCTTGCAACACTTCGATGGTCTTGCTTTTTGTCTTTTGTATGAAACAAAAGCTATAGCTTGTTTTCTGTTCTGTGCGGTTTTCAGTTTGCACAGGTTTCTTCTTTGGAATGGATGTTGTTGATGCTGTTGTCACCATGTATTTTTTCTTTATTTTTTTTTTCTCCTTCCCTTCATCCTTTTGCATTTGAACTGACATGATTTTGAATTTTTGACCATTTCATTTTGGTGCATTCGTGTGTTTTGTGCTTGTTTTGTCTAATAAGACCCCTATTTTGACTGACAGTTGAAGAGGATATCGACACCGTGGTCGTGATCGGGGGAGAGAATTCAGTGCACGACAAAAATGACGGCATTCTGAACGGCGGTAAGAAAATGGAGATTACTGTGCTCCAGCGTCTGTATGGTAACCAGTAGCACTGTGGAATATATGTAGTACATTTGTACTCACGCTGTGGATGTACAAAATCGGTATTGTGTGTACCTGTGCGTAATACACATCCTGTACACCCAGATCCATTTGCAAGCGCTTTTTTTTTTTTTTTTTTTTCTCTCCAAACTTTGACGTTGGTACACGTAGGCCTGTTGCTTTCAGTTACCGACTTTGGTGTTGTATGTGTACGCATAAAAAGTGATACTGCTACACATTGTGCTTTTGGTCAGCACTAGCCTTCGTGATGCGGAGCACAAGTCACGAAGGGAAGGAAAGTGACGTTGCTACAGGTATCGCTCTGCACTACCATCTTTGGTGTTGTTGTCAGTGTGCTCATCAAGACGGAAGTGAGAGGCGACATTGATGAACAGGAAGGCGGTAGACAGACTGCTTTTGTAGTTAGTTGCCAGCTTTCGTGTTTTAAATGACCATATCAAGACGAAAAGAAAAACATCCGTGTTTAGGAACTGTGCGTAAGATTATGTATGTACCTTATGAAGTTCGCCCTGATATAACCGTACCGGTTGACTGGGCGTGACACACCAGCTTACTTACGTTATGAAGTGTTCGTTTGAGTTTTTCACGTTATGCCTTCTTTGCTGTTGTACGTACCTTTTGTTTGTTATTTGCGCATTTTGCTTTGATCCTGCTTTTAACTTCCCCGTTGTTGCACTCCCTGGTTGCTTTCTTTTGCATGACATGCAAATGTGTTGGATGAAACGATTTTCAGTTCGTTATGTTCGGGTTAAGAAACAGAGTTATATATAGGGTATATGGAAAACATGTGCATGATTCCGACTTAGGTTTTAAAAGCAGTAATTGATAAAAAAATAATATTTAGCGATTGATGAAAATATATTTAGGTCTTGTTCTTGACATTTTGAAAACTAGAGTCAGATTTCTGTTACCGTACAGGTAAATATGCACTTCTATATGCAATGTTTTTTTTGTGTGGATCAAAACATACACAAACTTAAAAACTGCTTATTTTAAGTAGACAATGTTTTCAGAAAGCTGTCAATTAACTTCGCTCCAGATATGTTTTCCTTTGTTGTTATTTTCCCCCGTTTTGTTTTGTAGACTGCGCACTTTTGTCTGGCCTTATCGTTTATCAAGATGGGTGCATAATGCAGACAGAAATAAGTGAGAGGGTAATACATCCTGAAGTATTTACGGCTGATTGATGTTGGCCTCGCCTGTCATAACTCGCCGTGCTATATTCAGTCCAACTTTGTTTTCTCCAGTCTGGTTGTTCTCGCTGTAAAATGCGCCAATATCCTGCCAAAAACTCTTTCTCCTTTTTGCTTGTTTTGCGTTACGCGCAGGAAGCTAAATTGAGAGAATATTTGGCAGTAGAGTTCCACACAAGCCTCGAAAATTGACAGACTGAGTTCCACACAAGCCACGAAAATTGACAGACTGCCAATTTTTCTCTTATTGTGAACAGCTAAACATAGGAAGCACATCAAAGTCTGGAAAGAAACTGAAGACCGTTATGTTGAGGCAGTTTATTTGATCTGAGCCGTTATTAGTACACAGACAGAGAGTCAATCAGACGCAAACAGACAGACATGGTTATTTATTTCCTGAGCATTTTGTCTGTTTTGCAAAAGATGAAGTTTACAGCCCCCCCCCCCCCCCCCTCCATTTTGAAATTGGCCATTTCCCGCCAGACACCCGCCGTTCTCAATTGCATTTGACGAAGAGGAAAGTTGTTTGGTCAAGCTTTTAGTTGACTCCCCCCCCCCCCCCCCTTCCCCACACACACCCTCAGCACCATCACCATCACACACAGCATGAAATCAGCAGTTACTTCTGCAAACATGCGTCGTTACCCAGCAAATGGTCCAATTCGTAGCAAATAACTTGACGTCATTTGCACGCTCCTTTGAATTTTCCCTTTCTCTCTTCTCCCTCGGACGTTCCCCAATCATTACTCCATGGTACTTTGGGCAGCCAGCATTTTGCAGCCGTCAGACCCGGGGCTGTGTTCAGAAACTGGGTGACCGCCCTCCGTCGCTGATTTCCCCCCACTGTCTTTGCCTTTTCAGCCCCAGAGACGGGCCAGAGGCCTCTGTCTTCAACGATAACGGCCACAGTACGGAGCGATTGAGGTGCCTTATCGCTGAATGAGCTGGGGGCGTTGTGGGGCCTAGAAGCTTTGGAGACTTCAGTCAAAGACACTAGTTAATGTGCAAATTTAAACTTACTGGTCCGCTTTTACCGCTCTGCTTCTTCACCCTTTTTGTTTTTTTGTTTTTTTTTGTTGGTAGTCTGTGGAAACTCGTATTAAAGGGAAACGTACCACATGATGTTATTCTACTACATATCACAGCCAGATATTGATTCTTTGCTTGTGCGGACGCCAACATATTGGAAGTATAAGAATCAGACCGTAAGACTGCCTAAACTACAGGCCAGAATGGGCGTCCTTAGAATGTCACTGGAAGCATTTCAAACGTTGGGGAAACGCCTGAGAGAAGGGGTAAAGCGCATATGGGCTTTTCCGAGCGCGTAGATACCAAAACTGAACTGAAACTGCACAGAGTGTCGGGTTATCACTCAGCAGTTTATAGAAACGGCCGCTCTTCACTAACATCCTGATTCTGTTGTGTCTGGCGGGTCACTAACGTCCTGATTCTGTTGTGTCTGGCGGGTCACTAACGTCCTGATTCTGTTGTGTCTGGCGGGTCACTAACGTCCTGATTCTGTTGTGTCTGGCGGGTCACTAACGTCCTGATTCTGTTGTGTCTAGCGGGTCACTAACGTCCTGATTCTGTTGTGTCTGGCAGGTCCCAGGGTGGGCCTCAGCTCCGAGGAGACCCCGGAGTCGCCGCCTGCTGCCTCGGCCTCGGTGGAAACCCTCGCCATCGCCATCGTCGTCTCCATCGTCCTCTCCATGCTCATCGGCTTCTTCATCGGCTACAAGGTGGCGGGCTGTCGCGGGGCGCGAGGCGACTCGGACGCTTCCTACATGGAGAGGACCTGTTCTCTGCAGAGGAGCCGGAACCGCCTGTCGTCCGGCGAGCACCCCTACTACAACCCGGAGCACGCCATCATGCCCAAGCAGATGAACTACGTGGTCAACGTCAAGGGCAAGCTCAACACGGGCTCTGTGGAGACCAAGCCGGTCACCAAGTCCAACAAGGTCTACTTGTAGTCGTAGCCTGTCCACTCGACCCGCCAGCACACAAGCGTGGGGGGGGGGGGGGGGGGAATAAATGGGACCTCTTTTCTACAGCAGCCTTGGCAGCAGCGTCCGCTTACTTTTTGGGGAAGGATGCGGTCGGGGTACTGACGCCGCCGCAACGAGAACGGTGCAAAACTTGTTGCTTGGTGGCACCTGTGGATTTTCTGGGCTGTTCCCTTGCGCCGGGTGTGTGGGGATGAATCTGAGCTTTTTGCGGTCGGTTTCTGGTACTTAGGTTCTTTTGCCCGACAAAGACTGGTTACCGGAAACTTGCTCAGAAGCCAAGCGACGTGTGTGCCAAGGCTTGATGCTCTGGATGGCAAGGTCCTAAGACAACGCTCTAAGACTGCTTGCAAGACAGGCACCTTATTTGGAAGCATCAGCCACAACGACATGGTCACCACGCGCCTGCAGCTGCACAATGTCCTGTATCGGACAGGAAACGCCGGACAAGGTCCGCGAGCAGCAACGGCGGAACTGTCCAAAGTCCACCTTTCACGTGGTGGCAGCTTGTGATTCTGGAACTTTACGACAGAACGAAAACAAACGGAGAAACAATTTTACGAGTTTTTTCCTCAATAGATGGCAATCTGGCTGACGCAGAGAAAATTTCCGAAACGAAAAATATAGTGAAAAACACGTTCGAATGAAATTATCAGATGTTAAGCTTTTTTTGTTTTTTGTTTGTTTTTTTGTTGGGAGAAGTAAGCAACAGGGAATTCGTCCTTGCCATCCAAAGCAAGACTTTTTCCTGGGCACTTTCTGTGTTATAGAGAGAGAATGCTCACAGGAAGGTCTGACCTTTTTGGTTTTATCCTTTTGCTTCTTTCCTGTTATTTCGTTTCTGTAACGAATTCGTTTTCCCTTTTATTATTGACTGTTATTCATCAGTATTTCAAATTAAATCTTGTTTTACCCACGTTGTTTTTATTCTCAAAAGAAACTGTGTATATTCGATGCCCACAACTAAAAATTGCGAAGCAACAAACAAACAAACAGACAAAAACGTGGCGATATCGAAACAATGGTGCTGCTGACTTTTTATTTCAAAGACACCTTTTTGGGTGCCAAACCCAGAGACTTGATGGCGATGGTCGGCTGAACAGCACTGGATGTGAGTGTGTGCACGGACAAGTGATGAGCGGGTTCCTGACCAGAGAGCGTGACGAACAGATGCACAGCGGTTTCCTAGTGGGGTTGGGCTTCTCGACCTTTAGCCCCGAGGACATCAGCGACGCGGCACTTGCCTGTGGCTCTCCATTGGACCAGACCCTGTTTCAGAACGAAAGAGAGAAATCGTCAGCTGTGAAATAAGAATAAGAAATCGTAACAAACAAACAAACAAAAAACAGGGGCAAGAAAGAAAGTGTTGAGCTTAAGTGGTTTGAATTACCTGTTGAAAATTAATTTTTTAAAACTGATTTTGTTGTTGTTGTTGGTTTTTTTTTTTTTTTTAGAAGAAGACTGAAATATAAAGAGAAAGCGTCGTATTTTATTAGAGCCTGAGACGCTGAGAGTGCTTGGGAAACGATCATGAAAACAAACGAGCACGTGATAAACGGAGAGAGAGGAAGTTTCTGTCCTCACGACCGGAAGCGGACGGGGGCACAGTGTCGGTTCAGTTTTGGTCGTGCAGACCAGAAGGAAGGAGAAGGTGTCCCAGCCTGTGAGAGAGTCTTCCTCAGCATCTTCCTTCCCTCGGACAAAGGACAAGAGATTCGTCCTCGGCATCTTCCTGCGCTGGGTGTGGGAAATTCTTCCACTGCTTGCGCTTTCACTCGGACAGGTTGTCAGTGGTTCTTCCTCTGTGCCTCCTTCACTCGGACAGGTTGTGAAAGACTCTTCCTCTGCATCTTCCTTCACTCGGGCAAGGTGTGTTAAGAGATTCTTCCTCTGTCTCTTCCCCGTTTGGACAGGGTGCGAGAGATCCTTCTAATAAATCTTCCTTCGCTTGCATAGTTTGTGAGAAATTCGTTGTCTAATTATTCCTTTACTGGCACAGGGTGTTAGAGACTCTTCCTCTGTGTCTTCTTCACTCGGACAGGACGTGAGACACTCTTCCTCTGCGCCTTCCTTCAGTCGGACAGGTTGTTGGAGATTCCAAGCCAAGTATGAAACGAAGAAGCCATCCACAAACTCTGGTAGACAGCTGGTCCCTCTTGTGAAGAAGGTGACACTGAGATGCTGTGAAGGAGGTCCAGTTGTTGTTGCTTGTGTGAACTACCTTCCAAACGAAAGTGCGACGACGAATGCACTTGATGTTTGCAGTGTGATACGGCCTATATATACTCAGCAACAAAAATGGAGACTCTGGACTCGAGACCATCACGCTCTGTTACAAATACGAAACGAAAAGGGCTTACTCTCGCCCGTGCACACAAAAGCAAATCGAGCAAACCTGAGCATCTTTTAGACTGTTGCTCGATTTGATTCCCAGATGACATCCTTACCAAAGACAATTCATTCTTTGGCTCGTCAAAAAGAATGGCATATTCAGTGGGTTTTGTGCGTAACCGTTAGTATACGGTCTTGTTCAGAAAGGATCTGAAACAAGCTTCAGGAACAACGACAGACGTTCAAGCGTCTGAAGCCTGAGGATTTTCGAGTGTGTGGAAACTGTGAGGTTTTGACCTGTGTGAGACTTTGGTGTGGAAACGACATCTGGGCTGTTGTCCAGTTTCTGACAGAGATGTTACCCCACCCCTACCCCCTCCCCCCACCCCTTTGTCTCTCTCTGCCCTGCCCCCCACCCAATGTGTTGAAGTAACTGTTCACTTCTACCCGTCTACATTCCAAAGGCAGAGAAGTTCTATGGTTGTGGATTCTCCCTTTTTTCCCCACTCTGAGTGCCAGAATTTCGACGACAGAGAGAGACTGTACAAAGAAGTGCAAAGTTTACTACAGAGGAGAATGTATAAACTGTACTGCAGAGACATCGACTAGTTTTCTTTCGTGTCAAGCTGAACTGAAACGTGTGGCGCAGGAAAGAGTTAAAGTGGTGTACATACTGTGAACTTTATGCACTCACACACACAAAGACTTACAACAACTCAACATTGCTCATTTAATTACAGTTGCTCTCTTGCAGAAGAGAGGTGTTTAATACAACTTTTTCTTTTCTTTTCTTTTTAAAGCGAAAACAGGTACAAGCACGACCATTGACAAATCACTTCGCATTCTCCTTACGGTGCCAGTATAAACTCTATTCTGTATAAGACATTGCATCGCTATGTTTATGTCTGTGTTAAGAACAATGACAGGAAGCAACGCTTTTTCTTCTTTTGTGTGTTTTTGCTCCGATAGCGGATGTGTGTTCAGCAACACCGGCAAACCGCTTGGAACGTTTTGTCTGGCACCGTGCTTGTTATGGGGTGCCATCTTTGCAGACGTCATCAGGGGGCAAAGGTTACACAAGAATAGAAAAACCTTGTGTGTTTTTTGTTTTGTTTTTGCTTAGAAGGATGAGACAGAGTACAGTTCTTTCCTTCAAAGCTGTGCAAGAATTCTGACGGAGAGTAGAGAAACCATGTATCTGAATTAACTGAAAAAGATTCATACGTGAAGTTAATCGTGTTGAAACTCGCTTCTTCCACTTGTTAGCGTCCATTACTACCAAACTAAATGCAGTGCAGAAATTATGCTAAAACACCAATACGTTTAATGCATTTAATATAGCTTTTGTTGTGCTCATGCCGTATCTGTACGAGTATAAATATACACGGCGTTGTTTATATTGTATAACTGTTCCATACATTTACGATCAACCTAAGCAGGAAGAGAGTAAGAACACAAGAGAGAGAGGGAGTGAATGGGAGAGAAGGGGGGTGGATAGGAGAGAGAGGGTGCGTGCGTGAGTGTGTGTGTGTGTGGGGGGGGGTTGTGTGTATGTGTGCGTGAGTGTGTGTGTGAGTGTGTGTGTGTGGTTTTTTTTGTGTGTGTGTGTGTGTGTGTGAGAGAGAGAGAGAGAGAGAGTGTGTGCGTGCGTGCGTGAGAGAGAGAGAGAGAGAGGGGTGTGCATTTGTTCCATATTTTTTCCTATTCTGAGCGATTCATTGCCGCAATGTCCGACACTGTAAAGACTGTAAACGCTGCAGGACATAGCTATGTACAGTTTTTGTTATGGGATGAACTGACCGCTTGTAATAAATACGTTAACCCACCGGGCTTCACAGACTGACCTTACGTGACGTGGCGCCAAGGGTCAGGGTCACTTGGGTCAAACCGCTTCTGTGGATACAAGATTCATGACTGAATAAGGCCAGGTAGATGTCGAAAAATGGGCAGCCTTTTTTTCTTTTTCTTTTTTTCTTTTTTCTTTTTTGTTTGACTCCAAATGCCAATTCCCATCGAAAAAATGAACACCCCCATTGTGTGTGAAATACGATCTCAGTTCTTGCTATTGTGTCAGGGTGTCATGTGCAGCTGCGTGGTTTGTTGTCTTTTGTGTCTGCTCAGAGTTAGTTGTGCGCTTTTCTTCTCTTCTGCATTTCGTGTCATGGTCATTTCCTGTTGGGGTTGTCCTTTTCTATTTCCGGAGTCGTAGAAAGTCGGGACTGAGGTAACACAAGTTTTGGACCGGTGTATTTCTGCACAAGCGGGGGGCCTACACTCATTATTATTTTCAACGAAATTGGTTTTCGGCATATTCGGCAAAACTCTGTTTTAACGGAATTGTTTTGGATACGTTTTTATTCGGCTGTTAAGGTTGGGAGGGGGGCGGGGGGAGGGGTTCCTTACAATGAATTATTCCCCCTCCGAAAGTAATTGAAGAAGAGAGTTGTCCTTCATGTGATACATATTTAGCGTCAGTAGGTCACTGGAGCAGAAAGTGTAACAGAGTGTAACGCATGTAGGTGCCTGAAAGCCAGCAGCTGTTAAAGCACGTTAATTGTCTGGTTTCAGTGGCCGGACTGGGTTTTTACTGCTATTTTTGTTGTTAAGGCAGTGCAACTTTTATTCTGTTTTATTTCAGCGGTGCAAGCTTTTACTGTTTGCTGTTTAGAACGAAGAAAAAGAAGGAGAAGAAAAAAAGTCCGTTTATGTCATTGTTATGTGTATGTCACAAATAGCTGACGTTAAAATGCAGGAGAGAGCGAGAGACAGAAAGAGAAAGACAGAGAGAGAAAGAGAGAGAGAGAGAGAGATAGACTTTGTACAGTGTTGCGAGAGAGTTACGATCTGCATAACCTGAAATGTTTGTTTCATGAATTTGTGCATCTCGTCCTTGAAACATTCGTTCCCTCCTACCAGGCCTACACAACACTTCCTTTCACATCATGGCTTTCATTTGTGCAAAGTTGGGGACGGGGAGGGGAGGGGGAGGGGGGGGGGGGGGGGGGGGGGGGGAGGCAAGATACATTTGCAAGGTTTGTCAAAATAAGCATCTGGCTTCAACTGTAAAAAACACACCCAAAAAACGCAACTAAAACCAAAAAGCGGTAACCGCTCGTATGGTTGGTGATACAACCGTGGAATGTTAAGGGTAAAAAGTAGGAAGCTGGACATTAAAAAAAGAAGAACCATGACTGTGTTTCATTCAGAGAAAGAGGAAAAACTCAAATCACACGAAAAAAAGAAAAGAGTTGTCGCTGTGTAGGGCCACCCCCTACACAAGCAAAGCCTTTCTGTTTTTTCGTGTGATCTGAGTGGGAAGAACAAGCGATGGATTCGTGGAGGAGGGGTACGGATTTGAGGAAATTGTAGCCGGGGAGGGGGGGGAGGGGGTAAGGGAGGTGTAGGAGGGGGGTGCAGGCACTGGGGAGGGGGGGGGGTAGATATAGCTAGGGGAATAAGCCAGAACTGGAGGAGCGAGAAACATCAAAGCGATGGCGCATCGCACAGTATAGGTAAGGTATTTTAATTCCTCGGGCAGTTGGCCTTGTTGCGAGGGTTGTTGCGCATACTTTACAATTACCGCGACCAGACTTCATGCCAAGAATGTGCGAGGTCATTCTCACTGCGTTGTTCTGAGCTCTAAGGTTGTCACTCAGCAGGATAGTTTGTATGCAATATTCCGTGTGCGTCCCCCCCCCCCCCCCCCCCCACCTTCCCCCCTTCCCCAGCCCCCCATTTTTTTAAATGTTTTTGCTCCATTAATTTTGTGCGTGCTTGCGTTCATTTATGTTGTTGATGGGTTTGTTGGCATTTTGGAATATTTCCAAGATGCCTGTAATAACCTTGTTGGCAGCTGCTTGTTCAACATAATTATATAACATATACCCCCCCCCCCCCAAAAAAAAAAAAAGAAAAAAATAAAATAGAAGGAAAACAAAACAAACAAAAAAATGGGCAAAACAAAAACAGGGAATGAATCCGACAAACAAAAACGAAAAGAATCAAACCAAGAGCCCTTTAATAAGAACATCCGAACAGAATTAAGTACACAAAAATGAATGCTGGCTCAAAATGAAGTTTGAAGACTTAGAAAACGACATCTCTATCCTTTACTATGTCGTTGTTGATTAAACTGTTTAACGCCAAGCTTTCTGGAAAGTGTTTCGTCGTCCATCACAGAAAACATGTTAGGTCAAGTGCGGTAGTTGTGACCTGTTTAAGTCACTTGCATACAAATGTGACCTATTTCAGCACCTACCTTCAAATACGACCTATTTCAGCCTCTCGCCCCTACCTACAGATGTGACCTATTTCAGCACCTCACCCCCACAAAAACGACCTATTTCAGTCTTCCACCCCCACCTACAAATGTGACTCTCTCTCTCTCTCTCTCTCTCTCCCCCCCCCCCCCCCCCCTTCCGTCAATTTAGTTTAACTTCGTTTCACATGCGTGGTACCGACGCTACCATCCCTATCTATAAAGTTGACCGATTTCAGTTCCCCCACTCCCCTCCCCCCCACCCCCCCACCCCCACATCACACACACCCCGCCCATCCCCCCCCCCTCATTCCCCCCTCCTCCCCCCCCCCCTACCGCCCCCCCCCACCTGTAAGTAAAGTCAGCACCTTGTCTGTCCTTTCTGTCTTGCGTAGCTTCTCTTCACCGTGCGATGAAGCCGAGAAGTCAGTCACCCCGACCCGCCCCGTCCCTAATAAGCCTTATGGTTTCTGTGGACGTTAAGCACCATGTTTACTTACTTACCCCGACCCGGCCCAACTGCACAATAAACGCCGACAGGTACAAACAAGCGCTCGCTAACGGCCGCCCGTTTCATGAACAGGTACAGCCGTTCACGCCGTCTCGGCGGCTGCTTGCACGTTGGGTAACGAGGCCTGGCGGCCTGTCCTGCACAGTAGCGGTACTATAAAGCGTCCCGTGACCACGATGAGCCGGTCTGGGGGGGTCCCTGCGTCTCCTTAATGGAAAGTTCGACGCGCCGCTTATGCGCCGTCTGTCGTCCGAATGGGCCTTTAACTGCGCACTTGTTCGTCATTCCGGCGTACTTCCCCCGGTCTTGGCGCTGCACCAGTGTGCTAGTTTGTCCGTAAATTGGACCACGCTTTAATTCTCAACCGTTCGCATCGACACCGATGACTGAGAGCTGAAGATACAGCGAGTCGATATGAATTAATTTCCCACCGCCGGGTTGAAATATTCCGTTTGCTGATAAGAGCTTTTTTTGTTTTTTAGTTTTTTAATGGATCCTGAAAGTAAGGCTGCGAAAGAGCTAATTTTAACAAGGGTCGCTTTTCTCCATATCAAAATCGTCAAAACAACCCGCTAGGGCCACTGGCTATTAGTTTTGATAAACGGAAACTTCACAGATCGTTTAGACTGATCCTAAAAATAGTTTGGATCTCTCTCTCTCTCTCTCTCTCTCTCTCTCTCTCTCTCTCTCTCTCTCTCTCTCTCTCCCCCCCTCTCTCTCTCTCTCTCTCTCTCTCTCCCCCCTCTCTCTCTCTCTCCGCAACCTTGCAGTTCAGTCTCTGGAAGAACAAACAAATACAACACACACAAAAATCCAGCCTGTAAACTCTGACCGGGCTAATTGGCCTCACAGCAAAAAGAGGCTGAACGCTTTGTAGAGCGCCTGCATGCTTTCCTTCTCGCGACCTCTGCCCTTAGCAACATCACGTCCCGTCGTTGTCAGCGCCCTCTTCTTCTCCTCTCCTGTTCGATGGCTTAGAGGTTGGATTGACTGATGATCGCTTACATGGCGCTATTCTCCGCTCTCTTGAGCAGACTCATTGCGCTCGCATGTGGTTCTACATGAGTGACTAGCTTTATAGCGCGTTTTTTAGTTTTTTTGTTTGAATATCCACCGAAGTGGTGTACCTACAACGCTGGCATGGCTGGTGCCACATGAAACTGCAGCCGTCTCGGCGCAAGTCCTGTGTACACCATTATCCATACAACCATGCACCATGTCACTTCATGCAAAGCCACATACGTAAGGTGTGTACGTGTTTAGCTGTAACCTGCCACCTGCACTTTTGGCAGAATGACCGGGATCTTTTACGTGCTACTGCGGTAACACGGGGGTGGAACGGAGACCGAAATAAGAGTCAGCACAGAAAGTTGACCCTGGAGAAGAAAATTCTCCCGCCGCTCCAGCAGGGATTCGAACCCGCGACCTTTCAATCACGAGTCCGACGCTCTAACCACTGAGCTATCCCCTTTCGTTGGGAACTCCGTAACATTCGAGCCTCGATCTCTGACTCCCCCGAGGGTTACAGCCCAAGAAATCATGGAGGAGCGTCTTTGCAATCGCGGTGAATAGGTTAGTCTTTCTGGAGCAACATTCATTTACATTGTGGCGTATGCATATGACACACATCGATCGTTCAAACTGATTAGCAGCGACAGTTTTTATCTGTTTGGCCGATTTTTCTGTTGTGTATATATATATATATATATATATATATATATATATATATATATATATATATATATATATATATATATGTCGAATGGGAAAAGCACGTGGCGTCCGCCCAATATGCAACCAAAGAAAGTTGTGACCTTGCGAGTTGTCCGACACCACCTGGGCACACCTGGGCAAATCAGAGAATCTGCGACACTCTTCACTGCTCTCTAGCCCCCACCCCCCACCCCACCTCCCACCCCCCATTACTCCCGCTTCCCTTTCCCTGCCCCCCTCCCAACCCCCCTGGCGTTTGATTGGACTTCTTGTGTCCTGTCATAGTAATAGCTTTTTATTTTCGTCGTGGCCCTCAGGGCAAGTGATGACTGTTGTTCAAAGGGGAAACAAGGTCAAATGCAGTCAGCTGTATCGTGTTTTGGTCAGTCGTAGTGCTTTGGTCAGTCCAAGCATTGGTCGCTTGAAGAAGACTTTGGTCACTTTAAGTTTGCTTGGCTGAGCACTTAAAGCATGTTTGGCCCAGTCGACTTGTTCGTTTTGTTGAAGTTATCTTTTGAATTGGATTTTTTGGTGTAGCATTGTCTTAAATCTATCAACTCACACACACAAAAAAGAGCCTTTTATCGGCGCAGAGCTGAAAGATTCAGTGAAGAATGAAAGTGCGCAAAAAAAAAAAAAAACCAACCAATTACAAAAAGAAAATGAGATACCCCCCTCTAATATATATTATCTGGAAGAAAAAAGAGCAAGAAAAAAAAAGCACGGTGAGGAACTAAAAAAGAAATAAACAAAGCTTTTATAGCCGTTGTATCATATGGCTGAATGAAAACGTGTAGAATGTGTGTGTGTGTGTGTGTGTGTGTGTGTGTGTGTGTGTGTTATGTGTTTGTTTGCTTTTTTGTTTAGTGGTGGGCTGGTGACAACCTTTTGCCTCAGAACACGAATGACACGTCAAACAGCACAGATAACTACAATCTGAACCCTGTCCCATTCTTTCGTCCCCCCCCCCCCCCCCCCCACCCACCCACCCACGCCATCTTCGCTCTGCATAACTTTTTCATCAATGTCATCGTGTACTTGTATGAGCTTCGCCCATTAAAGAGGTAGCTACTATCATTGTCTTTTGTTGCATTTTCCCCCCCATGATTTGTGTACGATGTTTCGAAGCTGAATTTATTTTTATACTGCTGATGTTTTTGTGTATTTTTCCGCTGTATATTATGATGTGGAAATGATGTATAATTCTACTACTGTGTTGTTGACCTGCCCCTTCAAATGGGGGCAAGTGTCGGACAAATATTGACTGTTGTGATCTTAATTTCAAATCTGATTGTTAAATATGGCTCTGGCATTGCTATTTCATTGGTTTTAAAACAACGACCTGGAAGAATTTTTTTTTTTTTTGAAAAACCGCTTCTTTGCGAGTTTTTGATTTTTAGATTGCCGTGTGTGTTGTTATTCGTTTTAAGTGGATTAGAAAACATTACAACGACAAAAAATGCTCAGCTTTATCGCTTATCTCGTAAATTTGAGTGTTTTATTGCTTTAGTGCTCTCATTTGGCGAGAAAAAAAGCAAAACACAACATTGGATTTTACTCTGCGTGTTTGGTGTTTCGAAAAAGAGATATTTCGTTTAGATTCCAAACTTCTGCTTCAGCTTTCAAAGAAAGTGATAGCATGAATCATAGCTAATTTTGGCTTTAAACGTTTTCACTTTTTTTCTTCTTCTTTTTTCCTTCTCATTTCTGACAAGTCGATCACTTTCATACAGAGTTGAAAGGTCGATTGCGCAATGACGTAGCAATGTGAGAGCGAGACGATGTAGTCCCCTGAACTATGACGTCACTTTGTGAGACACGAATGAAATATGACGATTAAAAACTGTTTGATTTTGTATCATATGTCGTCTTGTGATCATGAAATAGTGTATCGGATGTAGCATATCAAATAAGACAAAAGAATTATGGAAATAAACTATTGTTATGTAACAGTTTGAGTTTTTTGTGTCCTCCGATTGTGGTGGTGGGGATGGTTGTGTGGATGTGCGTGCGTGCGTGCGTGCGTGCGTGCGTGCGTGCGTGCGTGCGTGCGTGCGTGCGTGCGTGCGTGCGTGTGTGTGTGTGTGTGGTGTGTGTGTGTGTGTGTGTGTGTGTGCGTGTGTGTGTGTGCTGTGTGTGGCGTGCGTGCGTGGTGTGTGCGTGGTGCGTGTGTGTGTGTGCTGTGGTGGGCGCGTGGGTGCGTGTGTGTGTGTGTGTGTGTGTGTGTGTGTGTGTGTGTGTGTGAGTGTGTGTGTGTGTGTGTGTGTGTGTGTGTGTGTGTGTGTGAGTGAGTTTGTGTGTGCAGCTGTGGTGTGCGAGGAATAAAAATACTAACATATAGTTCTTATAAAGCGCCATTCTCTAACACGAGTTAAACTCATTGCGCTGTACATACAACTTGACAAAAACCACACTTAGGCGTACATACACTTCCAGTAACAGAATCTTAAGTATAGTATCCTACCACAAATATAATCACCCAACTAACAATGGCTGTTTCTATACATGCCCTCCCACACCTACGCAAGGAATACAATATTATGACTGTACAATTATTATTTTGGGGGGTTTAATGCATACATTTCTGTTAAAAGCGGTGTGCTCACCCTTGTTGGTAAGATACGACGCTGTATGAATGACCGCTATTATAGGTAGGCTAATAATGTATTTTGCTGCTACTAATATCTGTAACTATTTCATCAAATGGACGCCGGCTTCTCAATATGCCCCAATAATGTTTGTCGCAAGTGCTGGTATTCCAAGAGCAAGTTTAGTTATTAGGTCACTGCCTGTAGACTTTGGAGTTTTGTTCTGAATAATCTAGCAAAGTATGCACACATCCACGTCAACATGCTTTCAAAATGTTACGTAAAATACGAGAAGCTAAAGAATAATTATGACGTATTGTGGTTATTTTTTTGTGACGTCCTTCGCGAGAGACGCAGAAACAAATGACAATCTACTGGCTATTTTTGTGACGTCCTGCGCGCGAGATAGAGAAACAAATGACAATCTACTGG
>JABMCL010001560.1:180000-185000 GCA_018857735.1 Alviniconcha marisindica
TCAAGAACCCACGAACCTGCAAATACAACTAAAGTAAAACCAAAGTAAGACACTCAAAACTGAGAGACAGACAGACAGACAGGCAGGCAATAAAAAGAGAGGAAGAGACAGACAGACGGAGACAGAGTGACAAAGACAGCGACAGTGAAACAGAGACAGAGACATACAGAAAAACAGAGAGAGATGATGATGATGGTGGTGGTGGTGGTGGTGGTGATGATGATGATGATGATGATGATGATACTTCATTACACAAAGGAAAAGGATTTAAGCACACGTCGCATTTTCACAGATCTGCCCCTGATCACAAACACGTCAATGTTCAATACAGCGAAATAAAATGCAAATCAGTGTGGTAAAGTAAGATAGGAAGAATTATAGAAACCATTACTGTCTAAATCTCGCAGCTACAAATAGCGCTAAAATGAAGCAAAGGAAGACAAATAGGCTACGAATCTGAATTCGCAGGACAGAGCGGGGTGGGGGGGGGGGGGGGTGGGGGGGGAGAGAGAGAGAGAGAGAGAGAGAGAGAGAGAGAGAGAGAGAGAGAGAACGACAGGCAGAAATGGAGACAGAGAGATCTAATTATCTGAAGGAGGAAGATTGAAAACTTTCAGCTGGAATCGTCTGAAGGCAAAAGATTGCCAACTGGGCGCCCAGCGGCGCTGGGTTCCGGAGAAAGGGGGGCCGGGGGGGGGGGGGGGGGGGGAGGGAGGGAGGAAGGAGGGGCGATAACGCACCACTGCCACTCTAACGGCCAAAAGGAAGCTGGACAGAGACAAGCGAGATGACGACTTGGAGACGACAAGCAAAATCAACTTGGCTATGAGTCACACCTTGTCCTGCTGCACATGCACTGGTGACAATGGCGCGGGGTGACTGGGTCGGTGGGGTGGTAGTCTGGGGTGCCTGTGAGGTGGGCAGGGGTGGGGTGGGGTGGGGAGGGAGGGTGACCCTGGGGTGTGGTGTGGTGGGGGCGAGGTTTACAGAAACGGTCACCCAAATTTCGCTGTTAAACGTGGTGTCATCGCTGATTCAATAGTGATAATAATAGTAGTAGCAATGAACAATACTTACGAAGCGTTATCTTTAAACTAGATATACATGTGGCACTCACGGTGCCGTACATATGTCTCCCCTTCCACTCCCCCCCACCCCCCACGCCCCCGCCTCCGTCCCCGAAGTAAAACAAACCAGAAGCCTTTTTGCACAAATCCAGCTTTTGTTTTCCACTGCATGTTTGCTTGGCATGCGTACAATGTTACGTAAATAATCATCAGTCGGGAAATCAAAGTTGTTTTAAGAAAGAAAAAGGACTTCCCTCTCTCCCTATTCCCCCCCCCCCCCCCCTCCCCCCTCGCACGTGCTACGTAACTGCTCCGTCTTCCCAAACACTAAAGCTGGCGTCACACTTATCAGTCAGATCATTCTGACCAATCAGAAACCAGTTCCGTCTTCCCAAACACTAAAGCTGGCTGGCGCCCTATTGATCGACGGTGCACGAACTCATGCTCACGCTTTTGGTTCGACGGTTGACTGCGGAAGATTGTTGCCTTTTCACAAAGAGACCCCGGGGCACAGCTAAACATCATGAGGGAGCGGTCTGTTTCTGGTGCTTTTAAGAAAGAATGCATAGAGAAGGCGGGGGAGGGGGGTGTTTTTTAAGGAGGTAGGGAGGAGGGAGGTAGGAGGTAGGGAGGGGTGGAGGGGATGTCGGGGGGTAGGAGGTTGATGCAAATGAACATGAGGCTGGCGGAAATGTGGGGTAGCGAGGTGCACGTGCATGTGGCGGGGCGTGACGTGCTCAGACACAGGGAAGCGGGCCAAGCCATTTTCCGAAATGGGCAACCTGATGGATTGACTTCTACATTTGAACGCCCGTGTCAACACACGGCGAGTGAACTTAATCCACTTGTCCGACCATACCCCCCCCCCCCCCCCCCCGCCTCCCCCCCCCCCCCATCCACCCCCTCCTCCCTCCTCTCCCTCTTCTTTTTCCCTGATTACGAGTTCCAGGCAACCCATCTCGTCCGTTCGGGTGCTAGTGGAACTGGTCATACAGCGGACTGTAGGACGGCGGATCATGAAGGAAGTGGCTGCATCGTTGACTGTATGGTAAAGATCCAAACACAAAAAGGTAAGTAAGTAAACATGGTGCTTAACGTCCACAGAAACCATAAGGCTTATTAGGGACGGGGAAATGGGGGGGGGTATGGAGGCGGGGAGAGGGAGATTATATACCTATCGCTACACTGTCACCACAGAATGACTTCTGCATTAAGGTGGGCAGCGATGAGAGCCATTTTAATGTTTCATTAATTGTGAGGGACAAAACAGTGTCGACAGACCACAAATTTTGAAGAGAAAGGAGAGCCGAAGCAAAAATTCGAACCAAAGTCACTCTGCTTACCTGCCTTACCGCTAGGCCAAACCGGGTCACGCACAAAAAAGTTCAAACGAATGCTTATTTATTTTGACACAGACACACTGTATGCAAACTTTCGGGGAAATCCCCTTTGTCGAGCTAGCAGTCATTCTGTTTCAGATTTTTGTACGGTAATGATCCAAACTCAAAGCATCGGTTTACGACATCCATCCTCCAACCATTGCCTTAACTAATTACGCCCCAGGTCTCCGAACGTACTGACAGCTAACTGAGTTTTTCCTTGGTGTTCAAATGGCACTCGTTAATACACACAAGGGAGTTAATTAGCGCTCGAAATACGTAACACAAGTACAAGAACAAAGACCTGAGTCGCCTACGGTAACTCCCACCTGGCAAGGTACATAAACTCCACCAGAGGTACATCCTTAAATATATAAATATATTATCAGGCCCGGTTATTCTTATTATCGCTCACAATGCTTACATTAGCATAAATACAACTAAAATCGTTTCAATCGAGACGGCGCTTGTTTTTCTCTTCTTCTTTTTCCCCCCGTCTTTTTACCCGAGGCAGACGCGCCAGATATTTACGTGCGTGCTTCGCCGCTATGTTGCTTCCACAGCCGTTAACACTCTAACTTTTCGCAAAGTTTGCGGACAGAGCTGACAGCATGAGACTAATCGGGGTGATTTCTGTGGACAGATGCGCGGAGATCAGGAGCGCCCTTCAGTGGCGTAACGTATAAACGTTTCACAACTTTTTTCACGTGCTGTACGTGTCTCTATGCATGGGCGCTACTTTGTCTGGCGCTGGTTGAGTGAGTTTTGCGGTGTTGCACTGAGTCGTTTCACGCTTTCTAACTCGACTGCTCTCACGGTTGACACGGTTGACACAACATGTCAACTGCTCTCACGGTTGACACGGTTGACACAACCGTGGAGCAGTCGAGCTAGAAAGCGTGAAACCGGAAGTTAAACCGGAAGTTTCCCAGCGTTAGGGCAATTCTTTATTCGGTGTCATGGGTCAGGAAACTTGTGAATTGTGGCAGAGTTTGGATCAGGAATGGTGCCGGAAGGCGAGGCTGGGCGTATGACAATAATCATGAAGAAAAAATACTACTAATAATAACTCTTTCAAAGCGCTATACTAATCCTGTGGAAAAATCACGAACTCACGGCACTGTGCAATATCACAATACAAACTATAGACAGAAAATTAGTAACTTGGTGTTTTACGCCCAGTCAACCAGCACGGTTATATCAGGGCGAAACAGAAACAAGCATAAGAATCGATACAATGAACAAGTACCATGCAAACAAGACTTCTTCTTTTTAAATATAGGAAGGCCGAATGACGTCATTGAAGACTTCTTCAGAAAGTGTCAGCAAAATTTAAAAAATACAAAGGCCGAGTGACGTCATCGAGGACTTCAAAAAGCGTCAGCAATGATTAACTGGCGCGAGCGAATCTTTCGCCTTCGAAAATCAGTTTTACTCTTGCGTCCAAATGGCTGAAGTGTCTCAGTCACAGACAAGATGCCCGACTCGGGACGCGAGCTGCCTTCCTAATCTCAGCTCCAAAACAGTTCCCATTATTGCACAGGCATTTGTTTTCGGCAGGGAGCTAGACCCGGCGACCCCTGCAACAGTCTCAGACTGGCTGAGTTGTGCTCCGCTCTCGTCCGCTCCCGTCTGATGGAGCTAATGAAATCTAAGAGGTCTGGTTTGCCCAAACTAGTTCCGTAAAAAGAGAGAGGGGGTGAGAGAGAGAGAGAGAGAGAGAGAGAGGGGGGAGGGTTAGAGAGTGTGAGTGTGTGGATAGAAAAAGTGTGAGAGAGAGAGAGTGTGTGTGTAGAGAGAGAGACACAGATAAAGAGAGTGTGTGCGTGCGTGCGTGCGTGCGTGCGTGCGTGCGTGCGTGCGTGCGTGCGTGCGTGCGTGCGTGCGTGCGTGCGTGCGTGCAGGCGTGCGTGCGCGCGCGCGCGCGCGCGTGTGTGTGTGGAGAGAGAGAGAGAGTGCGTGCGTGCGTGCGTGCGTGTGTGTGTGTGTGTGTGTGTGGAGAGAGAGAGAGAGAGAGGTGTGTGTGTGTGTGTGTGTGTGTGTGTGTGTGTGTGTGTGTGGAGGAGAGAGAGAGACAGACAGACAGAACGACAGACAGACAGACAGACAGACAGACAGAGAGACAGAGACAGACAGAGACAGAGACAGACAGAGACAGCGACAGAGACAGACAGAGCGACAGAGACAGACAGAGACAGACAGACAGAGACAGCGACAGAAAGAGAAACAGAGAGACAGCGACAGAGACAGACACAGGAGAGGAAAACAAAACAAAAAAAGCAGAAGCAGAAAAAACAGCACTGTGTGCCCCAGGTCTGGCGACAGCTGTGTTCGTCTCGGGGCAGTGAAAGAGTGGAGGCGGCGTTTCGTGACCGCTAATTGTACATGATGCAATTCTCTGGCCCGGAATATGCCTCTGAAATGAAGTTAATAAGGATGGAGGATGGGGAGGGAGCGAAGGACGAGGACAGACCTGACATTTACAAATCGTCATGGCCAGGTCCAGCGCTTGTTTGCAATGCCTCGAAAACATACTTCTACAAAAAAAAAAAGA
>JABMCL010001560.1:192500-198748 GCA_018857735.1 Alviniconcha marisindica
ATGCACATGGGGCGGGGGGTGGGGGGGGGGGGGGGGCGTCCAGGAAATGAGAACAAAATGGGTGACTGTTAATGAGGTTGGTGTTGATCACAGGCTGTGCACAGCGCTGTCCGATTTGGGTGAAAGGACGTGTTCGGGGGGTAGGGGACCGTGGATGGGCAGGCGTGGGGGGGCGGGGGCGGGGGGGGCGGGGGGGGGGGGGGGGGGTCCGGAGTAATAAGGAAACGCGAGACGACAATTAAATTTAAGAGTCTTTAAAAAAAAATAGAAGAAAAAAAAATTAGACTGGCGGCGTTTGAAATGAAATTCAGTTTTCACTGATAATTTGCACATGTTTTCTATTGTCTAATTAAAACAGGCGTTTTCTTCTTCTTCTTCTTCTTTTCTTCTTCTTCTTCTTCTTCTTCTTCTCCTCCTCCTCCTCCTCTCCTTCGTTTTATTCTTCTTCTCCTGTGGTGCGATCGTTATGACAAGCGTTCTAGCTTGACGTCGTCCAAACCCAGGCTGTCATCCACTGAAGCCCTAGGCCTAAGTCTATTTGTTTTTGGTACTTAATCAGTTAATGTAACTTGTGTTCATGTCACTGTATTGTGGGCCGGTTTGGCCTAGCGGTAAGGCGTTAAGGCTGGTAAGCACAAGGACCTCGGTTTGAATCCGCTTCGGCTCTCCTTTGTCTTCAAAAGTTGTGGCCTGTGAACACTGTCTTGTGACTTTGTCTCTCACAATTAACGAAATATTAAAATGGCTCTCATCGCTGCCCGTCTTAATGCAGGAGTCATTCTGGTGGTGACAGTGTAGCGATAGGTATATAATCTCCATCTTCCCCCACCTCCATACCCCCTTCCCTCCCTTCTACCCGTCCCTAAATAAAACCTTATGGTTTCTGTAGACGTTAAGCACCATGTTTGCTTACTTACTTACGTCATTGTACTAACCAACTAATATTGCCCCGGACACAAAGCAGTTCACATTAACCCCTTCACTGCCCCAGCCCGTAAAATGTCCAGGCTGAAAGATGCACGGACGCGCCTGCAAACAGTGTATTTTACGGTTCTATAACACATCTACTTTCAAAAAAGAAGGCAAAAAAGCTTACTGATTTCAAATTTGGAACTTTTATGGGCCGTTTTCAAATGGCATTATGGCAGTGAAGGGGTTAAAACTAGCAATTCGGCGGATGGACACAGTGACAGAGAGAATGGGGCGGGGGAAGGGGGGGGGGGGGTGACAACAATGGAATCAGCTGGTACTCTGGTGTAACAGACATACACAGAAATACAGGAGTATTACAATAGAGGTCGCTGTATACATCTGCATGTAATGTGTTACCCCCCCACCCCCACCCCCCACCCCACCCACCCACCCCCTCTCCCCACAGAACAAAATCTATCTAGTGTGATTGATTAGGTTAGTCAAATCCGACAAAACAAGCAAACGTAGAAACACCGCGTGGCAACAGACTGAACGTGCAAGGCTCTGCCCACACATACACCGAGGCAAAGAGACAAACTTCACGCACCATCTGCACTTCAAGACCTATCGTCTTTTCCCTACAGAACACCGAATAGATCGCTGTATTGTTTACCTGTGTTTGTGATCGTGCGGATGGCTGTGCGTTTGTGTGTGCGATTTGTGTGTATGTGTTTGTGTGTGCGTGCGTGCGTGCGTGCGTGCGTGCGTGCGTGCGTGCGTGCGTGCGTGCGTGCGTGCGTGCGTGCGTGCGTGCGTGCGTGCGTGCGTGCGTGCGTGCGTGCGTGCGTGCGTGTGTGTGTGTGTGTGTGTGTGTGTGTGTGTGTACGTGTCTGTGTGCGTATACATGCGTGCGTGCGTGTGTATGTATCTATCTTTTCCACTCAGAACACCGAAAAGATTGCTGTATTGTTTACCTGTGTTTGTGAATGTGCGTATGGCTGTGCGTTTGTGTGTATTTGTGCGTGAGATTTGTGTGTGTGTGCGTGCGTGCGTGCGTGCATGCGTGTGTGTGTGTGTGTGTGTGTGTGTGTGTGTGTGTGTGTGTATGCATGTGTGTGTATGTGTCGTGTGTGTGTGTGTGTGTGTGTGTGTGTGTGTGTGTGTGTGTGTGTGTGTGTCTGAGTGTGTGCGGAAAGAGAAAAAAATGAAGCTGAATGAAATGATATAGTGCATTCGTTGATATAAGTCGCAGTAGGCTAGTTCATTGTTCTCTTAATTCTGTACACTTTGTCCACTCCTCTTGCTTCGTTTCAAGCGCTTTGGGTTTACATTTGTTGTAATTGCTTCCTTTCTTTGTTTGTCTTTGTTGTTGTTGTTGTTTGTTTGTTTTTCTTGTTGTTCTTCTGTTTTTCACATTACATTATCAACCCGTTCCAGGGAAGAAAGAAAAACCCAAAACATTTCTGCGTCCTTCGCACAGCGAAAAACTACAGCAGGGAAATTGAGAGCAGAGAGTACGGGTCGACAAGGGTATCAATCTCACTTTGTAAAATCCAACGAAATGAGAAAAGCGGGAGGAAAAAAGGAAATGAGAGGTGGAGGAGGAGGAGGAGGAGGTGGGGTGGGGGTCCGGGAGGGGGGGCGGGAAGGAGGGAAGGAGGAGGAGGGGTGTGTGGGGAGAAGGGGCAGGGAGGGAGGGAGGGAGGGAGGGGTAAGCGGGTGGAGAGGGTAGGGGGTGTTTAATCTGGCCGTGCGCTAATGGCGCCACCTTTGTGGTGCAGGCAATTTGTCCCGTGTCGGCGGCCCTGGTTCCACGGTCCGCTGGGACGGCAGTGTTGATCAGCCTGTCACGACTCTTTTCCCGCTCACGATCTACGACCTGCAGTCTGCAGTCCCTTGTCAATGCAGCCGCCAACTTCAAACGTCAGCTTCCATCTCCACAACCAGCCGCCACTTCCCCTGCCTCCTTCATTTTCTCTTTTACGGATGATGGGAGGGAGAGGGACATTGCTCAGTGAAAGAGGAAGAGAGGGAGAGAAAGAGGGAAAAGAAAGAGAGAGAGAGACAGAAAGAGAGAGAGGGGTGGGAGGAGAATGAGAGGGGGGGAGAGGGGAAAGGTGGGGCGGGGGGGGAGAGAGAGAGGGGAGAGAAGGGGGAAGAGAGAGAGAGAAAAGAGACTGATTGGGAAGAGAAAGAAGAGACCCGAGACAGAGAGACTGAGACGGAGAGAGACAGAGACAGAGATAGAGAGAGACAGACAAAGAGAGAGAGAGAGAGAATGAGGAGGAGAAAGAGAGAGAGAGAGACTACTCAGTGAAAGAGAAAGAGAGGGAGAGAAAGAGAGGGAGAGAGAGAGGAAGAGAAAGAGAGAGGGGGAGAGGGAGAGGGGGGCGGGAGAGAGAAGGAGACTACTCAGTGAAAGAGAGATGGAGAAAGAGAGAGAGAGTGAGGAGGAGAAAGAGATGGTTTTCACAAGGATTAAGATTTTAGACGGTTGCCCATTCGTACAATCTGTTTCTGCTAACATACATGCCAATAGGCTACACATAAAACAATAGTAACAACATTGACTACCACAGTAATGATGAAGAAGATGCGAGGGAAAGGGAGAGAGAGGGGGAGTGAGAGAGTGAGAGAGAAAAGGGGAGAGTGAGTGAGTGAGTGAGAGAGGGGAGAGGGAAAGGGAGAGAGGGGGGGTGAAGAGTGAGAGAAAAGAAAGGGGGATTGGGGAAGAGGAGGAGAAGTGAGAAGGGAAAGGGAGAGAGGGGGGGTGAGAGAGTGAGAGAGAGGGAAAGGGGGAGTGAGGGGAGTGAGGAGAGAGGGAGGGGGGGGAAAGGGAGGGGAGGGGGGGAGAGAAAGAGAGAGAGAAAGGGGGGGAGTGGTTTAGGAGAGAGTGAGAGAGGGAAAGGGGGAATGAAGGGGGAAGGAGATGTGAGAGAGAGAAAAGGAGGGGAGAGAGTGGGGGAGAGTGAGAGAGGGAAAGGGGGGAGAGAGGGGGGGGTGAGGAGTGAGAGAGAGAAAAAGGGGAGAGAGGGGAGTGAGTGAGTAAGGGAGAGAGCGGGGAAAAGGGAGGGGAGAGGGGGAGTAGGGGAATGGAGAGAGAAAAAGGGGAAAAGGGGGGAGGGAGAGAGTTTTAGAGGAAAAGGGGAAAAAAGAGGGGGAGGGGAGAGAGGGGGAAAGGGGAGAGAGAGGTGGAAGTGAGGGGAGTAAGAGAGAGAAAGGGAAAAAAAGGAAAGGGAGAAGAGAGGGATTTTAGTGAGGAGTGAGAGAGGGAAAGGGAGAGAGGGGGGGGGAGAGAGGGGGAGTGAGAGAGGGGAAAGGGAGAGAAAAGAGGGGAGGGGTGAGTGGGGAGGGGAGGGGGGGAAGGGAGAGGGAGGGGGGGGGGAGAGAGTGGGAAAAGAGAAAAGGAGAGAGAGGAAAAGAGTGAGAAAAGGGGGAGGGAAAAAAAAGGAAGGGGGGGAGGGGAGAGGGAAAGGGGGGAAAGGGGGGGGGGGGGGTTGGGGGGGGGAGGGGAGTAAGAGAGAGAAAGGGAAAGAGAGGGGGAGAGAGGGAAAAGGGGGAGAGGGGAAAAGGGGGAGAGAGGGCAGTGAGAGAAATGAGAGAGGGAAAGGGAGAGAGAGGGGGAGAGAGAGAGGAAAGGGAGAGAGAGGGGGGTGGAGAGGGAAAGGGAAAAAGAGAGGGGGGGGGGGTTTTAGAGAGGGGGAAAAGGGGGGGGGGGGTGAGAGAGGGGAAAAAGGGGGAGAGGGGGGGGTGAAGAGGGGAAAAGGGGGGAGAGAGGGGGAGTGAGGGGGGAGAGGGAGAGGGGGGGTGAGAGAGGGAAAAAGGGGGAGAGGGGGTTTAGAGAGGGAAAGGGGGAGAGAGGGGGAGTTTAGAGAGGGGAGGGGAAAAGGGAAAAGGGAGGAGAGAGGGGGATGAGGGGGGGGAAAGGGGGGAGAGAGGGGGAGAGAGAGAGGGGAAAAGGGGAGAGAGGGGGAAATGGGGGGAGGGAAAGGGGAGAAAAGAGGGGGAGGGGGAGAGGGAAAGGGGGGGAGAGGGGGTTGGGGAGAGGGAAAGGGGGAGAAAAGGAGGGGGGGGAGAGAGGGGGGGAGAGAGAGGGGGAGTGAGAGGGGAAAGGGGGGGGGGGGTGAGAGGGGAAAGGGAGAGAGAGGGGGGGGAAAAAGGGAAAGGGGAAGAGGGGGGGTGAGAGAGGGAAAGGAGGGGAGAGAGGGGGGAGGGAGAGAGGGAAAGGGGAGAGAGGGGGTGGGGAGAGGGAAGGGAGAAGAGAGGGGAAAAGGGAGGGGAGGGAAAGGGAGAGAGAGGGGGGGGTGAGAGAGGGAAAGGGAAAAGAGGGAAAGGGAAAAGAGAGGGGGGGGGGGGAGAGGGGAAGGGAGAGAGAGGGGGAGGGGGAGAGAGTGAGAGAGGGAAAAGGGAGAGGGGAGGGGAGAGAGAGAGGGAAAAAGGGGAAAAGAGGGGGAGAGGGGAGAGGGGGGGGGGAGAAGGGGGGGAAAGGGGAAAAAGGGAAAAAAAAGGGGGAGAGGGGGAGGAAAAGGGGAGGGAGAGAAAAAAGGGGGAGAGAAGGTGAGAGAGTGGGGGGAAAAGGGGGAAAAGGGGGGGGAGAGAGGGGAGGGAAAGGGAGGGGGGGGGGGATTGAGGGGGGGGAAAGGGGAGAGAGGGGGGGGAGAGAGGGGAAAAGGGAGGAGAGAGGGGAGAGAGAGAGGGAAAGGGAGAGGGGGGGGGGAGGAAAAGGGAAAGGGGAGAGAGAGGGGAGGAGAGAGGGGAAAGGGGGAAAAGGGGGGGTTTGGGGGAAGAGGGGGGGAAAAGGGGGAAAAAAGGGAAAAGGGGGGGAGAGAGGGGGGAGGAGGGGGGGGAGGAGGAAGGAAAAGGGAAAAGGGGGGAGAGAGAGGGGGGAGGAGAGGGGGTGAGAGAGGGGGGAAAAAGGGGGAAAGAGGGGGGGAGAGGGGAGAGGGGAAAGGGGGAGAAGGGGGACCAGAGGACGAGACACAGGGGAAAAGGGGAAAGGAGAAGGGGGGGGCGAAGGGCAAAGGGGGGGGGGGGGAGACGCAACAGAAGATAATCAGAGAGAGATGGGCGGGAAGAGGGGTCTACCTTGAGTTTGACTGCAATAATTCCGATATCTAACACACTCTTCTAACTTTAATACATGGACAATAATTTATCATAATCGCTAAAATTACGTAAATGACATGATCTTGCAGTATCTTAAGAACGTTTCTATCATGGAATATTATCAAGTACTCGTCGAGGCATACGTATTCGCGTATACGCGCATTTACACACGTGTGCGTGCGCAAATACTCGTCATATCTAATTCCGTCAGCTTTGCGAAATTTCGGCAA
>JABMCL010001341.1:0-5000 GCA_018857735.1 Alviniconcha marisindica
AAAAAATCCCCGTTCCCGCCGTTTTTTGTTTTAGTTTTTTGGATTGTTTGTTTTGTTTCTGTTTTTGTTGTTGCGTGTAAGTATAGGGGTTTTTAAATTGGATGGTTTTAGTGTTGTAATATATCGTGTTTGTTGTTTTTTCTTTGAAGCTTATTGTTGAAGCTTTTTATTTAATAACCCAAAAACCAAAACCAAAACAAAGCAAAAAACACGGCAGAAACAGACACACACACACACACACACACACACACACACACACACACACCACACACACACACAATACACACACACACACACACCCCACACCCCACACACCACCAACACACACACACACGCGCGGCACGCACACCACACACACACACACACCCCACACACACACCCCACACAACCACCCCAACCGTAACCCCACACCGCCCGCACGCACCACACCACCACACACAACCACACACACACACACACACACCCACACCACACTCACACACCTCATACACACGCCACGGAAACACACAACCACACACACACACACACACACACCCCACACACACTATTACATTCAGTTTACATCGGTTTTCTGTACGAATAAAGGCAAAATAACTTGATTCCAGTTTTCTCTTGATTTTGCCTTACAGGGGAAACGAAAACCAATGTAAACAGAAAGCCCCCCCCCCCCCCCCCCCCCCCCCCCGTACTATCTTTTCTCTTCAGTTTACCTTTGCAAAGGGAGAGAAAAGAAAAGGCAAAAAGTAACTGTGTCACCCTTTCATCCTTTCTCACCCGCTAGTCTCTGAACTACAGTGTCCACGAAGACCTTTCAATTTTGAACTGGTCCATTTGAAACTAAATATTAGACTCTTCTATTTGGGCACTGCATATTAGACTGTCTATTGAGTATTGAATATTGCATTGGCGAGTTCTCTATTACTACACCGCCAAGAAACGCGCGGGGCACGAAGTAACGCAAATAGAGTGAGTGCACCGCCGTCTCTTTCCCCCCCCCCCCCCCCCCCCACACACACACTTAGTAGCTATAGGCTGTGGGTAACTCACTCATTCCACTCCCCCCCCCCCTTTCATTCCCCCCCCCCCCCCCCCCCCCCCCCCCCCACCACCCCCTCCTTCTCCCTCCTTCTTCATAGAAAGAAAAAAGTGAAATGGGCGAGGAATTCAACCCTTCAAAGGCACTATCATTGCTTGGCAGAGGCCTCCATCTGCCTTTGCTGTTTGATATAACTTGCCTCCATTGACGGGGTATTTGCAGACATTCAGACAACGACAAGGTTTATGAGGGGCCGCGATTGTCGACGCTTCTGGGCCTTGTGGGCCCAGACCCGGACCAGGACTCCTTCGCCTTTTCTGTACACAGGACCCCCTCCCTTCAGACCCTCCCCTTCTGTGTGTGTGTGTGTGTGTGTGTGTGTGTGTGTGTGTGTGTGTGTCTCTGTGTCTGTCTCTTTCTCTCTCTCTCTGGGCCTCTGTGTGTGTGTGTGTGTGTGTGTGTGTGTGTGTGTGTGTGTGTGTGTGTGTGTGTGTGTGTAAGAGAGCGAGAGAGAGGGGGGGAGGGGGAGAGGAAGAGAGAGAGAGAGAGTGTGTGTGTGTGTGTGTGTGTGTGTGTGTGTGTGTGTGAGAGAGAGAGAGAGAGAGAGAGAGAGAGAGAGAGAGAGAGAGACGCACACGCACACTAATGATATCATCTCTCTCTCTCTCTCTCTCTCCTCTCTCTCTCTCCTCTCACTCTCGCTCTCTCTCTGCTCTCTCTCTCTCTCTCTCTCTCGCTCTCTCTCTCTCTCTCCTCTCTCTCTCTCTCTCTCTCTCTCTCTCGCTCTCTCTCGCTCTCGCTCTCTCTCTCTCTCTCTCTCTCCTCTCTCTCTCTCTCTCTCCTCTCTCTCTCTCTCTCTCTCTCTCTCTCTCTCGCTCTCTCTCTCTCTCTGTTCCCCCGCCCCCCTCTCTCCTGGCCTCTAGTGGCACTAGCGGCAGCTGGAACAATCTGAAAAGGTGAACAGGGGAAGGAAAGTATTTCAAATTTTGCTGCTCGAGAGTGCAGAGAAATCGAGTTAGAGAGTGAGTGGAAAGAGAAAAGGGAACAGAGCTACAGAGAGAGGGAGGGGGCGCGGGTGGGGGTGGGGGGTGGGTGGGAGATGTTTGAACAGAGGTCAGAAAGACAGACAGACATACACACACAGAGAGGGAGAGAGACAGAGAGACAGAGAGAGGAGAGGTTAGGGGTGGGGGGGGGGGGGGAAGAAAGGTGCCTGTTTCAAGAGAGGTTAGGGAGAGAGTGGTTAGAAAGAGAGAGGGAGAGGAGAGGGGGATGTAAGATGTATGTTTCAAGAGAGATTAGAGAAAAATCGGAGATTAGAGAGAGAGAGAGTGGGGGGGAGTGGGGGGGGGGGGGGGGGGGAGGAGGAGGAGGGGGGGAGGGTGATGTTTGAGAGAGGTTAGAGAAAATCGGAGAGAGACAGAGGAGAGAGAGTAGAGAGAGAGGAGGAAGAGGAGACAGAGAGGTGTATGTTTGAAGAGAGGTCAGAGAAAAATCGGAGAGAGAGAGAGAGAGACAGAGAGAGAGAGACAGACAGACAGACAGACGTGTATGTTTGAAGAGAGGAGGTTAGAGAGAGGGGGCGTTCACCTTTGTGAGTCCGAGTTGGATGACACTGCGTCCACCGTTGTGATTTCGTCGTTGGGGTGACGCTGTGTTCCCCTTTGTGAGTCCTCATTGGATGAGTTGTGTTCACCTTTGCCATCCTCAGATGGATGGACGAAACTGTATAGCCTATTGTTCACCGTCGCAGGTCTGAAAATAGATGACTGCCGCCTTCACCATTACCGTGGTTTGGTTTTGCGAGACGGTTGATACCGATGTCTACGTTTCGCGAGCCGTGCGGAGGATTAGGCCCGTGTTCACCTTTTGCTTCGCAGGGATCTCAGAATAAATCGTGCATGTGACAGGTGCAAGGTCTCTCTCCCCATCCCCATGTCGTTTGCTGGCCTGCCCTCCGACCAAGGATATCGATGTCATGACAGATGAAGACGTTGCTGATCCCAAGTAGCCCCCTAAAAAAAAAAAAAAAAAAAAAAAGAGAGAGAGAGAGAGAGAGAGAGAGAGAGAGAGAGAGATAGAGAGAGAGAGAGAGAGAGAGAGACAGACAGACAGACAGACAGACAGACAGACAGAGAGTGAGAGAGACAGAGAGAAAGACATTCTTCCCTACAGGGAGACAGAGAGACAGAGAGAGAAGGGGGGGGGGGTGAGAGAGAGAGGTCCTCCCCCAGAGAGAGAGAGAGAGAGAGAGAGACAGAGAGAAAACATTCTCCCCCAGAGAGAGATGCTTCTCCAGAGACAGAGACACAGAGAAATCGTCCACCAGAGACAGAGAGACAGAGACACAGAGAAATGGTCCCCACAGAGACACAGAGAAATGCTCCCCCAGAGACAGAGACACAGAGAAATACTCCCCCAGAGACAGAGACACAGAGAAATGGTCCCCAGAAACAGAGACACAGAGAAATCGTCCCCCAGAGACAGACACAGAGAAATGGTCCCCCAGAGACAGAGACAGAGACACAGAGAAATGGACCCCCAGAGACAGGGAGACAGAGACATGGACCCCCAGAGACAGGGAGACAGAGACACAGAGAAATGGACCCCCAGAGACAGGGAGACAGAGACACAGAGAAATGGACCCCCAGAGACAGAGACACAGAGAAATGGACCCCCAGGCCTTACGTACAACAGCTCATGCGCTTCTCACTTTCCCCCCAGAAAGGGACACCGGAGGCAACACGCCTAGTTTCACCCGACGTCAAAGCCACCCCGGCTCCACGCTTGTCACGCAGGCATGTCGCGCACTCAATCACGTACCCGGGTTGGGTGACTGGAACTCCTTCTTCGGCCTGTACCCCTATACCCCTACCGTACCCCTTACGGCCAGCTTTCTAGGGGCCAGATCTTTCTCCTCCTCGGGAGCGGGTTGCACGATCGTATTCGGAAGCGAGCGCAGCGCAGCTCCGAGGGAGATATACGCAGAGCCGTGGCCAAGGCTTGGGTTTCTCGTCTCCAGTGTTGACACCTCGCGTCTGCCCGTATAGCTTCTCTCCAAGGGCTTGCTCGGCCTTCTGAAGGGTTGGAAAACTGCGACGGAGGGAGGGAGGGGGGGGGGGGGGGGGGGGGGGGGGGGGGGGGGGGGATTGGCATGTTCCGAGCTGGTTCCGTAAAGTGAGCCGTGTCGTCAACGACCGAGCGGTTGGAGTTCAATGCTGCGTCACGTCCGCAGAGACCACGTATAAGGAAGAATAGGGACGGGGGAGCCCAGGACGTCCACCTCGACTTTCACACAGCTCCTGAGATCTGAGCCTTCGTGTTCGAGTTTACTGTTGCTTTACTGGTTGGTTGGTTGGTTGGTTGGTTGAAGTGTTGCTTTACGTCCATAGAGACCTTATTAAGGACTATTAGGGACGGGGAGCCCAGGACGTCCACCTCGACTTTCACACAGCTCCTGAGCTCTTAGCCTTCGTGTTCGATTTCAGTGTTGCTTTACGTCCACAGAGACCATGTTAAGGACCATCAGGGACGGGGACGTCTGCATCGACTTTCAGACAAGCTTCTGGGCTTCTGAGCTCCCTTCGTGTTCAAGTTCAGTGTTGCTTTACGTCCATAGAGACCATATTAAGGACTATTAGGGACAGGGAGCCCAGGACGGCCACCTCGACTTTCACACAGCTGCTGAGCTCTGAGATAGTTCAATGTTGCTTTACGTCCGCAGAGACCATAAGGACTATTAGGGACGGGGAGCCCTGGACTGCCACCTCGACTTTCACACACAGCTCCTGAGATCTGAGATAATTCAATATTACTTTACGTCCGCAGAGACCATAAGGACTATTAGGGACAGGGAGCCCTGGACGTCCACCTCGACTTTCACACAGCTCCTGAGTTCTGAGATAATTCAGTGTTGCTTTACGTCCGCAGAGACCATAAGGACTATTAGGGACAGGGAGCCCTG
>JABMCL010001341.1:12500-25000 GCA_018857735.1 Alviniconcha marisindica
AAAAAAAAACCTTGGTTTTGTTTGGGGGGGTAAAAAAAAATTTTTTGGGGGGGGGGAAAAGGCCCAAAACCCAAAAAGGGGGGGTTGGGGGCCAAACCTAAATTGAAAGGGGGGGGAGAGTTAATTTTTGGGGGGGGAAAAAAGAAAAATTTCCGGGGGGGAAAAAAAAATTTAAAAGGGGGGTTTTTGGGGGGGGGAAACCCCAAAAAATTTTTTTGGGGGGGGAAAGGGGAAAAAACCCCTTTTTTACCCAAAAAAAAAAAAATTTTTTTTTTTTGGGGGGGTTTTTTTTTTAAAGGGGGATAAAGAACCCAAAAAAAAAGGGGGGGGGGTTTTTAAAACCCCAAAATTGAAACCAAAAATTTTTAAAGGGTTAAAAGAAACCCCAAAAAAAATTTTTGGGTTTAAAAAAAAAAAAAATTTTTGGGGGGTAAAAAAAAAAAAAAAAAAAAAAAAAAAAAAAAAAAAAAAAAAAAAAAAAAATTTAAAAAAAAAAAAAAAAGGAAAAAAAAAAAAAAAAAAAAAAAAAAAAAAAAAAAAAAAAAAAAAAAAAAAAAAAAAAAAAAAAAAAAAAAAAAAAAAAAAAAAAAAAAAAAAAAAAAAAAAAAAAAAAAAAAAAAAAAAAAAAAAAAAAAAAAAAAAAAAAAAAAAAAAAAAAAAAAAAAAAAAAAAAAAAAAATAAAAAAAAGAAAAAAAAAAAAAAAAAAAAAAAAAAAAAAAAAAAAAAAAAAAAAAAAAAAAAAAAAAAAAAAAAAAAAAAAAAAAAAAAAAAAAAAAAAAAAAAAAAAAAAAAAAAAAAAAAAAAAAAAAAAAAAAAAAAAAAAAAAAAAAAAAAAAAAAAAAAAAAAAAAAAAAAAAAAAAAAAAAAAAAAAAAAAAAAAAAAAAAAAAAAAAAAAAAAAAAAAAAAAAAAAAAAAAAAAAAAAAAAAAAAAAAAAAAAAAAAAAAAAAAAAAAAAAAAAAAAAAAAAAAAAAAAAAAAAAAAAAAAAAAAAAAAAAAAAAAAAAAAAAAAAAAAAAAAAAAAAAAAAAAAAATGTGGTCAAGGGCTATAGAACCAATATCCTTGACGTGTCTGGTAGAATTGTGGTAAAGGACTATAGAACCAATATCCTTGACGTGGCTGGTAGAGTTTAAAGGGCTATAACAGAACTGACACCCCTAGACTTGGGCTGGTAAAGGCCTATAATAGAACCAAGAGTATAGAGTATACCTAGAGTTGTGGTAAAGGGCTATAGAACCAGTACCCTTGACGTGGCTGGTAGAGTTGCAGTAAAGGCATATAACAGAACCAATATTGTGGTAAAGGGCTATAGAACCAATACCCTTAACGTGGCTGGTAGAGTTGTGGTAAAGGGCTATAGAACCAGTATTCTTGACGTGGCTGGTAGAGTTGTGGTAAAGGACTATAGAGCCAATATCCCTGACGTGGCTGGTAGAATTGTGGTAAAGGACTATAGAAACAATATTCTTTTTTCGTGGCTGGCTGGTAGAATTGTGGTAAAGGACTATAGAACCAATATCCTTGACGTGGCTGGTAGAGTTGTAGTAAAGGGGTATAGAACCAGTATCTTTGACGTGGCTGGTAGAGTTGCGGTAAAGGCCTATAACAGAACCAATATCCTTGACGTGGCTGGTAGAATTGTGGTAAAGGACTATTATTATATTATTCTTTTTTTCGTGGCTGGTAGAGTTGTGGTAAAGGGCTATAACAGAACTGACACCCCTAGACTTGGGCTGGTAAAGGCCTATAATAGAACCAAGAGTATAGAATATACCTAGAGTTGTGGTAAAGGGCTATAGAACCAGTACCCTTGACGTGGCTGGTAGAGTTGCAATAAAGGCCTATAACAGAACCAATATTGTGGTAAAGGGCTCTAGAACCAATACCCTTGACGTGGCTGGTAGAGTTGTGGTAAAGGGCTATAGTACCAATATCCTTGACGTGGCTGGTAGAGTTGCGGTAAAGGCCTATAGAACCAGTATCCTTGACGTGGCTGGTAGAATTGTGGTAAAGGACTATTATTATATTATTCTTTTTTTCGTGGCTGGTAGAGTTGTGGTAAAGGGCTATAACAGAACTGACACCCCTAGACTTGGGCTGGTAAAGGCCTATAATAGAACCAAGAGTATAGAGTACACCTAGAGTTGTGGTAAAGGGCTATAGAACAGTACCTTTGACGTGGCTGGTAGAGTTGCAATAAAGGCCTATAACAGATACCAATAGTTGTGGTAAAGGGCTCTAGAACCAATACCCTTGACGTGGCTGGTAGAGTTGTGGTAAAGGGCTATAGAACCAATATCTTTGACGTGGCTGGTAGAATTGTGGTAAAGGACTATAGAACCAATATCCTTGACGTGGCTGGTAGAGTTGTAGTAAAGGGGTATAGAACCAGTATCTTTGACGTGGCTGGTAGAGTTGCGGTAAAGGCCTATAACAGAACCAATATCCTTGACGTGGCTGGTAGAATTGTGGTAAAGGACTATTATTATATTATTCTTTTTTTCGTGGCTGGTAGAGTTGTGGTAAAGGGCTATAACAGAACTGACACCCCTAGACTTGGGCTGGTAAAGGCCTATAATAGAACCAAGAGTATAGAATATACCTAGAGTTGTGGTAAAGGGCTATAGAACCAGTACCCTTGACGTGGCTGGTAGAGTTGCAATAAAGGCCTATAACAGAACCAATATTGTGGTAAAGGGCTCTAGAACCAATACCCTTGACGTGGCTGGTAGAGTTGTGGTAAAGGGCTATAGTACCAATATCCTTGACGTGGCTGGTAGAGTTGCGGTAAAGGCCTATAGAACCAGTATCCTTGACGTGGCTGGTAGAATTGTAGTAAAGGACTATAGAACCAATATTCTTTTTTCGTGGCTGGTAGAGTTGTGGTAAAGGGCTATAACAGAACCAAGAGTATAGAGTATACCTAGAGTTGTGGTAAAGGGCTATAACAGAACTGACACCCCTAGACTTGGGCTGGTAAAGGCCTATAATAGAACCAAGAGTACAGAATATACCTAGAGTTGTGGTAAAGGGCTATAGAACCAGTACCCTTGACGTGGCTGGTAGAGTTGCAGTAAAGGCCTATAACAGAACCAATATTGTGGTAAAGGGCTATAGAACCAATATCCTTGACGTGGCTGGTAGAATTGTGGTAAAGGGCTATAGAACCAATATCCTTGACGTGACTGGTAGAGTTGCGGTAAAGGCCTATAACAGAACCAATATCCTTGACGTGGCTGGTAGAGTTGCAGTAAAGGCCTGTAATAGAACCAACACCCTTAGACCTGGACTGGCAGAATTGCGATGAAGAGCGACACACATACTCCTGACGTGCTCGGTAGGGTTGCAAGTACGGGGAGAGGGTACCCCACCAAAAATAATGGGGTCTGTCTACCCGGGTGCTTGGCTGTTGGCTTGCGACCGCATTCAGACCCATAAAACGCCTCCCCCTTTGTCAACTGCCGAGATAAGTGCTGAAATGTCGTGCCTGTGGTGCCAAGGGTTTATTTTTTATCTTTATTATCGCTGTACGTCGTTAAGCGTTTGAAAAAGTATATACTGGTGTGCATTTTATGGCAGTTTTATGTCGGCGTCAGAATCCACGCTGCGTCCGCCGCTGTCTCTATCTCTCTCTCTCTGTCTTTCTCTTTCTCTGTCTGTCTGTCTCTGTGTCTGTCTGTCTGTCTCTCTCTCTCTCTGTCTCTCACTCTCTGTCCTGTCTCTGTCTCTCTGTCTCTCTGTCTCTCTCTGTGTCTCTCTCTGTCTCTCTGTCTGTGTGTCTCTGTCCTGTCTCTCTCTCTTTGTTTACTCTCTCTCTCTCGTTCTCCCGTCTGTCTTTTTTGTCTGTCCCGTCTGTCTGTCTGTCTGTCTGTCTGTCTGTCAGTTCTGTCCCGTCTGTCTGTCTGTCTCTCTCTCTCTGTCTCTCTCCCTTCCCCCCTTCCCCCCCCCCCCCCCACCCCCCACACCCTCCTTCTTTTTTCCCCCCCCCCCCCCCCCCTCCCACTTCCCTCTCCTACATAACTTGTGGAAAAGCAACCTGCTTTTGTCAGAGCTCAGGAGCTGTGTGAAAGTCGAGGTGGCCGTCCTGAGCTCTCCGTCCCTAGTAGTCCTTGTGGTCTCTGTGGACGTGAAGCAACACTGAACTTAATTAAACCCGCTAACGCGCGTGAGCTGGTTAGGCTTAGCGGTCAGGTGTTAGGCTGGTAAGCTGAAGGACCTCGGTTCGACTCCAGATTCAGCTCTCCTCTCTCAGGAAAGAACAGGGTTCTTTAAGGGTGTTTGTGGAGAAGCTTGAGACACTACCAGCGGGCACAAAGCCAGGGACATCACACCATCACGCCTGGAGGAGAGAGGCGCTGAAAGAGGAAGCGCTCGACGATTCTCCTTGAAAGGACGAAAGAGGACCATCGTCTAATATATTTCACGTCCCGTCAACCGCACCGGGTCACCAGTTCAGTTCAGTTCAGTTCAGTTCAGTTCAAGAAGGTATCTATGCGCTCGGAAAAGCCCATCTGCGCCCCCCCCCCCCCCGCCCCCCCCCCCCCCCCCCCCGGTCTCTCAGAGGTTTCCCCAACGTCGCCTTTGAAACGGTTCCAATGTCCGTCTGACTGCATGACGATGGTCCTCTTTCGTCCTTTCAAGGAAAATCGTCGAGCGCTTCCTCTTTCATCGCCTCTCTCCTCCAGGCGTGATGGTGTGATGTTATATTATGCCTTCACATTATTTAGGCATTAAACGAACCAGCCATAGTGATGCAGTCAGTCTAAGGAGGTCTGGTTTCACGCAGGCGGGGATTGGCTGTTTCGCAGTTCGTCTGGCGGTCGTCAAGCGAGTAGTGGCGAGTGATCACTGAAACTCGGGATGTCTGTCTACGGGGTAGTGAGAGAGCGGGTGTCAGAGTTGGTTGGGAGGGTGGGCAAAAGGAAGAAGAGAAGGGGGTGGGGGGGGGAGGGGGGGTGCCACCATGAACCCTATTAACCCCTTCACTGCCACAGCCTGTAAAACTTCCGGGCTGAAAAGTGGAAACTTACATGCCTGCAAACAGTATATTTGATGGTCCTGTAACAAACCTACTTTGAATAGTGAGCATTTTGATAGAAATCTTTTCACGAGCTTATGCGAAGGTGGAGAAGAAAAACCCCCCCAAAAAAAGCCTGAATGATTTGAAATTCGGCACTTTTTTGGGTCGTTTTGCGAGTGACGGCGCGGCAAGCATCATGATGATGATGATGATGATGATGATGATGATGAAGTGATGCTTTATGTCCTCAGATGTCAGTTGACATATTAGGGACAAGTTGTGACCAATGCCGAAGCACGGTGCAATAAATCTTTACGTCCACGGAAACCAGAAGGCTCGTTAGGACGGACAGTCCAGGACGTCCACCTCGACTCTCACACAGCTCCTGAACCATGCGGCAAGCATGGCAGTGAAAGGGTTAATATAATGGTTTAAACAAAATTTTATTCATTCATCGTAATCATAAGCTCAACAAATAAGTACAGGAAACACAAAAGCAATATGCTTATTTAAGTGTTACCTATAGATAAAATGATAATCACACAGACATTTACGATGGCAAGATGGCAAATTGTTGTCAAAACGTCAGAGGCAACAAAACAAACAAAGACCAAAATGACACAAAAAAAACAAAACAAAAAGAAAAAACAATAACAACAAAACGGGAGGAGGGGGTGGGGGTTAAAAAGCAAATAACTAACCGAATGGTTAGTATGTTGTCAAAATTATTGATCTGGGGAGAGAGAGGGGAGAGGATTAAAACGTTACTTCTTCCCCTTGTATCATAAACAAATTTAGGCAGACTTTTACAGATTTACAGCGGTCGGTTTGGCGAAAAAAGTCGTGGACTATAGCAAATATTTTCTTATTAGTTTCTAAATGTAGCTGGTCGTTTCCAAACAGAAGTGTGTTGATATTTCTTTCATTCTCATCTAGTTTATTAATGGTTTTATTTCTAATACTATTATAAAGGGGACAATGTAGAAAGAAATGCTCTGATGTTTCTGCTGTATATCCGCATGAACATATAGGGTTTTCTAACAGGTGGCGTCTGAATAAGTCATAATTTAAATCGCTAATAGCAAGTCAAGTCTACAATGCTTAATTTGTTCCTTTTTCTAGAACCAAATAATAATATATAGGAACCACAGTGTCATTCGTTGACAAATATTTTTCAGCAGACTAATTGAAGGATTTGTTTGTATATTTTGAGGTAATGTGTTCCACAGTTGGGTAGTTGACGGAATGAATAAATTTGCATATAGTTCTGTTTTGTGAGCGGGAAGACTCTTTCATGTGGTCGTCTGCGATGATACGGGTTTGTTGTTGAAACTAGAGGTGGTACTAAGTTCGATAGGTATCCGGGGCATAGGTAATTAATCATTTGTGAAACATTAATAGCTTGTGACGTTTCGTCTTTCTTTAGTGTGCAAAATCCAGATTCTTTATACAACTTTTCGTGGCTTGTTCCTCTAACAGCTCCTAAAATAATTTTTATAGCTTCCAAATGCAGGTTTTCGAGCATGTTTGAAAGTGTTCCATTTACAATTATCCCAAACAATGTGGGCCCGTAGTCAAACGGTGGCAATATAAAGGACTTGTACATAGTATCCAAGGCTTTTCTGCATAACTTGGACTTAAAGGAACGTAAACATGAAATAAGAGGGTTGCTTTTCTATTACTGTTTATATGTTGCGGTTTTTGACATTCCCTTTTCCGAGAAAAATATTTTAAATGACAGTGGGTAAAATGGATGGGTCTTTCTTAAAAGAACAATTCAGTTTTTTCTTCATTAAAACAACCCCCGTTTCGCCCAGCTGTTTAATTTTTTTTAAGTCAGAATTTAAAATTGCTGCCTTCGCGGGGCCAAGCAAGTGACACCTTTGCATCCGCAAAAAATTTTTTAACAATTCAATATTTTTTGGATGCGTTTAAAAGAGAAATAACAAAGGGCCAACAAGCCCCTTGGAACTCCAGAAGGCTGTTTTTTATTCAGACTTTTACCTTTTTTAACAACGGCGTTTGCGATTTTGTAAAAGGAAAACCCAAAAGCCCAAATGCCTCTTTAACCAACGCCATTTTTTAAATCCCGGCCACCCGATCAAAAGGGTTGGAAATTCGAAAAAAAAAGGGGTAGTTTTTCCGACGAATGAGACAAGGCAGATATATTGAGTGAGTTGGAACGTCGAGCTCCGGCAAAACCGGGGCGGGATGGGGAAAAAAAAACCTTTAAAAATCAAACACGGGCCCGGAACACCGTTTTAAACCTTGCCACACAACCAACAGCGAAATAGGACGAAATTTTTAAAAGTTTTCGGGTCCTTTTTTGAGGGGTTACATGACAACCCAAAGTTTTTAAGAACCCATTAATAAAACCTCCTCCCCCCTTCCTTTCCCTTTCCCTTTCCACCCCCTCACCCTCCGGCTCCAAGCCTGCAGACGCCAAAAACCCGTCGTCGCCAGCGCACCGTGCCGGACCCCCGCGAGAACTTTGAGAGCAATTTAAATTTGGAATGCAGGGGGAAACCAGCTTCATTATATGTGCGGGGGTGTGGGAAGGGCCGGGGGCCCAATGGGGGAGGGCGGGGGGGGGAAAGGGGGGAGGGGTAAGGTTTGGTGGGGGGGAGGGGGGGGGGGGGGGGGATAAAGGCAGTAACAGCGCTACCGGCCCGTTCCTAAAAGCCTTTATGGTTTCTGTGGACGTTAAGACCATGTTTACTATTGCACCCGGCTCATGGTTCAGGAGCGAGAGTCGAGGTGGCCGTCCTGGGGCTGTCCGTCCTAACGAGCCTTCTGGTTTTTCCCTGGACGTAAAGAATTTATTGACCGTGCTTCGGCATTGGTCACAACTTGTCCCTAATATGTCACCTGACATCTGAGGACATAAAGCATCACTTCATCATCAGCTACCCGGCTTTTGCCGTCCCTAATACTAGTGGTGGTCCTTATGGTCTCTGTGGACGTACAGCAACAGTTTGAAGCTAAGTTTGTCTAAGTAAGTAAGTAAACATGGGGCTTAACGTCCACAGAAACCGTACGGCTTATTAGGGACGGGGAGAAGGGGGGGGGGGGATGGAGGGGGGGGGGGGGGAAGAGGGAGATCATATCCTACGCTCACTGTCACCACCAGATGGGCGCCTGCAATTAAGATGGGCAGCGATGAGAGCCATTTTAACGTTTCAGTGGAAGTGAGGACAAAGTCTCAGGACAGTGTCCACAAACCAAACCTTTTTGAAGAGAAAGGAGAGCCGAAGCGGTATCGAACCGAGGTCCTTCCTCTGCTTACCAGCCTAACGCCTTACCGCTAGGCCAAACCGGCTCACAGACTCTTTGTCTAGTGATGATGATGATGAAGTGATGCTTAATGTCCTCAGATGTCGGCTGACATATTAGGGACAAGCTGAGACCAATGCCGAAGCATGGTTCAAAAAATCTTTACGTCCACGGACCAGAAGGCTCGTTAGAGGCCGGGCCCAGGACGGCCACCTCGACTCTCACACAGCTCCTGAACTGTGGCTTTGTCTACCTACCTGGCCGTGCTTTATACCCGAGTCGCTGTCGTCACAGTCTTAGTCTTTCTTCATCGTGCAGCAGTCTCCGTCTCTGACGCTGACGTATCGCTTTGCACCGCCGTTCAGAGCCCTATAGGGTGTGGAATGGCAGGTTGCAGCGCTCGGTGGTGGCTATCTGAATGCACGAGTGTCCCCTTTGGCGCGGTAAGTGTCGGGTCGAAGGCCAGTTCTGTCGTGATGATCTTCATTGTTAGTGCTCTGAGCCTTACATGTGTATCACAGAGGGTTTCGGCGCATTAGCAGTGTATTTCTTGCTGTTGCCATCGTCGTCGTCAGTGTCGTCTTCATCGGTACCATCGTCATCAGGATCAGCAGCAGCGGCAAAGAAAACGAGACGAATTTCCCTTGGGGGGGTGGGGGGGGGGGGGGGGGGGGGGAATCTAATGGTGGAAGGGAAGGACGGAGGGAGGGGCCAAAACACGCACGCACGCACGCACGCACGCACACACAGAAAACATACGCAGCGCCCCACGCACACACCACACACACCCACACACACACACACACACACACACCACACACACACACCCTGACAACACCGCCGCGCACACACACAACACACCCCACCACACACACACACCACACACACAACCACACACAACACACCCACACACCACACACAAAACACTCTTGACACTCGCAAGCGCGGCACACACACACACACACGGGACACACATACACTACCCGCGCGCGCGTGCGCGCGCACACACACCACACACACACACACCACACACCAAAACACACACCCACACACACACCCCACACACACTCTGACACAACAGCAAAGCGCGCGCACACACACACACACACACCACCACACACAAACACACACCACACACACACACACACACACACACACACACACACCCACACACACCCTCTGACACCAGGCGCGCGCACCACACACACACACCCCCAAAACACCAAAACACCACCACACACCACCACACACATACTCACACCCCGCGCGTGCGCGCGTGCACACACACACACACACACACACACACACACACACACACACACACCACTCTCTCTCTCTCTGTCTCTCTGTCTCTCGTCTCAGCAGAACTGATATGCTGCTGCTTATTGATGCACGAGGTAAATACATATAATTAGCAAGCCGAATCGTACTCCAGCACGAGAGAAAAAAGAAAGAAGACGACGACGACGACGAAAATGACAGGTCTGGGTAATTGTAAGGTAAACGACGGAACGTATTGTCCTCCAAAACGTAATCGTAGTTATTAGCTTGTGCCGGGAATCCGCCTGGGGCGAAATGGAGTCTTTTCATCGCCTGTGGCTGTGGGGACTGCAACGGCTGAATCGCTTTCTGATGATAATTGCCATCATCCTATAAACACTCATGCCTTTGTGAGAGACATTCCTCCCTTGGCGCTTTGCCCCACCCAGCCTTTTAGTGTCATAAGTTGGGCACATAACGCCAGAAATAGTGACTCTGTTGGCAGCGGAATGCACGGAATGAACATTTGTCCACCTTTCTTTTTTTTTTTTTTTTTTTTTTTTTTTTGGGGGGGGTGGGGGGGGGGGGGGGGGGGGGGGGGGGGGGGGGGGAGAAAAGGGGCATAGGGCTCAGAAGCGAAATGAAGGTGTATTTTGGTTGGATCGTAAATTTTAGAGATATTAATGGCGTTATTTGGGGGCCTGGTTTGTTTGACGATTTGGAATTTTTTGTGTTTTTTATATATAAAAATTTTTTTATTTGGGCTTCCCCCCCCCCCCCCCCCCCCCTTTCGTTGTTTTTTCTTATTTAAGATCAGGAAACAAAGGCACACCGGGGGAACAAATTAACCAGTAGTTTGCAAGGGCTGTTTTTAGCGGGGCGAATAAACCCAAACACAATCTTGTAAAAATAAATTTTTTGAGTTCTGTAGTGTTGGGTAAAACGCCTTTAAATTTTTACATAAAATTTCAAAAAGCCCCATGTTCGGAGCTGTGGAGAGTCGAGGGGGGGCCGTCCTGGCGCCGTCCTAACGAGCCTTTGGTTTTCCGTGGATAAAGCTTATTGAACCATATTTTCGCTTGGTCTCAGTTGTCCCAAATTAAACGACTTTTGAGGATTAAGCAACCACCAAACCGTTAAAAACGAATGGCCCCCGGGGCTCCCGTCCAAGGCCTTTATGGTTTTTGGGACGTAAAACTTGAACTTTTCAGACCAGGGCTGTGTGAAAAGTAAAAAGTGGCCTTTCCGGGGCCCCGCCCCAATTCCTTAGTTTTGTGGGTAAAGCAACATAACAGGAACATTAAAAAGCGTTGGTTAGTCAGTAAGGGTTTATTAATGTCTCTCTGGCTCAATATTCTATATGTGGGGCCGAAATTCGGAGGTGGAGGGGGGGCAAATGGGGGGGGGGGGGGGGGGGGGGGGGGGGGGGAAAGGGGGGGGGCAGTCCTTTGGGTGACGATCCCCCAGCCCCCCCCCCCCCCCAAAAAACCCCCCCCCCACCCCCCCCCCCCCCCCCCCCTTTCCACCCACCCCCCCCCGCCCTGAAAGGGGTACCTTTCCCTCCCCTCCCCCCTTCTTTTCCCCCCCAAAAACCCCCCCCCCCCCCCAACCCCCACCCCCCCCCCCCACCCCCCCCCCACCCCTCTTGTCGCTGCTGCTTTCCCTGGTTGTACCTCCACCCCCCCCTTCCCCCCCCCCGACGCCCTCCCCCGGTTACCCGGGTATGATTGTACCCCTGGAAAAACCCCCGTGCAAGTTTGGATTGTGATGGGCTGTTTTTTTTTCTCCTGACCGACCGTCTCCGAAGGCTGCGGCGCCCACGAATAAAAACACGATATTGTACTGTTTGATGTATGAACTCCGACCCAGAAGGGTTGGGGGGGAAAAGGGAAGAAGAAAAGGGGGAAGGGGGGGAAGAAAAGGGAAAAAGAAAAAGAAGACAGCAGAAAGAGACAACAAAGCAAAACAAAAAACGGAGAGAAGAAGACAAAACAGAGCAAGGAAAAGAAGACGGGAAAAGGGGGGGGGGGGGGGGGGGGGGGGGGGGGGGAGGGGGGGGGAAAAGGAAAGACGGGGAAAAGAAAAAAGACAGAGACGGGGAGGAAAAGAGACGACAAAAAGCAAGGAGAAGGGGGGGGGGGGGGGAGGAAAGAAAAGGGGACGGGGGAACAACAAACCCAAAAAAAGGGAAAAAGGGGGAAGGAGGGGAAGAGGTTGTTCAACAAAAAAAACAACACCCCAAACCGTCCTTGGAACAGACAACATTAATATATATAAATATATGACTAGGGAAAATCAAAGACAAAACGATTAAATTTTGAACAAAACAAAAGAATAATAAAACAAACCGCTGGGGGCTGACTTACATGCATGTTTTATTTTATATATATATTAAAATATATATATATTAATTTTATATATATATAATTATATATAATTAAAAAACCGGTTTATTTTTAAAAAAATGTTTTGGGTGTGCGTGGCTATTTTAACAATTGCTTCTGAAACCCTTTATAAAACTGGGGTTTTGAAGCTGGTAAGTGAATTGCTTTATTTTTTTTTGATTTGGGATTGGGATTCCGCAAGGATTCGCTTTGGAAAAAGGGGAAAATAAAAAACGAACAGATAAAACGGAGACCGACAAATAGAGCAAGGGCAGAGCCGCGGGGGGGTGGGGGGGGGGGGGGGTGGGGGGAGATACAGACAAGGGTTTTTTTGGGTAACTCGCGTTCTCGGGTCCGTTTCCCCTTTAAAAAGGGGTGGTTGGGTGCCCCTGTAAAAGGGGGGAGAGAATGAAGAATCTTCTTCAAATTTTTTTGTTGCCCCCCCCCCCCCCCCCCCACCCCCAAAACCTCTCCCCCTTTTTGGGCGAAACCCAAAAAAAGGGCCCCTGACTTCGTCCCCTTTGCTCCTCACCTCACCTCTTCCCCCCCGCCCCCGGTTTTC
>JABMCL010001341.1:32500-40000 GCA_018857735.1 Alviniconcha marisindica
GAGAGAGAGAGAGAGAGAGAGAGAGAGAGAGAGCCGGTTTGGCCTAGCGGTAAGGCGTTAGGCTGGTAAGCGGAAGGACCCCGGTTCGAATCCGCTTCGGCTCTCCTTCCTCTTCAGAAATCGTGGTCTGTGGACCCTGTCTAATTGTGACTTTGTCCCTCACAATTACGAAACATTAAAATGGCTCTCACGCTCATCTTAATGCAGAAGTCATTAGTAATTGGATTTTGATGTCGTGTCAACTGCAATTAATGGTCACCTCAGGACAAAGGGAGAGGGGGGAGGGGAGAGAACTCGAACTCGAAAACTTTATTTTACAAGGATTGTAGTTTAGGTTCAGTCAAAAACCTGTCTAACAACTAGTCCTTGCTAAGCTATTGATGAGTAAATGTAAAATTTAGGGGAGGGGAGAGAGAGAGAGAGAGAGAGAGAGAGAGAGAGAGAGAGAGAGAGAGAGAGAGAGTTGTTTGCATTTCGTTATTTTTGTTGTTTTAAATATTTCAAAGAGCTAACTTCTCGTGTGCTACCTTTTTCATTTACTCTTTGAATACTTACGTGTTTGTTTTTCTTCTGATTTCAGGTTGGAAGTGGATGTCACAACGGGGCCAGTTTCACAAGTTTTTTGGTGAGTACATCCGTATCCCTCCAGATACCAGGTTAAGGACAGATTAGTTATAACAAATATATTTTAAAAAACTGACTTACACTTAATTCTTTATGTTTGTGTAATAAAGTGTCATCATCGTCATTATCATCATCATCATCATCATCATCATCTGTGTGTGTGTGTCTCTCTCTGTGTCTATCTCTCTGTCTCTGTCTCTCTGTCTGTCTGTCTGTCTGTCTGTCTGTCTGTCTGTCTGTCTGTCTGTCTGTCTCTCTCTCTCTCTCTCTCTCTCTCTCTCTCTCTCTCTCTCTCTCTCTCTCTCTCTTATAATGCTCATAATGTATAACTAACTGAGTGATGTATGCATGTGTTCATCTGGCGCTGTGAACACGCTGTTTTGTGTGGGAATTCTCATGTATAAAATCTCACTCATTCATTCATGTCTATATGTATATAAATGATGCCCTGTGGTCTTATATTTACTCACAAGTAGCTTAGCAAGGATTAGTTGTTAGACAGGTCTTTGACTGAGCTTAAGCTACAATCCTTGTAAAATAAAGTTTTCGAGTTCTCTGTCTCTCTGTCTCTCTCTGTCTCTGTCTGTCTGTCTGTCTGTCTCTATTTCTCTCTCTCTCTCTCTCTCTCTCTCTCTCTCTCTCTCTCTCTCTCTCTCTCTCTCTCTCTCTCCTCCCCCCTCTCTCTCTCTCTCTGCCCCTATCTCTTTCACCCACCCACCCTTCTCTCTTTGCCATCCTTGTCTTCCACCCTCGCCGTCCCTACCCCACCCATTCTCCGAACTGATCACTTTTATGTGGTACTATTCTGGTTTAAACACCGATTTTTTAGAAAACTTAATACACCCTTTACCGCGTCACGCACCCCTCGAACAAAAGAGATAAAACGGAATAAAATTGTTCTCCTCATACCCTTGCCTCTTTTTCGTGAGGCTCGGGTTTCCAACCACACAAGCGCGCGTCACAGCTACTGCGCTGGTTCCCTGCATACATCAGCGTAAAAGACAAACTTGACCAGCTCATTTGAATAAGCGGCAGGGATCGGTGGCGTAATCACGCCTGGAGGGCGTTCCTTTGAGAGAGGGGAGGTTATTTGTTTTCTGCCCTACGAACAGCCTGTAAACACCAACAGCTCAGACGATTCCTTTGGAAAGGGCAACTGGAGATTTGATAGAGCTGAGCTCGGGAGCTGTGTGAAAGTCGAGGTGGCCGTCCTGGGTCACCCCCCACCACCCCCCCCCCCACAGCCTTATGGTTTCTGCAGAGAAGCAACATTGAACAACACGGTCTGAGTTCTGAGTTCTGTGTGAAAGTCGGGTGGCCGTCCTGGGTTATCCCCCCCCCCGCCCCCCACAGTCCTTATGGTTTAAGCGGACGTTAAGCAACACTGAACAACACGTGTGCTGAGTTCTGGAGTTCTGTGTGAAAGTCGAGGTGGCCGTCCTGGGTCCCCCCCCCCCCCAACCCCCGCCCCCCACAGTCCTTATGGTTTCTGCGGACGTAAGCAACATTGACAACACGTTCTGAATTCTGGAGTTCGTGTGAAAGTCGAGTTGGTCGTCCTGGGTTCCCCCATCCCCCACCGTCCCCACAGTCCTTATGGTTTCTGTGGACGTTAAGCAACATTGAGCAACACGTGTCTGAATTCTGGAGTTCTGTGAAAGTCGAGTTGGCCGTCCTGGGTTCCATCCCCGTCCCTTACAGTCCTTATGGTTTAAGCGGACGTTAAGCAACATTGAGCAACACGTGTGCAGAGCTCAGGAGCTGTGTGAAAGTCGAGGTGGCCGTCCTGGGTTCCCCCCCCCCCCCCCCCGTCCCCCACAGTCCTTATGGTTTCTGCGGACGTTAAGCAACATTGAGCGTGTCAGAGTTCAGGAGCTGTGTGAAAGTCGAGGTGGCCGTCCTGGTTCTCCCGTCCCCACAGTCCTTATGGTTCTGCGACGTTAAGCAACATTGGCAACACGTCTGAGTTCTGGAGTTCTGTGAAAGTCGGGTGGCCGTCCTGGTCCCGTCCCCCACAGTCCTTATGGTTTCTGCGGACGTTAAGCAACATTGAGCAACACGTGTGAGTTCTGGAGTTCGTGTGAAAGTCGAGGTGGCTCGTCCTGGGTTCCCCCCCCCCACCCAGCCTTAGTGCCGGATCTTAAGGTCTGTGGACGTTAGCAACATTGAAACAACACGTCTGTCCTCTCGTTGGCGTCCCACAAGTCCTTATGGTTTAAGCGGACGTTAGCAACATTGAGCAACACGTGTCGAGCTGGAGTTCTGTGAAAGTCGATGTCCCCCGCCCCCCCCGCCCCCCACAGTCCTTATGGTTTGCGGACGTTAAGCAACACTGAACAACACGTGTGCTGAGTTCTGGTGCTGTGTGAAAGTCGAGGTGGCCGTCCTGGGTTCTCCAACCGTCCCCCACTGTCCTTATGGTTTCTGCGGACGTTAAGCAACATTGAACAACACGTGTGCAGAGCTCAGGAGTTCTGTGAAAGTCGAGGTGGCCGTCCTGAGCTCTCCCTGTCCCTAACAGTCCTTATGGTTTCTGCGGACGTTAAGCAACATTGAACAACACGTGTGCAGAGTTCAGGAGTTCTGTGAAAGTCGAAGTGGCCGTCATGGGCTCTCCCTGTCCCTAACAGTCCTTATGGTTTCTGTGGACGTGAAGCAACATTGAGCGTGTCAGAGTTCAGGAGTTCTGTGAAAGTCGAGGTGGCCGTCACCTTTCTGTGTTGATCGGGGTCGGGGTTGGGGGAGGGGGGGGGGATGGCGACGGATACTGTTGCAGTTCTCGAGTGCCGTGACTTTGGTCGTCAAATTGTTCTTTCTGGGATGCTTGCTTGGCTGCTTCTTCGAGCTCGCCGTATTTGCTGGCGGGGTGGGGGGGAGGGGGGGTCGTGGTACATTTGTTTTCTGTTTGTTTTTATTTTTATTATTTGTTTGCTGGTGTGTGTGTTGGTGCGTGCGTGTGTTGGTGTGTGTGTTGGTGCGTGCGTGTGTGTGTGTGCTGGGAAATCAGACGTTTAGAGAGTGCGGTGTGTGTGTGTATATATATTTCAAATTCAAATTTTCAAATTCAGATTCAAAAACTTTAATCATCCCACAAGGGGCAATTTTGTTGTTTATATATATATATATATATATATATATATATATATATATATATATATATAGATATATATATATGTGTGTGTGTGTGTGTGTGTGTATGAGAGAGGGAGACGTATCTTTAAAAGAAAGAGGTGTTGAATTTTATTTTCTGTAGAAGCGAAATTAAGTGTTTTTAAGGGAGTAGGACAGGGTCGGATGTGCCTGTGGAGATTAACTGGGGTGTCTAAAAGAAGCCCTGGCCACACTTCTAAGCTCGCTTGTCGCGAGAAAGTACGTGACTTTGCTTCGGGGATCAGAAACCAGTGTAGTCGTGGGTGACTTTCAGTGGCTTCATCAAGGACGAGTTCACGTGCTGAAGGGTAAAGATGCTACAGTGACAGTTTTGGGGATGGGATCCCGTGAGTAGAACGTTTGGAATATTTACACAGTATTTTCACTTATCGCCGTCCGTTTAACTCAACTCGCGGTGTACATCAGTTGTTAACGCGAGGTGTATTAATAATAATAATAATAATGGATACTTAGAACGCCTGACCCGCACAGACCCTAAGTGCTTACACATTCTTTACATGTACATATTTCTTACAATTCGCATACAACAGACAATATCTAAATTCACCACGCAACAACACAACACACATACAACGCACACACACACACACAACTACACACACACACACACACACACATACACATGTACGCCGCACGCACCCACGCACGCACGCACGCACCACGCACCACGCACTCAAACAATCCACCACGCACCGCACACACACACGCATCACGCACGCATCCACAGCACACGCACTGTTCCCACACACACATGCACACACACACACGCACACACACACACATCGCACACACACACACTACACACTCCCATCACAACATAAAACAACATTCCACAACATTATACACACACACACACACACACACACACACACCACACACACACACACACACACACACACACACACGCACCTATGCCGTTAGTAAGTTGTTCAACGCGGCCGCGGCATGTGACACCTTGATGGCGCTGTATGCAGCAGCTACCTATGCAGTTAGTTGCCTGTTCAGCACGGCCTCGGCATATGACACCTTGATGACGCTGCATGCAGCATCTACCTATGCAGTTACCTGTTCAACACGGCGCGGCATATGACACCTTGATGGCGTTGGGGCTTGTCGCCCCGAGGGCGGCGTCTCGGCGAGGTGTGAAAGACATGACACCTGTGCGGGGGTTGAGTGACAGCTGCCTCACCTGTGGACAGCCTTACCTGTCTCTCCCATCAGGCCGCGCCGCGCTTTGATGTCGGGCCGCCCGGTCGAGGCGGCGAGAAAATTGAAAGGAGAAGAGTAACGAGGCAGTTACTTCTCCAGAGCTCAGGGAGCTGGAGGGGTGTGTGTGTGTGTGTGTGTGTGTGTGTGTGAGAGAGAGAGAGAGAGAGAGAGAGAGAGAGAGTGTGTGTGTGTGTGTTTGTTTGTTTGTTGTTGTGTTTGATTGTTTGGTTGTGTGTGTGTGTGTGTGTGTGTGTGTGTGTGTGTGTGGTGTGTGTGTGTGTGTGTGTTGTGTGTGCAAGTGTGTGTGTGTGTGGTGTGTGTCAAGTGGTGTGTGTGTGTGGTGTGTGTGTGGTGTGTGGTGTGTGTGTGTGTGTGTGTGAGTTGTGTGTGGTGTGAGTGTGTGTGTGTGTGTGTGTGTGTGTGGCGGCGTGCGTGTGTGTGTGTGTGTGTGTGTGGTGTGTGTGTGTGTGTGTGTGTGTGTGTGTGTGTGTGTGTGAACAGGGAGGTGGGCCTGGAATCCTATTCCCTATCCCATTGGTTTAAACAAAAACGTATTCCATCCAGTACAAGATGAATATACAATCCATAACTTAACGACATGAGCCGGTTTGGCCTAGCGGTAAGGCGTTAGGCTGGTAAGCAGAAGGGCCTTGGCTCGATTCCGCTTCGCCTCTCCTTTCTCTTCAAAACGGCTCTGGTTTGTGAACACTGTCTTGTGACTCTGTCCCTCACGATTAATGAAACATTACAATTGGCTCTCATCGCTGCCCATCGTAATGCAGGAGTCATTCTGGTGGTGACAGGGTAGCTAGCGATAGGTATATTATAACCTTCCTCTTACCCCCACCTCCATTCGCCCGTCCCTTTCAAAAAATCTTACGCTTTCTGTGGTGGACGTAAAGCACCGCGAAAGAAGAAGACCAGAGCTCAGGAGCTAAGAAGACCAGAGCTCAGGAGCTAAGAAGACCAGAGCTCAGGAGCTGTGTGAACAGGGAGGTGAGCGTGGGCGCCATGTCATTCCTTATCCCGTTCTTCCTCCGTCCCCAATAAGCCACACGGTGTCTGTGGACGTAAAGCACCGTGAAGAAGAAGACTGCAGAGCTAAGGAGCTGTGTCAACAGGGAAGTGGAGCTGGGCTCTCATTCCCTACCACGTTGGTTTAAACAGGAATTGACTCCACTGCGCAAGACGAAGGTACAATGGACACTTCATGAGCTCACCGACAACCCTGTGGCTGATACCCCATCCCAGTCTTCCCCCGTCCCTGACAAGCCATGCGGTTTCTGTGGACGTAAACATCACGAGAGAATGGACAACATCAGAGCTCAGGAGCTGTGTGAAAGTCGAGGTGGCCGTCCTGGGCTCCCCGTCCCTAATAGTTCTTATGGTCTCTGTGAACATAAAGCAGCATTGAACTATTTCAGAGCCCAGGAGCTGTGTGAAAGTCGAGGTGGCCGTCATGGACTCCCCGTCCCTAAATAGTCCGTACGGTCTCTGTGGACGTAAAGCAACACTAACTTGAACTTTTTTTAATCAGAGCCCAGGAGCTGTGTAAAAGTCGAGGTGGCCGTCCTGGGCTCCTTGTCCTTAATAGTCCTTATGGTCTCTGTGGACGTGAAGCAACATTGAACAGATGGGCAACATCTCTTGGTCTTGCTTTCTTTATTTTTCTGTTGTTTGTTTGTTTGTTCTGTTTGTTCTTTCTTCTTCTTCTTAAGTAAACATGGTGCTTAACGTCCACGGGAACCATAATAAGGCTTATTAGGGACGGCCTTCTTCTTCTTTCGTCCCTTTGCCCCGATATAACCGTCATGGTTGACTGGGCGCTAAAAACCAGTTTCCTTTCTTCTTTCTTCGCCGGGGTGACCAAAATTGATACGGTTGATAGGACTTAAGTCTGATGATGATGGTGATGAAGTGATGCTTAATGTCCTCAGATGTCAGTGGACATATTAGGGACAAGTTGTGACCAATGCCGAAGCACGGTTCAATAATTCTTTACGTCCACAGAAACCAGGAGGCTCGTTAGGACGGACAGCTCAGGACGGCCACCTCGACTCTCACACAGCTCCTGAACTATGCGTCGTTAAGTCTATGAACCAAACAGTACATATATGGGTGTATGTGCCTCTGGTGGGGTGTGGGCCGGTTTTAGCCTAATGGTAAGGCTGGTAAGCAGAGGGACCTCGGTTCGAATCCGCTTCGGCTCTCCTTTCTCTTCAAAAGTTGTGGTCTGTGGACACCGTCTTGTGACTTTGTCCCTCACGATTAATGAAACATTAAAATGGCTCTCATCTCTGCCCACCTTAATGCAGGAATCATTCTGGTGCTGACAGTATAGCGATAGGTATATAATATCCCTCTCCCCCCACCTCCATATAACTATGATATATCCAAGACAAGCTTACTTTATAGATTGTCCCTAATATGCTTTTAGCATCTGAGGACATTAAGCAAAAACACAACAACAACACCCCCTCCCCCCCCCCTTCTCCC
>JABMCL010001341.1:42500-45000 GCA_018857735.1 Alviniconcha marisindica
GGACATTAAGCGACACTGCTTACCTACATTGCACCTCTGGTGAAGTCGATGTACCGTGTATATATAATATTAAAATTTCAGGGACCACCCCTGGCACTTTGATGATGATGACCCTTCTTTTTTTTTGCTGGATGTTCAGGGCGGCTCTTGGAGACGGCTGCCATATTATATATATATATATATATATATATATATATATATATATATATATATATATATCAAAACGATCAACAGCAGCTTTCATAATTATACTAATTAGAAGTTATGCCCGGCGTGTCTTGACGCGAACGTGTACAGGTCTACTCGTTACGTTTTAACTGCTGCTGTTGTGCGAGCAACGGTTTCTCAGCGCCGAATTTGTGTGTGTGTGTGTGTGTGTGTGTGGTGTGTGGTGTGTGTGTTGTGTGTGTGTGTGTGTGTGTGTTGTGAAGAAGGGAGTGGTGTGTGTGGGGGTGGGGGGGCCTGTGTGTGTGTGTGTGTGTGTGTGGTGTGTGTGTGTGTGTGTGTGTGTTGTGTGTGTGTGTGTGTGTGTGTGTGTGTGTGTGTGTGTGTGTGTGTGAGAGAAAAGAGAGAGAGAGGGGGGATGGAGGAAGTGGGTGGCCCCATGTGTTGTGTGTGTGTGGTGTGTGTGTGTGTGTGTGTGTGTGAGAGAGAGAGAGAGAGAGAGAGAGAGAGAGAGAGAGAGAGAGCAGAGACCAGGAGAGAGCTAGGTGTGTGTTTGTGCTGCGTTTTGCTGAAAGAAGGGGAAAGGAGGAGGGAAAGGGTGTAATATGAGAGAGTGAGAGGGGGGCAGGCAGAGAGGGAGTGTGTGTGTGTGTGTGTGTGTGTGTGTGTGTGTGAGAGAGAGAGAGAGAGAGAGAGAGAGAGAGAGAGAGAGAGAGAGAGAGATGAGGGAGAGAGAGGGAGTGTATGTGTGCGTGCGCGTACCCGCGTAAATGTACAGTGTACCTCAGCAATAGAAACGCTAGACGCCTTGTGGAAAACGCTAGTACTGTATTGTATTCCCGATTAATCGTAACTCGCCCACACACCCCTCCCTACCCCGACCACCCCCACCCCCACCCCAACCCCAACGCCAAGAGGAGGAGAATTTGTGTGTGTGTGTGTGTGTGTGTGTGTGTGTGGAGGGGTTGGGTGGGGGGGGGGGGGGTTGGAAGGTGAATGATGAGAAAGAGAAACATTGTATGTGAAAAATGGCAAGCCAATAGAGAACACACCGTCGTATAGTCCTCACAAAGAGGCAGAGTTTGAACGCATAGTACGTATAGACCTATAGCTGTTGGTGATTCAATGGGCGACATTCAAACGGGCTGGCGAAAGCCCAGAAGGTTGGTCACTTGGTAATTGGCTTTTTTTGACACTCATTGTGATCGGATGATTGGCACGTAGCCAAGGTTACGTGTATTCCCAGGTTCTTTCTTTCTTCGTCGGGTCGGGCGGATAAAGGTGAGGGATTTCGCTCCTCCCCTCCACCCATCCACCCCTCTTCCCCCCCCCCCCCCCCCCCCCCCCCTCCGCGCTCCTCCGCCACGAAAACATACTTACCTATATCATTGTGCCGAAACGAAACAGCGATATTTATTTAGAGTCGGTGTCAAGATTGTGTCTTCGGTTAGTGAATGAACGAATGAACAACAACGGCAAAGTAGGCCACAAGGACTTTTAAAGTTCGCGACCTGACACCTGATAGAAGTACTTAAACAGAGGGGGTGAACAACCAACAACAACAACGAAACAAACACACACAAAAAAAAGGTAAAGGGATTGGTGTATGTATTATTGCACGTTGGCTTTACGCACTGGGAGAGAACGTGGAGACGGAGAAGCTTACGCCACTTCTCCGTCTCACACTTTGCTGGGCATTTTTTGCCTAGAAAATGTCAAAGAGAGAAGGACAGCAGTTATGAGTTGTTAACAAGCGCAGTGAAACCTACACGGTTGTGCTGTGGGTTTTCGTGGGTACAGGGTGTAGTACAAGGTGTAGTCAGATTTTATTTTTTTATTCAACGACAATACAACTGTATTGCTAAGTGTCAAGTTAAGTAATGGCACAAGCAAATGCTACAAGGTGTAGTCAGATTTTTTTTTTATTCAACGACAATACAGCTGTATTGCTAAATGTCATGTTAAGTAATGGCACAAGCATTGCTACAAGGTGTAGTCAGATTTTTTTTTTTTATTCAACGACAATACAGCTGTATTGCTAAGTGTCAGGTTAAGTAATGGCAATGTGTAGTCAGATTATTTTTTAAAACAACAATACAACTGTATTGCTAAGTGTCAAGTAATGGCACAAGTAATGCTACAAGGTGTAATCAAGGTGCCAAGTACACTCACACATTTACCCCAGTCATAAAGCGACAAAGTTATGTTACAACAACAACAAATGAAGGTTACAAAAAATCATTATAAATGAAGATATAAAAGACATGTATAGGAGGTGCAAACATTTCCACCTTCTTGCTTCAGGCTTCATTTGGCTCCTCTGTCAAGTTCTTGT
>JABMCL010001341.1:50000-57500 GCA_018857735.1 Alviniconcha marisindica
CAATCCAAAAATCCTACGGAGAGAGAGAGAGAGGGGGGTGGGGGGGGGGGGGTATACTATTTATCGTACACCGCTTTTGAACATCGTTTCCTCTTCAGTGCATTTCGCGGCGACTTGAAAGTTTCTCGCGTTTCTTCGCCAATTTTTTTATTATTATTATTTCGGTTTGGGGGGGGGGGGGGGGAGAAAGGGAGAAGGGAGGTGGGGTGGTGGTGGTGGGGGGGGGGTTACAAGGGTGACAAAAACTTATCATTTCCAAACCGGCAATTGTGAAAAGAAAAGAAAGAGAGAGAAAAGAAAAAAAGAAAGAAAAAAAAACTTCTCATTTTTTACCCCCAGCCATAAAGCAGACGCGTTTGAAAGGAGCAGTGTCGTTGAATTATCCGCTTGAGTTTCTTCATTCGGGCGACTTCGAACACCTTGAGTCAGAGCGGAGCGGGAGGTGGGTGGGAAATGGAAATAGAAAAAAAAAAGGTGGATCGGGGAAGGGAGTTCAGGTGTGTGTGTGTGTGTGTGTGTGTGTGTATAGGATCGTGTCGTCGGCATCGTTCCCTTTCTAGGGGGGGAATTAATGTCCTTAGAGAGCAATAGATCGACGTTCTTTTGGCGTCTTATTTTGGACATCGATCTGGTTGATTGATTATTGATATTCGTCCTTCAGGTCGGTATATTATTTCGGACATCGATCTGGTTGACTGATTATTTATGTTCGTCCTGCAGATCGGTGTCTTATTTTGGACATCGATCTGGTTGATTGATTATTTATGTTCGTCCTGCACATTGGTGTCTTATTTCGGACATCGATCTGGTTGATTGATTATTTATGTTCGTCCTGCAGATCGGTGTCTTAATTTGGACATCGATCTGGTTGATTGATTATTTATATTCGTCCTGCACATTGGTGTCTTATTTCGGACATCGATCTGGTTGATTGATTGTTTATGTTCGTAATAGCTTCCAGGGTGGTTCAGTCGTCAATGTGTTTGTCGTCTGGTTGTGTGTGTGTGTGTGTGTGTGTGTGTGTGTGTGTGTGTGTGTGTGTGTGTGTGTGTGTGTGTGTGTTTGAGTGTGTGTGTGTGTGTGTGTGTGTGTGTGTGTGTGTGTGTGTGGGTGTGTGTTTGAGTGTGTATGTGTGTGTGTGTGTGTGTGTGTGTGTGTGTGTGTGTGTGTGAGTGTGTGTGTGTGTGTGTGTGTGTGTGAAGTGTGGTGTGTGTGTGTGTGTGTGTGTATGTGTGTGTGTGTGTGTGTGTTGTGTATGTGTGCGTGCGTGCGCGGCTGTATGTATGTTTGAGTGTGTGTGTGTGTGTGGGGGGGGGGGGTATTTGCTGCATGGGTGTAACTTGGTCGTCCTGTATTTCATCATCGCGTTTTTGCTCTTTCAGTCCCGGAAAGAGCACGCGAGCAGCGTTGTAGTGTTGTTAACATGACCTTGCTGCGAATAGACCTAAACTATAGCACTGATTGATTGACTGATTGATAATAGGGTTGCTGTGACAGTTGAGAAAGGAACAGGAACCGACCAAACGAGCCAGTATGTGATTCCGATAGCATGCAACCGTTCTGTTTATAGCGTGAAGGGAGAACATTCCTTCAGAAATTATTCCTAAACTGTAATCCTATTTGATTTCTTTGCATGTGTGTGGTAGGCCCCGCTTGGTTCGTAAAACATTTTACTCCACCGTTAAAAAAACAACAACAAAAAACAAACAAAACAAAACAAAACAACCCTATTACGGTTGCATAGTTATCTTAAATCTATAGCTAACCATGCTGAAGTTTGCATGCATTTCTCGGATAGCGAGAGTCAAGGCTTTATTGGTTTTTAGGCGGTGGCCCGTTACAAAAGGGGGAATGGGGAGAAAATGTCGAAGGCCAAACAAATCTCGTACACAGTTCGCACTGACACGAAAACCGAATCAGAGATTTGGGTGTACAGGCAACTGGTCGCTTTCTGTAACGACGGTTTCACGTGGCGAAGAGAGAGACAGACAGACAGACAGAGAGAAGAGACAGACAGACATACAGAGAGACAGACAGACAGACAGACAGAGAGAAGAGACAGACAGACATACAGAAAGACAGACAGACAGAGAGAGGCAGACAGACACGCACGCACGCACGCACGCACACAGACACACACACACACACACGCACGCACACACACCACACACACACACACACACACACACACACACACACACACACGCACGCACACACGACACACACACAGACACACACACATGGGGCGCACGCACAGCACGCACACACAGTGGGGGGAGGGGGGGGGCGCGGATTGGCACGTTCACAAATTGGAGGCAAACAAATGGTTCAGAAAGAACCCAGAACACTCGCAGTCCCAGACCTTTCCTCCTCCTCCGCTTACTCTTCGAAAGTTTGTGTTTGATGTTTGTGTGTGTATATATATATGTTTTATGTTTGTACAGGGACTGATTGTGTGGATTTGACTTGGGGGAGGTATTTGTATATGAAAAGAGTTCTGAAATGTGCATTTGCTTATGGCGGAGTTTGGTTGTCCTGAAGCGACCCTGTGTGGTTGCCAGGGAGGTGAAATTCAGTTACTAATTCCTCATCTTCTTCTTCTTTATGGTCCTGATCGGACCTTCTTCTTTATGGTACTAATCTGACCTTCTTCGTCTTCTTTACGGTCACGATGTAACCTTCGTCGTCTTCCTTATGGTTCTGATGTGACCTTCTTCTTCTTCCTTATGGTCCCGAGGTGACCTTCGTCGTCTTCGGTATGGTCCCTAGGTGACCTTCGTCCTCTTCTTTATGGCCCTGAAGTGACCTTCGTCTTCTTCGTCTTTATGGTCCTGATCTGACCTTCGTCTTCTTCTTTATGGTCCAGAGGTGACCTTCGTCGTCTTCTTTGTGGTCCTGAGGTGACCTTCGTCGTCTTCTTCTTTATGGTCCTGATCTGACCTTCGTCTTCTTTATGGTCCCGAGGTGACCTTTTTTATCTTCTTCTTCTCAGGTGACTTTCGTCGTCTTCGTTACGGTCCTGAGGTGACCTTCTTTATGGTCCTGAGGTGACCTTCTTTAGGGTCTTGATCTGACCTTCGTCTTCTTGATGGTCATGGGTTGACCTTCTTCTTTATGGTCCTGATCTGACCGTCTTCGCTTTCTTTATGGTCCTGGGGTAACCGTCTTGTTTATGGTCCTGAGGTCACCCTGTGTGGTTGACAGGACGTTAGAATCCGATATATCCACTAGCTCCTTCTTCTTCTTCCTTGTGGTCCTGAAGTGACCCTCTGCCTTTGACGGGACGTTAAAATCCAAGAGCTAACCGTGCTTCGGCTGCTGCCAGGATTTCTGCCTTTCTAGTCTCCCCCTTTCCGGCCATGCAGCTTCCGGTTTCCTCGGTCCACTTGAAATATAAAATGACACGCTTCGTGGACTTCGAATGAAGCGCAGTGCAGCTTCGGGACCACTGTTACTGTGTACGTTAAGAACTGGCGCAGAGGAAGGAAGGAAAACTCACTGTCAACGTTCTGCAGGGTTGAAGAAGAGAAAGAAGAAGAAGAAGAAGGTGAATAAGAATAATAATAATAATGAATACTTAGAGCGCCTAACCCGCACAGGCCCTAAGCGCTTACACGTTCTTTACAAGAAGAAGAAGAAGAAGCAGGAAGAGGAGGAGGAGGAGAAGAAGAAGAAGAAGAAGAGAGAAGAAGAAGAAGAAGAAGAAGAAGAAGAAGAAGAAGAAGAAGAACAACAACAACAACAACAACAACAACAACAACAACAACAACAACAACAACAACAACAACAACAACAACAAGGAGAAGAAGAAGAACAGGAACAAGAAGAAGGAGGAGAAGAAGAAGACAAGACGAACAAGAAGAAGAAGCAGGGGGAGGAGGAGGAGGAGGAGGATTTATTTGAGGTGGACATTTCTCAGAAACAGCGCGATGAAAACACACTTTCGACGACTGCCCTCACCTCGGGGGTGCTCTGTGAGTTGCAAGTACTAGTCCTACCCCATACAGTATCCACATACCCTTTCACCGGCAGCAGCGTTGGCACAGAGAGAGAGAGAGAGAGAGAGAGAGAGAGAGAGAGAGAGAGAGAGAGAGAGAGAGGAGGAAGAACGGGAGGAGGGAGAGAGGAAAGAAAAAGGAAGGGGTAGGCGGGAGGGGGAAAGGGTGTCAGAGCTGGAGCTTTGTGCTGGCCGGGGTCGTGGAGAGTTGGGGTTTGAATCCCTAACGACGCTAATCAGGCGTGGTGCACGAACCGCTTCCTGCGGGGACTCCTTCTTTTGTCGGCCGGGGTGGGCTCAGTGCACCGCGCTCGTCCCGACTGCCGGCCCGAGTCGGCCGCCTCCCGACGGAGGGGGGGGGGGGGGGGGGAGAAGAAAAAAAAGAAGAAGAAGGGGGTGGCAATTCTGGATCCATTGGATTCTAAAGAAGAAGAAGCGAAGGAGCATTTAGGGTCCACTGGATTGTGAAGAAGAAGAAGAAGAAGCGAGGGAGCATTTTGGGCCCACTGGATTGTGAAGAAGGAAGAAGAAGCGAGGGAGCATTTTGGGCCCACTGGATTGTGGGGAAGAAGAGAAGAAGAAGAAGACGAGGGAGCATTTTGGGTCCACTGGATTGTGAAGAAGAAGAAGCGAGGGAGCATTTTGGGTCCACTGGATTGTGAAGAAGAAGAAGCGAGGGAGCATTTGGGCCACTGGATTGTGAAGAAGAAGAAGCGAGGGAGCATTTTGGGTCCACTGGATTGTGGGAAAAAGAAGAAGCGAGGGAGCATTTTGGGCCCACTGGATTGTGAAGAAGAAGAAGAAGAAGAAGAGAGGGAGCATTTTGGGCCCACTGGATTGTGAAGAAGAAGAAGAAGCGAGGGAGCATTTTGGGTCCACTGGATCCATTGGATTCTAAAGAAGAAGTAGAAGCGAAGGAGCATTTAGGGCCCACTGGATTGTGAAGAAGAAGAAGAAGAAGAGAGGGAGCATTTTGGGCCCACTGGATTGTGAAGAAGACGAAGAAGAGAGGGAGCATTTAGGGTCCACTGGATTGTGAAGAAGAAGAAGCGAGGGAGCATTTTGGGTCCACTGGATTGTGAAGAAGAAGGTGGGGGGTGGAGGGGGGGGGAGAAGGGAGAGGGGCATTTTGGATTCTGAAGAAGAAGAAGGGGGTGGCAGTTTTGGATCCATTGGATTCTGAAGAAGAAGAAGCGAGGGAGCATTTTGGGTCCACTGGATTGTGAAGAAGAAGGCTGGAGGGGGGGATTTTGGATCCACTGGATTCTGAAGCAGAAGAAGAAGGGGGTGGCAGTTTTGGATCCACTGGTTTGTGGATCCACTGGATTGTGAAGAAGGGGGGGGGGCGGGGGGCATTTTGGATCCATTGGATTCTGAAGAAGAAGTCGGGGGGATTTGGGGGCCATTGGATTCTGAAGAAGGGGGTGGCAATTTTGGATCCATTGGATTTTCAAGAAGAGGAAGAGGGGCAGCATTTTGGGTCCACTGGATTCTGAAGAAGAAGGGAGGGTGGTGGGTGAGCAGGTGAAGGCATTTTGGGACCACTGGATTCTGAAGAAGAAGAAGAGGGTGGGGGGAGGGGGTATTTTGGGTCCACTGGATTCTGAAGAAGAAGAAGGGATGATGGAAGCATTTTGGGTACACTGGATTCTGAAGAAGAAGGGACGATAGAGGCATTTTGGGTACACTGGATTCTGAAGAAGAAGGGACGATAGAGGCATTTTGGGTACACTGGATTCTGAAGAAGAAGAAAGGGGGACGAGGGAGAATTTTGGGTCCACTGGATTCTGAAGAAGAAAAAGAAAGGGAGATGGAGGACGAAGGAAGGGGGGGGGGAGAATTTTGAGTCCACTGGATTTTGAAGAAGAAGAAGGGGCGATGGAGGCATTTTGGGTACACTGGATTCTGTGAGATTTGAACATAGTTCCGGGTTCTTGCTTTTCAAATGTTTTGCTGTCTCAGTTTAACTAGCTCTTTCCGTTGTTGTCCTGGGGTGACCCTGTGCAGTTCACAGGACGGTCAAATCCAGTTACTAACTTACTAACAGCTTTGTGTCCCCAGTTCGATCAGCTTGTTTAACGTCGAGTTCTCCTCCCCACCTTGATATCTATTGGTCTGGTGGTAGTGATCTGTCTTTCCGTGTTTGTTTTTTTGGTGTGTTGTTTTGTTTTGCGGGCAGAACCTGTGTGTGTGTGTGTGTGTGTGTGTGTGTGTGTGTGTGTGTGTGTGTTGTGTGTGTGTGTGTGTGTGTGTGTGTGTGTGTGTGTGTGTGTGAGGTATGTGTGTGTGTGTGTATGTGTGGTGTGTGTGTGTGTGTGTGGTGTGTATGTGTGTGTGTGTGTGTGTGTGTGTGTGTGTGTGTGTTGTGTGTGTGTGTGTGAGTGTCGATGTGTTTGTGTGTGTGGTGCGTGCGTGCTTGCGTGCGTGATGCGTGCGTGCTAGCGTGCTGTGCGTGCGTGTGTGTGTTGTGTTGTGTGTGTGTGTGTGTGTGTGTGTGTGTGTGTGTGTGTGTGTTGTCGAGGTAATGTGTGGTGGTTGTGTAGGATTAAGTGTTTGTGTTAACTTGCTGCTGCGGTGCGCGTGGCGTATATGTGTGTGTGTTTGCTGTGTGTGTGTACTGTGTGTGTGTGTGTGTGTGTGTGCTGTGTGTGAGGAAACCTGTGTTGTGTGTGTGTGTGTGTGTGTGTTGTGTGTGTGAAGGTATGTGGAGGTGTGTGTGAGGTGTGTGTGGTGTGTGTGTGTGTGTGTGTGTGTGTGTGTGTGTGTGTTAGTTTTTGTTAGTTTTTGCGAGCAGAACCTGTGGTGGTGGTTGTGAATAGGCATTACCAAGCTGGTTCTGGACACCTCTGACAGCGACCAGGTGCTGTCGTGAGTACTACTATGGCGATAGTCTGATTCTGCCTGAGGTCGGTAACCTAGGCGACAGTGGACGATGACGTGAGGGTGACGGTAGGAGAGAGCCTGTGGCTATTGTTGACAGAAATCGACAAGTTGGTTCTGGTCCTTTCTGAAGATGTGGAGGCGTTGTGGAAGGCTGTTTTAGCGTGTGTGTGTGTGTGTGTGTGTGTGTGTGTGTGTGTGCGTGCGTGCGTGCGTGCGTGCGTGCGTGCGTGCGTGCGTGCGTGCGTGCGTGCGTGCGTGCGTGCGTGCGTGCGTGCGTGTGTGTGTTTACAGTACTTGTCTGTCTGTATGTGTGGATGGTGGTCGCATCTTGCTTGACAGCGAAGCCCCACCAGCATAAACATGCTCACAACGATGGCTGTTTTAGCGTGTGTGTGTGTGTGTGTGTGTGTGTGTGTGTGTGTGTCCGTGTGCGTGTGTGTGTGTGTGTTTACAGTACTTGTCTGTCTGTATGTGCGGATGGTGGTCGCATCTTGCTTGACAGCGAAGCCCCACCAGCATAAACATGCTCACAACAACACACCAACATGCTCAAGCCATAACTGCTAGTTACAGGAAACGTGATACATTCGCACGGAAAGATCCGGATTGTTCGAAATCGC
>JABMCL010001341.1:65000-72500 GCA_018857735.1 Alviniconcha marisindica
GTGTAGGTATTTCAATTCAGTTTCTCTGTCTGTCTGTCTGTCTGTCTGTGTCTGTCTCTCACTCTCTGTCTGTCTGTCTGTCTGTCTGTCTCTCTCTGTCTGTCTGTCTATCTCTCTCTGTCTCTGGGATACAGACTGCTGGCATCACTCACGGTCGTGTTTTCGCTACTTCCGAACGTCGATTTAAAACAAACAATGTAGATGTAGAGTGAAAACTGCTCTGTCTCTGTGTCAAACGTCGATTTTTAAACAAACATTTCAGATCTCGGGTGAAAGCTGCTCTGTCTCTCTGTCTCTCTGTGTGTCTGTCTCTGTGTGTGTCTGTCTCTGTGTCTATGTCTGTCTCTGTCTCTCTCTGTCAGTCTCTGTCTCTCTGTCTCTGTCTCTGTCTCTCTCTGTCTCTCTCTGTCTCTGTCTCTCTCTCTCTGTCTCTCTCTCTCTCTCTCTCTCTCTCTCTCTCTCTCTCTCTCTCTCTCTCTCTCTCTCTCTCTCTCTCCCTCCCTCCCTCCCTCCCTCTCTCTCTCCCTCTCTCCTCACACACACATTATTAAGCACCATTCGGTTGAAAGGGTAGCCCTGTGTCAGAAAAAGGGCGAGACGTAGCAGTGGCACAACCCGTGTCAAAAGGGAGGCAACTGGCGGTAAAAAGAGAGGCGGATGAGCCCCCCTGCCGAGCCGCCGAGAAGGGAAGCCACTCTGAAGCACAATGGCCAAACAAGCTTCGGGCCCGCGGCTTTTCAACGGGCGCCCAGCACGCCAAGCAGCAGTTTTCCTCTCTCGTCTCCGGCCCCTGCAATGATGGACGATACGGAGCTGCGCTGGGCGAGAAGTTGGAAGAGCGAGGCAGGCGGCAGTAGGCTTGGACGCGTCCACTGTATAGGTTTTTGGTTGTTTTGTTTCGTTTCGTTTCGTTTTGTTGTTGTTGTTGTTTTTTTCCTTTTTGTGGAGGTGAACGTAGACTATGTTTTTTGGCTGTAGTGGTAACTTGTGCATCGCGGGGTTGTTTTGGGGGGGGGGGGGGGGGATTTTTTGTTTTCTGGAGAAGAGAGAGAGAAGGGCAAGGCGAGGCGCCGCCGTTTCAAATGCTGTATTCATATTATCTATCTATCTATCTATCTATCTATCTATCTATCTATCTATCTATCTATACATTATATCTATATATATATATATATATATATATATATATATATATATATATATAATAAAGAAAAAAGAGTGCAGGGATTTTTTCTATCACAAAAGTGCAGGGATTTTTTTTCTATCACTGTACCTTTTGTCCTTGCTAGTCTTTTTGTCTTTTTTGTGTGCCCCCGTCCCCCCCCCCCCTTTCCTTCCCCCCTTCCCTTCCCCCTCCCCCACAGAGCTGTGCTAGGCAGAAGTTGGAAGGGCGGGGGTGTGGGGGGTGTCGAGAGGTGGGGTGGTGGGTGCGGGGGGGGGGGGGGGGGGGGGAGGGGAGGGTCGGAGGGAACGGGAGCATTTTTCATTCTTCTGTCAGTCGTGGCGTTGGCGGCTGCTGGCTTTCTTTGGTAATATTTCTCCTATTCAGACAGGGTTATTTCTCACTATTCAGATGGGCCGCCATTGCCGTGAATGGGAATGATATGTAGGGGGAGTAATTTGTTAAGCAGTGGGTACAAGAAACTCGGCACGTCTATTTGCCTATTCATACACTCCGGTGTTCTTCTCCCTTTGGGCGGGCTTGCTGTGGCCTTCTTTCAATGAGAACAACTTTCTTATTTTTTTTATATTTTTTTTATAAATAATTTGTTTTAATTTTTCCTTCTATTTTTTTTTCCACCTCTTTTTCTCTATTATTTTGTCGCTGTGTATTTTTGTGCTTTTAACCTTTCAGGGCTTTTGTCCAAAGTTTTTTCTTTTTTTTCTTTTTTCTTCTTCTTCTTTTTCTTCTTCTTCTTCTTCTTCTTCTTCTTCTTCTTCTTCTTCTTACCCCTTTTGCAGTTGATTTTTCTGATTGAGTCACCGGATCTTAGTGGCACTTTTATTTTTCAAAAGTCGTGAGGTGCTTTTTTGTTTTGTTGTGTGTGTTGGGGGGGGGGGGGGGGGGCGTGCGTGGGTACGTGCGTGTGGGAGCGCGCGTTGGTGTGTTTGCGTGTACATGATCGCATGCGACTCTGTGTGTGTGTGTGTGTGTGTGTGTGTGTGTGTGTGTGAGAGAGAGAGAGAGAGAGAGAGCGTGTGTGTGTGTGTATGTGTGTGTGTGTGAGAGAGAGAGAGAGAGCGCGCGCGCGCGCGCGCGTGTGTGTGTGTGTGTGTGTGTGTGTGTGTGTGTGAGAGAGAGAGAGAGAGAGATTGAGAGAGTGTGTGTTTGTGTGTATGTGTGTGTGTGAGAGAGGAGAGAGAGAGAGAGAGAGAGAGAGAGAGCGTGTGTGGTGTGTGTGTGTGTGTGTGTGTGTGTCTGTCTGTCTGTCTGTCTGTCTGTCTGTCTGTCTGTCTGTCTGTCTGTCTGTCTGTCTGTAAAAACAAGTTATGGAATGTTTCCTCTTGTGAGCCCCTTGTTTGTTTTTGTTTTATATATTTTTGTTTCTTCTCAGTCATTGACTGTTGAGAAAACAAAGGGAAAACGGTTGCTAGTATGTGTGCACTTTGGCTCGGTGGTATGTAGATTTCGTCTTTGAGGATCCTACCTTCAGGTATTTGATACTGAATGGCTGGACATTAAACAGAATCTGATACTGAATACGTGGTTATGTGAACAACTTCAGTGCGCGGATCTCGGTAAGTAGGTTGGTAGGTTGTAGTGAAATTGCCGGAGTGGGTGGGTGGGTGGGTGAGTAGTTTGGTTTGAGGGGTAGGTGAGAGGGTACGTTTTGCTGGTTAAACGGGGATAGCGTGACGGGTCGGCCTGTCCAGAATGAGTTAAACAAATCAAAGTAAGACAACAACAAAAATATATAAACACACAACGACATCATGTCCCGGGCCAGAAAGAGTTAAAGCGAAGTAACTTACAAAGCATAAGCACCGCATTGTACCGGTCCAAAAAGAGTTAAAAGCAAAGTAAGCTAACAATCATAACCACTGCAATGTACCGGTCCAAAAAAGAGTTAAAAGCAAAGTAAGCTAACTATCATAACCACTGCAATGTACCGGTCCAAAAAGAGTTAAAAGCAAAGTAAGCTAACAATCATAACCACTGCAATGTACCGGTCCAAAAAAGAGTTAAAAGCAAAGTAAGCTAACAATCATAACCACTGCAATGTACCGGTCCAAAAAAAAGTTAAAAGCAAAGTAAGCTAACAATCATAACCGCTGCAATGTACCGGTCCAAAAAGAGTTAAAAGCAAAGTAAGCTAACAGTCATAGCCACTACAGTGTACAGGTCCAAAAAGAGTTAAACCAAAGTAGGCTAACAATCATAACCACAGAGGACATGAACTGTGTGAACAGGGAGGTGGGCCAGGGCACACTCCGAGCATCGCTTTCCGGCACCTTCCTCTAAACTCTGCCAGATTTAGTTACGCCACTGAAGGGGCACTCTTTATCTCCGCGCAGCTGTCCAGCGACGCGGTCAGCGCCCTCCGAAAGGTTCGGGTACTAACTAATATGACTGTAGAAGCAACCTAGCGCCCAAGCACGCACGTAAACACGAGACGCATCCACCCCGGGTAAAAAAAAAAAGAGTTCCGTCTCGATTCAAACGATTGTGGTTTTGTTTGAACGCGGCTATAAATGACACGCCTTGTTTTATTTGAGTTGTTTGTAACAAACTTACTACTGTTCGAGCACCGACAAAAAAACTGCTCGTTAGCTGACAGTTTTCTGGACCCTATGGCGTAACTAAATACGGCAGTGGTTGAAGGAAGGATGTCGTAGTTCAGGAGCTGTGTGAGAGTCGAGGTGGCCGTCCTGGGCTGTCCGTCCTAACGAGCCTTCTGGTTTCCGTGGACGTAAAGCTATATTGAACCATGCTTCGGCATTGGTCTCAGCTTGTCCCTAATATGTCAACTGACATCTGAGGACATTAAGCAACACTACCTACCCAGGAAGGATGTCCTAAACCAGTGCTTGGAGTTTGGGGCCAGAGCTCTCATTCCCTATCCCACTCTACACCCGTCCCTAATACTATCATTGGCGGTAGCTGCCACAAGTATAATTTTTGTCGCAACAAAAAAATTGCTGCGACAAAGACGTAAAATATTTTATCGCGACAAACGTACTTTTGTCGCACCAAAAGACGTGTTTTGTCGCGACAAACACATGTTTGTCGCGACGAAGGTATGCTTGTCCAGACAAAAGTTTTGTCGCGACAAACATATGTTTGTTGCGACAAATATTTGTCGTGAAAACGGTTTTGTCGCGACAAACACATGTTGGTCGCGAGAAAACATAATTTTGTCGCGACAAAACAAGCATATTTTTGTCGCGACAAAAATGATAGTTGTGACAGCTCCCGCCAATGGTATAATAAGCCTTACGGTTTCTGTGGACGCAGAGCACCATGAAAGAAAGAAACACTCAAAACCACTGCAGTGTACCGGTCCAGAAAGAGTTAAAAGCAACGTAAGCTAAAAATCACAACCGCGGGAAGGCGAAGCAAGACTAAAAAAAACAAAATAATAATCTCTCAAACATGGCGTCAAAGCGTCTTTGAGGAGCGAATGTTTGCAGGTGTTGTGTAAGTAGCGAGCGTGTGAAAGTTGCTGCTATCCTCTGCAGTTTAATCCGTTCATGGATTACTTATACCCCTAGGCGTTGTGTATACACTCCCTGGCCATGCAGACGTACGCACGCACGTACACGCGCGCGCGCGCGCAGACACACACACACACTCACACACATGCATATGCACACACATACGCACACACATACACACACACACGCACGCACGCACGCACGCACGCACACACACACACACACACACACACACACACACACACACACACACACACACACACATACACACACTCACACTCACACGCACGACACACACACACACACACGACACACACGCACCACACACGCACACACACACACACACACTCATACTCACACACACACACACACACACACACACACACACACACACACACACACACACACACACACACACACCTCCACACGGCGGAGCTCTCAGTTTGCGGCCCAGCAACAAAGACGTTTGGTTCATTCAGCATCCAGCCAAACCCGTCCCTTGATTCCTCACAGCCTTGTCAAAAGATGGACAAGTTTGCAAGCTTTCAACGTTGAACTGAAAAAGTTTGCAAAACTTCCAGCGGTCCTATAGGCTGGATCAACGAATAGAGTAGACGGGTGAAAATCTTGCTGGAGCTAACGCTAACGTGTTTTGAATCCGCTATGGTAGAAAGTACTCAAGGAACCTTTAATTGCGATTTTTGTCGGCGCAGGTTATGTGTACACCGTTCAAGCATACACCAGTTTACAGTGTCATTTCATTCAAAGCCACGTAGGTAGGGTGTGTGTGTGTGTGGTTAGCTGTAACCTGCCACCTGCACGTTTGGCCGAATGACCGGGATGTTTTACGTGCTACTGCGGCAACACGGCGCTGGAACGGATACCGAAAGAAGAGTCGGCGCAGAAAGTTGACCCTGGAGAGGAAAATTGTTCGGCCACTCCTGCCGGGACCCGAACCCGGGACCTTTCGATCACGAGTCCGACACTTTAACCGCTGAGCTTTCATAAGCAAGTATTTTCGTCCGCAGGCACCATCTGGTGGTTCTGTCAAATATTTATTCCAAACAAAAGAGTATACACATTTTTGCTTCGAGTTGCGGCTCCTTCGGGACTCGGTCACGTTACAGTCTGCTCTTTATCAACGAAGAGCAGAAAAGGTTTGTTTCGCGACGTGTTTGATACATTAGCCACAGGTGCCAGCCTTGTTGGTGACGTCGCTGATACAGACTGCTGGGCGCAAAATGGCAGCACTCGCGTTGATGTTTCCGTGACTTTCAAACGTCGATTTTTAACAAACGTATGTACAGTATGAGAACTCGAATCAAAACTGCTCTCTCTCTCTCTCTCTCTCTCTCCTCTCTCCCCTCTTCTCTCTTCCTCTCCTCTCTCCTCGTTCTCTCTCTCTCTCCTCGCTCTTTTCTCTTCTCTCTCTCTCTGTCTCTTTCTCCCCTCTCTCTTCTCCTCTCTCTCTCTCTCCTTTCGGGCTTTGTTCGTGTGGTGTGTGTGTGTGTGTGTGTGGTGTGTGTGTGAGAGAGTGAGTGTTTGTGTGCATATATATATAATATTATGGTGTGCGTGTGTGAGTGTGTGTGTGTGTGTGTGTGTGTGTGTGTGTGTGTGTGTGTGTGTGTGTGTTTTTTTGTTGGGGGGGCGGCGGTGGGGGGGTGGGAGGGGTGGGGGGAGAACCTAACGCAAAAGATCTGTGTGTGTGTGTGTGTGTGTGTGTGTGTGTGGTGTGTGTGTGTGTGTGTGTGAGTGAGTGTTTGTGTGCATACATATATATATATATATATGTGGTGTGTGTGTTGTTTTGATCTCTCTCTCTCTCTCTCTCTCTCTAGCTCTCTCTCTCGTAAAGACCCTTTTTAACCCAGTGTTGGCAGCGCATTGTCGCTGCCTTCTTTCTCGCAACAGCTACTGCTGATGATACCCAATATGACAGGTAAGAACGGTTATGAACTGTTGCACCCGTCGCTTGGCATTCAGGTCGTGCCGGCAAATCTCAAGGGAAGGAGAAAGCGGAAGGAAGGTGTAGAGGGAGGGGGGGGGGGGGGGGACGAGGGGGAGGGGAGAGAAAGGGAAAGGGAGAGAGAGAAAAGAGGTAACACGTTCCAGCACAACGCTCAGCTGTATTTTACCGCCGCCATAGTAATGGGTTGTTTGTCAACAATTTGTGGTTTCCCCCGGGTGGAGAGGGCTGGCAAGGGGAGAGAACCGCGCGAGGATTTGATGACATTTTTGTTGGGTTTAGGATGCCAGGCATATTGTCTTGTAATGAGATGGCTGCTATCACCCCATCTGGGAGAAACCTGGCAGTAGCTTGACGGAGACGGGGGGAGGGGGGGGGGGGGGGGGGGGGGGGGAGAGAGAGAGGGGATTTGGCAGCCGTCTTGCAGGACAGACGACGGCTTTTGTCATCCCGTGTTTCTTCTGATGGGCATGGCATTTCCTCTGAGTGTTGCTACGGTTTGTGTTGTTTCGTTTCCAACACTGTTTTACTTTGCCCTCTCCCCCACAAGCCCCCCACCCCCCACCCCCACCCCGACACCGCGCCCCCTCCCCCCATTGTGTGTGTGTTTGTTTGTGTTGTGTGTGTGTGTGTGTGTGTGTGTGTGTGTGTGTGTGTGTGTGTGTGTACTTTATGTAATTTTTAGCGTGGTCCGTATAATATATAAATAATTATGTTATATCGTGGTCTGTGGTTTGGGGTTGGGCTGATGGACTAATAATAATAATGAATACTTAGAGCGCCTAACCCGCACAGGCCCTAAGCGCTCACACGTTCTTTACAAATACATATTGTCAAAATTTAACGCATACAGTATGAATGCACACACACACACG
>JABMCL010001341.1:75000-77500 GCA_018857735.1 Alviniconcha marisindica
TTTTTCTTCTTTTTCTTTCTTCTTTTTTTTTTTTTTGCATTCTCTTCTCCTTTTCTCTGGTTCTAGATCGGTTTGCGGCGGAGAATGAAGGATTTGTTGTTGCTTTATTGGCCGTTGAGGATGTCGCGATTTGTTTCCGGAGGTTTATTTGGCTGCAGTAAAGATTGCCTCCGTTGGCGCCCTATTACCTACCGTACCCCTCCGCGGCCGCGGTCATGGGTCGGAAAAGTAGTCCGCTTGCTCCGGAAGGTGTTCTTAAGTAGCGTTTAACGCCCGTCTTATCCACCTGTTTTGCAACTCTCTTTTTTTCTTTTTCTTTTCTTCTTGGGTCTTTTTTTTTTTTTTTAATTTCCCTTTGAGTTCTTTCGATCCGCGCCCAGTATCTCAACTTGATTCTTTCTCTTTTTTTTTCTTTCTTTCCCTCTCTTTCTTTTTCCCTCTCCTCTTCTGTTTTCTTCTTCTTCTTCTTCTTCCTCTTCTTCTTCTCTGTCTCTCTGTGTCTCTGTCTCTGTCTGTTTCTGTCTCTCTGTCTCTGTCTGTCTGTCTGTCTGTCTGTCTGTCTGTCTGTCTGTCTCTCTCTCTCTCTCTCTCTCTCTCTCTCTCTCTCTCTCTCTCTCTCTCTCTCTCTCTCTCTCTCTCTCTCTCTCTCTCTCTCTTTTTTACCCCTACGTTTTCGGTGCCGTTATTTGCAAAAATGACTGCTGCATTAAGATAGGCAGCGATGTGAGCTATTTTAATGCGTCATCAACTGTGAGGGACACAGTCACAGGACAAGACTTAGTGTCCGTAAACCACAACGTTTGAAGAGAACGGAGAGGCGGAGCGGATTCGAACCGCGGTCCCTCTGCTTACCAGCCTAACGCCATACCGCTGGAGCAAACAGAATGGGGGACAGAGAGACAGAAGGAGACCGGGGGGGAGGGGGGGGGGGAGATCTGAAGCGAGAGAGAGACAGAAACACAGAGAGACAGCAAGAGAGAGAGAGAGAGAGAGAGAGAGAGTACTTTATTACACAAGGATAAAGATTTATCTACAAGTCGGCTTTTATATTTATTATATCTTTTTTAACAAATCTGTCCCTGATGACAAACACTGCAACACTCAACACAGCAAACCAAGACACACAGGCAGTGTCGCCTCTCTCTCAGTATCTCCTTTAAATGCGCAGTGACATATACACAGGCAGGTTCCAGCAGTGTCAACACCACAGCGTCTTCGACTACAGCCGTTTCCGTTACTGCCCGTCACTGGAAACGATGGCGACCGACATGCGATCACGTTGAACTCCGCGGCCCGTTTCGCTACGGCTGGAGAAAGGCGTCAAATTGGCAAATATTGAGTTTTTGACCAAAGCACATAGCCGGGGTCCCGCGGGGCCATTAGCGGGCGGTTAAAGACGAGAATGGCTTGGAGTGGCGGCATTGTTCGCTTACGTGACATTTCGCTGCTTCTGCTCATTGAATTTGCTGCGGGTTGTTTGCTCTAGCTTTGTCGAAACGTTTAGATGGTGCAAAAATTCAAATCCGGCTGCTGTTGCGCTGGTTGTGAGAGAGAGAAAAATAAAAAATAAAATAAAGAAAGAGGAGAGAAGAAAATGGTTTTACTTCTGTTTTGAGATGGATTTTCGGCTGTCGCACCCCCCACCCCCCACCCCCCCCCACCCACACACACACACACACACAAAGGGGGGGGGGGGGGGAGGGCGTCGTTCTTTGCAGTTACGGTTTGAACGTCCTTCTTTACATATATATTGTATATATACAATAAAATGATACTATGTATATATACACATATATATGCGAGTCTTTACTCTCATTTCATTGTGAACAAGCAGATTATGCGGTACTTGTGATCTGGAGAGTCAGAATCCGAGAGGTAAGACCGTTGCAAAGTTCTCTTACTGAACGGTTGTTTAGGGGTGGAGTGGGGTGGGGGGTGGGGTGGGGACGGGGGTACCGTGTCTATCTCGTATTGTCGGTGTTAACTACCTAACTAGCGTGAAACTGACGTTAAGACGAGAGTAAGTACGTAAGTAAGTTGGTGTTTTAAAAGGCCAGTCAACCAGTGCGGTTGTATCAGGGCGATTTAAGACGAGAGAGCTAGAGACACGACATGACTGCCATCAGTCTGCTCCTCGGTGCTACCTGGTTTCAAACCGTTGTTAAATTTATATATATATATATATATATATATATATATATATATATATTATATATATATATATATATATATATATATCCGTCTGTCATCAGAAAATTATGGCTTTAGTATGTGTAGAAAATTATGTCTAGGCGACCGGAAACACCCGAAACAAAGCTGACTATCGTCGTTTAGAGAGAGAGAGAGAGAGAGAGAGAGAGAGAGAGAGAGAGAGAGAGAGACAGATAGATGAGGAGAGAGAGAGAGATGAGGATGAGAGAGAGAGAGAGAGAGAGAGAGAGAGAGAGAGAGAGAGAGAGAGAGGAGCTTGGAATCGATGTAGAAAAACTACCGTTATGGA
>JABMCL010001341.1:85000-97500 GCA_018857735.1 Alviniconcha marisindica
GGGGCAGAGGCCCTTGTTTTAAAGGAACTATTGGAGCTTTATTAGCTCCAGTACAATAGCGATTTTCTTTCTTTCTTCGTCTTTCATGGTGGTGCTTAACGTGCACATAAACCGTAAGGCTGATTAAGGACGGGTGAAGGTGGGGGTAGAGGGAGAAGGGGCACCGCCAGGCCCCCACCCCATCCACCCCACCCGCCATCCCGCCACCACCACCACCACCACCACGTGTTCCAAGCTCTCGAAGAGTTATTTTCGATTCGGATCTGAGAAGGCTAGAGTGTATATATATATATATATATATAATCAAGGCAGCAAAACAAGGTTCTCTGTGACTCCTGGGCACCGCACCGTGGCAAAGCCCTCACGGGCGAAAATTTGGAATAAAAGTCTTAAAACCATGACATGCTTGGACTGTTGTTACACATTCTCTATAGTATCAGGGCTATATTCAAACGTAATGATGAGGGAACTACAGAGTGCCTCCCTTTTAGCTTATAGCATTCCTGGACCACCTCACCCGTCCCTAATAAGCCTTATGGTTTCTACCCCCACCCCACCCCACCCCACCCCACCTCACCAACCCATTCCTGCTTCTGTGGTGTTTCTTCTTATTCTTCTGGAGCGCCGCTACACTGAAAGCCCATCACTTAGGATGAATGTGGCCGTCTTCTCCAATTCCTCCTTGCTGCCGTAGAAATTGTGTGCGGCTGGACTGCTGTCGGCCACACACTTGACCCCTTCACTGCCCCAGCCTGTTGTAATATGTCTGGGCTGAAAAATGCACGCACGCACGCTCTCACACAGACACACACACACACACACACACAAAACACACACACACACACACACACACACACACACACACACACACACACACACACACACACACCACACACACACAAACACACACACACACCAACACAACACACTCAACACACACACAAGGCCTCCGTGCCCAATGCAAACAGAGGATATTCCAGTCCTATAACAAATCTACTTTCAGTACTGTGAGTTTTGATTTAAAATCCTTTCACGTGCTAATGCAAAAAGAGAAATGAATCAACACGAGGGAAGTTAACAATTAACGCTCGAAATACGTAACGCAAGTGCAGCAACAGAGACCCGAGTCGCCTACAGTAACTCTCACCTGGCATACAAGGTACTAGGGGAAGTTAACAATTAACGCTCGAAATACGTAACTCAAGTGCAACAACAAAGACCCGAGTCGCCTACAGTAACTCTCACCTGGCATACAAGGTACATAAACGCCGCCAGAGGTATATCCTCCGAAACGAAAAAGAAAGCGAAAGGTTTTAAGCATTTCAAATTTCGCGCTTTTATTGGTCGTTTTTCAAGTGACATCATGACAGCGAAAGGGTTAACATTTTGCTGAGCGGTCTGCAGACGTTTGGTCATTTCTGTACGTAGTACGTATTCCGTGGTTTGGTCTTTAAGACCGCACGCAGTTGCAGGTTGGTGACGGTGCTAAGCTTCATAATTCATAACAGACGATTTCCAAAAATAACAGGCGAAGATAATTTGACAGTGTTTTCTTACTCCGGGAGAGTGAAGTCCCCCTGAATGGAGGCGGCAGCGGAGAAGAGCCGATCTGCGACAGTTTTAGATCTTCAGGCATGGACCTGTTATAATTCATACTAGACTACAGCTGGGGGAACCTGCTATCCGATCTGCATGTTCCCCACGAACAGTGAGTGCTTGATCGGCATTTCTGATGCCTTTTTTGCCTTTTTGTTTACGGGTATCCGTGATCTTCCCCCACGTGCTCACTGTACCCCCAACAAAAGCGTGCCTACTCTGCGCTACACCCAGACGCATGGACCTATATAATTATACAGGTCCATGCCCGTTGGCACTTACCGAGTACAGTCCCCTGGATTTCCGAAGATCGTCTATTTTGGGCGATTCAGCGAAGCTGGTTTGCTAGAGTGAATACGCTTTATAATCTTTCGCCCAAGAAGTCGCGAGAGGTCGCAGCGCACTTCCGGGCCGATTTCTGAGTAGGCGTTGCTTCACGCTATGTATAACAGTGGAAGTTGAACCTAGAATCGCGAAGCAGTACAAATGCCAGTACTGTTGCAGTTGCAAAATTTACCGTGGAAAGGCGGGATGGAGGGTGGAAAAAAAAGTGTCCCTAATAAGCCTTATGCTTTCTGTGGACGTAATGCATGCACCATGAAAGAAGAAGAAGAAGAAGATCATAGCGTCGAAACACAGTCATGAGGTGCGTTCTCGAATAAGACGTGTTTTTTGTTGTTGTTGTTGTTGTTGTTGTTGTTGTTTTTGTCCTGACCCAAGCAATGGTGGAGGTTATAAACGAAACGGCTGATGTCATTTGAATTGTCCGTTCCAACCTGGTCCTTACTTGTCATCTGAGCACCAACGAAATTTTGGCATTGGCTGGCAGAAGTCTGTCGTAAGCCAAAATTCTCAAACGAGAACGACTTGGTTTTCTTTCCAAGTCATTTATGAGCGAGTTTTCCCCCACCCTTTTAGCGGTTGTTTAAGTGTCGTTTGGTTTCGTGGCTTGATGAAGGGAATTACCCCGAAAACTCGCGTATCGTAAAGCAGTTTGATAGTCTCTTGACCACAGCCTGCTGCTGCCACTGGCTATCTGGGACAGAAGCGGAAGTCCTCTCTCGCTGTAAATGTGGACAGATATCTGTTGATTGCTATACCCACGCACCGCTCGAGGAAGTGGCAGTCATCTCGCGGTGCGATAGAGATTTCTAGCTGAGAGAAGAGGAGCGTTTGAAGAGGGCACACGCACATCAGCAGCGATATTACGGCTGCCCGTCGGCATTATTATCATGTCGGAGCCATTCTTCAAAACGTTTTTCGCATTTGTCGCCGTCAGTCTTCTCTTTCTCTCTCCCTCTCCCCTCCTCTCTCTCTCTCTCTCTCTGTCTCTGTCTCTCTCTCTCTCTCTCTCTCTCTCTCTCTCTCTCTCTCTCTCTCTCTCTCTGTCTTTGTCTCTCTCTGTCTCTGTCTCGGTCTCTCTCGCTCTCTCTCTCTCTCTCTCTCTCTCTCTCTCTCTCTCTCTCTCTGTGTCTCTGTCTCTGTCTGTCTGTCTGTCTGTCTGTCTCTCTCTGTTTCCCTGTCTGTCTGTCTGTGTCTGTCTCTCTCTCTGTCAGTCTCTCTCTGTCTCTGTCTGTCTGTCTGTCTGTCTGTCTGTCTGTCTGTCTGTCTCTCTCTCTCTCTCTCTCTCTCTCTCTCTCTCTCTCTCTCCCCCCCCCCTCCCTCCCTCCCTCACCCGTCCTGGCCTCTTCTGCATTTTCTCGAGTGTCTCGGCGAAGGGAGATAAGCAAATGTACATCTGATGATCTGTAGCACCGAAGGGGGAGATAAGCCGGCGAGCATCAAGTGTAGAGAATTAAGCGGCATTACACCTGCCAGTATCCTTACACCTGCGCTCTGTGAGAAGGACTGACGTCTCCAGTTACTTCAGTTTCAGTTCCCTCCCCCTTAATCCCTCCCTTCCCCCCCCCCCCCCCCCCCCCCCCACCATCCCCCCTCCCGCCCCCTCCCTCCCCCACCCCTCCCTCCGTCAATTACGTCCGCAAGGCTGATGTTGTTGTTGTTGTTGCTGTTGCTGTGTTATTGCCTGTGGTGGTGTTGTTGCTGTTGTTGATACTGGTGTTGTTGTCGTCGTTGTCATTGCAGATGCTGATGTTGTTGCTGCTGCTGCTGCTGTTACTGCTGCTGCTGATACTGTTCCTGTTGCTGATGTTGTGGTTGCTGCTGATGTTGTTGTGGTTGTTTCGGCTGGTGTTGTGGTTGTTTCTGCTGGTGTTGTTGTTGTTGATGCTGGTGGTGGTGTTGTTTCTGCTGGTGTTGTTATTGTTTCCGCTGGTGTTGTTGCTGTTTCTTCTGGTGTTGTTGTTGCTACTGTTGCTGATGATGTTGTTGCTGCTGCTGGTGTTGTTGCTGGTGTTGTGGTTGCTGCTGGTGTTGTGGTTGCTGATGGTGGTGTTGTGGTTGCTGCTGGTGTTGTTGTTCTTAATGTTGTCAGCGTTGTTATTGTTGTCAATGTTTTTGTTGTTGTCGTTGTTGCTGCTGCTGTTTTTGTGACTGTTTTTCCAGCCTGCCGCATCTGTGTGAGGCGTCGGTGGGCGGTTGCAGGGGGATGGGGGGGGGGGGGGGGGGGTGTGTATCCACAGAGCAAACAAATCAAAAACAAATCTTTAAAAAGAGAAGTTTTCCGACATCTTAGGGTGTTGCCGCTATTTCACAAACGACCACGCACACACACACACACACACACACACACACACACACACACACACACACACACACACACACACCACACACACACACACACACACACACACACCACACCACACACACCACCCCCCCAACCCCCCCCCCCCCCCCCCGCCCCACAACCACAACCACACCCACACGCACGCACGCACTGTAATTATAATATAATGTGTGGGTGTGTGGGTTGCATCATGATTTTATTTTCATAATTGATCCGCCAGAAACAGCAGCACATGATTCTGAGAAACGCAGCCGCTTCGGCAGACTGTTCAGTATTCTGTTTAACAAAACAGCCCTGGCAAAGTAGCCAGTAACGTGACTAGGAAGACGCCAGTAATAGGGTACGTTCTGTGAGGACCCATGTGACCCTCTGCGGATGACGAGACGTTAAAATCCAGGAACCAGCTAACTGACCCTTTCTCCTGTTTCGCTGTTTCTTTGCCGCGTTTCTGGTCAGATTCGGAGGCGGCTTTTGCCGTATAAACTAACAGAGCAGTTCCTGCAGTCCGAAACAAGAGAGAAACATCCCTTTGCTTCACGTGTCATGTGTGGTTGACGGGACGTTAAAGTCCAAGAACCAACTGACCAACCTATCGTTGTTTTGCCGTTTCTGTGCCGTGGGCTTACGCCGTTCAGACTAACAGAGCAGCAGCACCTGCAGTCCCAAACCACAGGAGAAACAACCCTTTGTTTCACGCGCCCATCGTAGCAACAACAAACAAAAAAACCACAGCACGTGCGCACCGGTTCTTCCCAAAAGACGGTACAGTGTCTGCGTCGTGCGCCTGTGGCACCACTGCCTTCCTTTCACCTATTTTCGGGCGGAACCGCCTGGCAAAGACATCGAGCCAGGGCTCCATTTGAAGTGAATGAGTTTCGTGTAGCTCATAGAAAATCAAAACTGCTAAACGTCTGCCGAACCACTCCAGGCACCCCCGGTATCCGCCAGCAAGCATCTTCACCCGACATTCAGATGAGGAGGAGGAGGAGGAGGAGGAGGGAGGAGGAGGAATGAGCATGCACCTTTTCAGCTCAGCTTTAACTTCGCTTGTGGCTACGGCGTCGGTTTTGGTCATTATTGTTTTCGACGCTCTCTCTGTAGTTTAACCAAAAAGACTTTTTTTCTTCTCCGAACCGTAGACTGAGCGGGGGAGAAAATTTACTGTCCGCTTGATGGTAGAACCCCTTTGCTGTCTCTGAAATTTATTAATATAGTCTGGCCTGCTGCATGTCGGCCTGTGGAGGTGGTAGGAGGAGGAGGAGGAGAGAGTAACCCTGGTGCTAAGCGAGTGCACAGAGGGAAGACATGCGAGTACAGTGAGTCTGCTCGAGAGCGGAGAATAGCGCTATATAAAAGCGATCAACAACAACGGCTTTATAAGTGAGCCGGTTTGGCCTAGCGGTAAGGCGTTAGGCTGGTAAACGGAAGGACCTCGGTTCGATACCGCTTCGGCTCTCCTTTCTCTTCAGAAAGGTTGTGGTTTGTGGACACTGTCTTGTGACTTTGTCCATCGCTTCCTACTGAAACATTAAAATGGCTCTCTTCGCTGCCCATCTTAATGCATTCTGGTGGTGACAGTGTAGCGATAGGTATATAATCTCCCTCTTCCCCCTCCCCCACCCCATCTCCAACCCCCCCACACCCCTTCTACCCGACCCTAATAAGCCTTATGGTTTCTGTGGACGTTAAGCGCCATGTTTGCTTACTAACAGCTTTATGTCCATAGAGACCATAAGGCTTATTAGGGACGAGGTGCCCAGGACGGCCACCTCGACTTCCACACAGCTCCTGAGTTCTGAAACTTAAGATCAGTTCAGGTCAGTGTTGCTGAGACCATATTGATTATTATTAAGGACTATTAGGGACTGGAGCCCAGGACAGCCACCTCGACTATCGCACAGCTCCTGAGCTCCGACTCCTTGTTTGCCAGAAGTCTGGAAAGTTATCGGAGCAAGTCTGCGGGCGTTCATCGTTCGAACGTTTGACTTCGGCTGATTCCGCTGATGATCTCGACCTTGCGCGCTATTCATAGAGCCATTCAACCTTTAACCCTTTCTCTGCGCGTGCGTCTTCGTGTGGCGTCCTCGACACGAAGCGATTTCCATCTGCCTGTAAATACGCCGTGGGACGTCCTGCTTGATTATGAGTTGGGAAGTTTCAGTTTTCATTCCAAATTCTGGGGAAGGAAAGCGCAAGAAGACGAGAGTAATTTCTGCTTTGCCTGATGCCCTCTGCGGGATTCTTCTTTTGATGGAACTGCGCGAGCGGCACCGAGTCTTTGTCAGGGAAAGGGTGGATGACCTGACTTTGCGAAGGAGAGCGTTTCAGACGGTGTAGCATCAAAAAAAGGACCCCTGACCAAGCGAGTGCACAGGGGGAAGAAGAAGAAGGGGGAAGGAAAAGAAAAAGAAAGAAAAAAGCGCACACACACACACACACACACACACACACACACACACACACACACACACACACACACACACACACACACACACACACACACACACACACACAACAACAAAAAACGGAAGTATCCGAAAAAGAGCGTAGCTGTCAGGTTTGGTGTGTAACTTGTTATCGTGACCTCCTTTGGCGTTTGCCGCCGTTGCCTACCTCATAGTCTTCAAAAATGAGAGCAGATTATATTTGTCCTTTCTCCGCCAGTGCAAAACAAAAACAAAAACAGCCAAACAAACAAACAAACAAAAAAGCCACCAACAACACTCACTAAAAGGGGCGGGGTAGTACGGCTACGATGTAACCAGTGCAAAAACAACAACAAACAAACAAAAAGCCACCAACAACACGCACAAAAGAGTGGGGGCGGTGGGGGGGGGGGGGGGGGGGGGGGGGGGGGGGGGGGATAGTATGACTACGAGGGAGGTTGGCTACGATATGACCGGGAGATTGGCTTGGCTACGGTACAAGAGCGAGATTGGCTTGGCTACGGTATAACAGAGAGTTTGGCTTAGCTACCGTATAACATGGAGGTTGGCTTGACTACGGTATAACAGGGAGATTGGCTTGGCTACGGTTTAACAGGGAGATTGGCTTGGCTACCGTATAACAGGGAGGTTGGCTTGGCTACGGTATAACAGGGAGAATGGCTTGGCTACGGTATGACAGGGAGACTGGCTTCGCTACAATATAACAGAGAGATTGGCTTGGCTATGGTATAACAGGGACATTGGTTTGGCCGCGTATAACAGGGAGATTGGCTTGGCTACAGTATAATAGGGAGATTGGTTTGGCTACGGTATAACAGGGAGATTGGCTTGGCTACAGTATAACAGGGAGATTAGCTTGGCTACGGTATAACAGGGACATTGGCTTGGCTACGGTATAACCGGGAGACAGGTTTGGCTACTATATAACAGGGAAATTAGCTTGGCTACAATATAACAGGGAGACTGGCATGGCTACGGTATAACAGGGAGACTGGCTTGGCTACGGTATAACAGAACAAGGTGACTGGCTTGGCTACGGTATAACAGGGAGATTAGCTTGGCTACAGTATAACAGGGAGAACAGGGTGATTAGCTTGGCTACGGTATAACAGGGAGATTGGTTTGGGAACGGTTTGACAGGGAGATTGGCTTGTAATATAACAGGGAGTCTGGCGATGATATAACCAGCTCTGACACTCACAGAAGAAGAGCAGGGCAGGTTAGTCGGTGCTTGCATTATGGAGGTTTAGACATTGTACGTGCTCTATAGACATTACAAGCTCGCGCCGCTGTCAGAGTTTTTCCCCCTGAAAGGAAACGGAAACTGGAGTGCTGACAGACGTTTTGCGAAGACGCTATACAGGTGCGTTGTGAATCGGTCGTTGTTGGGGTTTTTTCCTAGCAGAGAGGGCTGGTTTGAGGTGTGTAGTGGCATCATCATCAGCATACCTGCCTCTCGCGCCCAACGAGTTTTTCATGGGAGATGCAAAAGTCCCAAATTCTCTCCTCTTTAAAGACTCGCCCGGCCTTGATGAGGAAAACAGAGTCTCGACACCACGAACCGTGCGGAGAGAGAGAGAGAAGGGGTTCGGTGTATGTACGTACGTGCGTGCGTGTGCGTACGGTATCCTTTTGGCAAAAGCTTCCCGACTTGTAAACAGTCGAGCATTCATTCAGGTATGTCTCTGTTGCTTTGGCCTTGATTTTTTTATTTCTCTCGGTGCATGCGAAGTGGGTTGTCAGTTAATCCTTTCTAGCCCTTTTCGGAGTGTTTCGTTTTCTTGGAATGATCGTCGTACGTTCATTTCAAGTGGATTTGTTCATCTCATTTGACACCGAAGCACAAGAATAGGAAAGGAGGAGGATTTTATTCTTTACGCCAGACGCCTTGAACCCCCTGACGGGATTTCTGTTTCGCAGGGTGGGCGGAAGGTTGTGTATTGTTTGAACGGGTGAAATTGCTTGCTTGAGTATTAGAGTCATTGGTGAATGGCCTGTTTGATGGCTTAAGTATTTGTGTCATTGGGAAATGGACTGGTTGATGGCTTGAGTATTAGAGTCATTGGTGAATGGCCTATTTGATGGCTTAAGTATTTGTGTCATTGGGAAATGGACTGGTTGATGGCTTGAGTATTAGAGTCATTGGTGAATGGCCTATTTGATGGCTTTAGTATTTGTGTCATTGGGAAATGGACTGGTTGATGGCTTGAGTATTAGAGTCATTGGTGAATGGCCTATTTGATGGCTTTAGTATTTGTGTCATTGGGAAATGGACTGGTTGATGGCTTGAGTATTAGAGTCATTGGTGAATGGCCTATTTGATGGCTTAAGTATTTGTGTCATTGGGAAATGGACTGGTTGATGGCTTGGGTGTTTGAGTCATTGGTGACTGGACTGGTTGATCGATAGATTTAGGCTTGTGCTGGCAAACAGTTGACAGATTGATTGACCCAGTTATTGACTGATTGATTCATTCATTGATTCATTCTTTCATTTATTCACTCCTCCTTTTTGGCTTGCTGTGATTATATGGTCCATGCTTTTTTGCTTGATTTTGTTGTTGTTGTTGTTGATGTACTTAGTCCTTATACAGGACAATTAAGTATTATCATATCGTATCGTATCATACTGTGTTAAGTCCGGTCGTCCTCCATCTCATTTTTGATCGTTTTTCACCGTTTAGTTGTAGTTGAAGTGTTGTTATGTAGCTTGATAAAAGGAATTACCCCGAAAATTCGCATGTTGTGTTTTGTACTAATAAATAGCGTTATTTTACACCGTTTATGTGTTTGGATCTTGTTTTAGAACGCTAGCAGTCATTCTTTATTCAGATTATTATTCTACAATACAGTTAAGTTTTGTCGTCCTGAGGTGATCCTTGTTCGTTTTACTGGACGTTAAAGTCCAAGAACTAACTAACATTGTCGTCCTACAATACAATTAAGTATTGTCGTCCTACAATACAGTTAATTACTGTCGTCCTGCAAGTTAAGTATTGTTGGCCTACAATACAGTTAAGTACTGTCGTCCTACAGTACAGTTAAGTACTGTCGTCCTACAATACAGTTAAGTATTGTCGTCCTACAATACAGTTAAGTACTGTCGTCCTACAGTACAGTTAAGAACTGTCGTCCTACAATACAGTTTAAGTACTGTCGTCCTACAGTACAGTTAAGTAATGTCGTCAGTATTGTCGTCCTACAATACACTTAAATACTGTCGTCCTACAATACTGTTAAGTATTGTCGTCCTACAAAACAGTTAAGTACTGTCGTCCTACAATACAGTTAAGTAATGTCGTCCTACAATACAGTTAAGTACTATCGTCCTAAGTACTGTCGTCCTACAATACAGTTAAGTATTGTCGTCCTACAATACAGTTACTAACTGTCGTACTACAATACAGTTAAGGACTGTCGTCCTACAATACAGTTAAGTATTGTCGTCCTGCAATACAGTTAAGTACTGTCGTCCTACAATACAGTTAAGTATTGTCGTCCTGCAATACAGTTAAGTACTGTCGTCCTACAATACAGTTCAGTATTGTCGTCCTGCAATACAGTTAAGTATTGTCGTCCTGCAATGCGGTTAAGTATTGTCGTCCTACAATACAGTTCAGTACTGTCGTCCTACAATACAGTTCAGTACTGTCGTCCTGCAATACAGTTCAGTACTGTCGTCCTACATTACAGTTCAGGACTGTCGTCCTGCAATACAGTTAAGTACTGTCGTCCTACAATACAGTTAAGTACTGTCGTCCTGCAATACAGTTAAGTACTGTCGTCCTGCAATACAGTTAAGTACTGTCGACCTGCAATACAGTTAAGTACTGTCGTCCTACAATACAGTTAAGTACTGTCGTCCTGACAATACAGTTAAGTACTGTCGTCCTACAATACAGTTAAGTACTGTCCTACAATACAGTTAAGTACTGTCGTCCTACATTGCAGTTCAGTACTGTCGTCCTACAATACAGTTAAGTACTGTCGTCCTGCAGTACAGTTAAGTACTGTCGTCCTACAATGCAGTTACAGTAGAGCTAGACCTCAAGAACTAGACCAAACCACATTAAAAAACCCAAAAACCAGACCAACTGCGTTAAAGTCTAAGAACTAGACCAACCAACTATCTTACGTTATCTGAAACATGTTGCGGTTGTCCGTAAACTGTCCCCGCAGCTGTGTCGGCGGCGATAAGGTGATCGAGGAATGCATAAACCATCATGGCGCATCACATCAAAGGGAGGGAGTGCGAGCTGATGCATGCCGCAGCGGGTTACGATGAAACAGATGTTACGTTTTCCTCCCTGTCCTCCCCCCCGAGACGTCAGATCAAAAGTAAGGCGATCGCGGACGTCCTCATTCGCGCTGCCTCAGCGTGAAACCTTTCTTTGGCCTGTCTTTCTGCTGCCGCCCTCGCCCCTTTCTTTGCGCAATCCCCCAGGACGTCTCCGCGCGAATGTGTGTGATGCTCTGATTGATGGCCCCTTGGCCCCGCCTCCCCCACCCCCCCCTCCCCGCCCCCCTCCGTGCCCACACCTCCCGCCTTTCGAAGAGGATAGAAGGGAACATAAGGTTAAGTGAATTTACATACTGCATCACATAGTTCAGGAGCTGTGTGAGAGTCGAGGTGGCCGTCCTGGGCTGTCCGTCCTAACGAGCCTTCTGGTTTCCGTGGACGTAAAGCTATATTGAACCATGCTTCGGCATTGGTCTCAGCTTGTCCCTAATATGTCAACCGACATCTGAGGACATTAAGCAACACTACCTACCTACATACTGCATCAGAGTTCAGGAGCTGTGTGAGAGTCGAGGTGGCCGTCCTGGGCTTTCCGTCCTAATGAGCCTTACGGTTTCTGTGGACGTAAAGCAACGTTGAACCGTGCTTCGGCATTGGTCACTGTTTGTCCCTGATAATTATGTCAACCCGACATCCGAGGACATGAAGGTCTACTTCACCGTCACATACTGCATGTGTATTACACTTCGGTGTGCTTTGGTTTGCTCGGTTTAATGATCAGCTGTTCGTGTTGAATGCGCACCATCGTAGAACGTATGGTGCACGTATGTAACTGGAAGTGAGAACGTCAGCTATCATTCGCTTGATTAACTGATAGATTGGATGGATGGGTTGTTGTCCCCCCCCCCCCCCCCCGAACCCTTCCCTTCTCCATCCCCCCCCCCCCCCCCCCCAACCTCCACCTCACCCGTCCCCATTCTTCCGCTTTGAGAAGTTAAGATTGAAGATTACTTCATTATCTCAGCAAAGTAAATTCGTGGCTAAACATACACCACATCACAGTAGACGATAATTATCACACGCTGTTTGTTTGTTTTTTGTTGTTGTTTTGTTTTGTGTTTTGTTTTTGGTTTGTTTGTTTGGTTGTTTTTTAACTCGACGAACTAGCGTTTCAAAGGTACCGTAGATTAGATTAAGCATCAGAGCCATCACGTAGCCAAAGTATGAGACACAATTCTGAGAGGAGTGTGCATCTTGCCGAAACACTATCCTCGGTATATGTATATATATACATATAGCAGCTAGTGTGTGTATATCTACACATGGCAATTGGTGTGCGTTATATATACACATATAGCAATTAGCGTGTGTGTGTGTGTGTGTGTGTGTGTGTGTCTGTCTGTCTGTCTGTTAGAATGTGTGTGTGTGTGTGTGTGTGTGTGTGTGTGTGTGTGTGTGTGTGCTGTTGAATGTGTGTGTGTGTGTGTGTGTGTGTGTGTTGTGTGTGTGTGGGGTGTTGGAGAATGTGTGTG
>JABMCL010001341.1:102500-145000 GCA_018857735.1 Alviniconcha marisindica
CACCAACAAAACAAAACACACACACACACACACACGCACACACACTTCACTCCAGTAACATCTTCCATGTAACTCCAGCCAACTGTGCGCGAAGAAATTCGCTACACGTCATCGGGCTCTCATCCTTCTTTACTTTGGGTGTTTTGCACCAGAGCCCGTTTCGGACGTGAAACACTTTGCTCCAGCAGTCGCGAGGGGTCAGAACGAGGCCTAAGTCACCCACCCAAAAGAAAAAAGGATGCCAAAACTTTACACGGACCGGTGGGCCTCGGTAAGGCGTTGGGTTTGGAAAGGGGGAAGGACCTCGGTTCGATACCGCTCGGCCTCTTTCTCTTCCAAAAGGTTGGGGTTTTTTGTGACCTGTCTTGTGACTTTGCCTCCTTCCTTGAAACTTTAAAAGGCTCCCCGCTGCCCATCTAATGCAGGTTTAGGAATATCCTGGTGGTGACAGTGTAGCTTTTTATTCCCCCCCCCCCCCCCCCCCCCCCCCCCCCCCCCCCCCCTTCCCCCCCCCCCCCCCCTCCTCCATCCCCCCCCCCCCCCTTTCCTCCCCCCCCCCCCCCCCCCCTTTTTAACCCCTTATGGTTTCTGTGGACGTTAAGCACCATGTTTACGTTTAAATTATCGAGGAGCAACCGAAAACATGTCCTCAGAAGGTTTGAATAGCACAAGATCATAACACAATCCATCGTATCAGTCACAAGCAAAAGTGCCATGGTACACGCCACACGGTGGTTGACAGCGATCTGGAGGGGGGAAAAAGAAAAGAAACGAAGACGAAGGTGAACGAAGTGGGAATGCAGAAGTCAGAATGACATACTTCCTGGCAGTGGGTGAGGCATACAAAGCTATATTCTGACCCTCCCCGGGCTAATTTTAAAGAGAGGACCTTCGATAGCTCTGGGTTCTCAGCAGAGGGGATCTTAAGTTTTTTCTTTTTCTTTCTTTTTTTCTCTTAGTGTCAGAGGGTAGCTGTATAGTTCATTGTGTACACTAGTGTCAAAGGCATAGCAGTATAGTTCATTGTGTACACCAGTGTCAAAGGCATACCTTTACCCTAACCCTAGTGTCAAAGGCATAGCAGTATAGTTCATAGTGTGCACCAGTGTCAGAGGCATAGCAGTACTGTTCATTGTGTACACTATTGTCAAAGGCATACTCTAACCCTAACCCTAGTCTCAAAGGCATAGCAGTATAGTTCATTGTGTACACCAGTGTCAAAGGCATACCCTAACCCTAGTGGCAAAGGCATAGCAGTATAGTTCATTGTGTACACCAGTGTCAAAGGCATACCCTAACCCTAGTGTCAAAGGCATAGCAGTATATTTCATTGTGTACACCAGTGTCAAAGGCATACCCTTACCCTAACCCTAACCCTAGTGTCAAAGGCATAGCAGTATAGTCCATTGTGTACACCAGTGTCAAAGGCATACCTTTACCCTAACCCTAGTGTCAAAGGCATAGCAGTATAATTTATTGTGTACACCAGCGTCAAAGGCATACCCTAACTCTAACCCTAGTGTCAAGGCATAGCAGTATAGTTCGTTGTGTACACCAGTGTCAAAGGCATACCCTAACCCTAACCCTAGTGTCAAAGGCATAGCAGTATACTTCATTGTGTACACAAGTGTCAAAGTCATACCCTAACCCTAGTGTCAAAGGCATAGCAGTATAGTTCATTGTGTACACCAGCGTCAAAGGCATACCCTAACCCTAACCCTAGTGCCAAAGGCATAGCAGTATAGTTCATCGTGTACACCAGTGTCAAAGGCGCAGCGAACGAAGTCGACGAGGAAATGGCAGCAATAGAGAACACTGCGTGCGTACACTTAAAGGACTAGGCAGGGAAGTCCAATAGGAAGCAACAAGAGAAAGAGCTGTAGGCGGCGAACTCGATGACTTTTGGACAACCGGCGTGAAACGTCTCCTTGACAAAAGGTCAGCGTCTGTTTGCGCGTTATTGTTTTCTCTTGGCCACCCGAGACCACCATGAAAATAATTGACACTTTTTTCTTGGGGTGGAGGGGTGGGGAGAGGGGTGGTGGTGGTGGTGGAGGGTGAGCTGGGAGTGGGCGGGGTTCGGTTTGATATTTAGAAGTGAGGTAGGTTTGTAGTTGGCTTTTGCGTGAAAGGAAAGGGGAAGTAAGTTTCTGTGGTGTTTGTATGTTTCGTTGTTGTCGTTTTCGTAGTTTTTGTGAGGTAATTTGGGACCACCTTGGTGAGAACAGAGAGATGGATGTATGGAAGGAGGGAGGGGTGAAATAGGAGTTGGGTTTGGGAGGGAAAGGGGGGAGGGGCAAAAGGGTGTACGTGCATGTGACTCTGAGTGAGTGAGTGAGTGAGTGTGTGTGTGTGTGTGTCTGTGTGTGTGTGTGTGTGTGTGTGTGTGTGTGTGTGTGTGTCTGTGAGTGTGTGTGTGTGTGTGTGTCTGTGAGTGTCGTATGAGTGTGTGTGTGTGTGTGTGTGTTGTGTGTGTGTGTGTGTGTTGTGTCTGTGTGTGTGTGTGTCTGTGTCTGTGATGTGCGTGTGTGTGTGTGTGTGTGTGTGTGTTGTGTGTGTGTGTGTGTGGTGTGTGTGTGTGTGTCTGTGAGTGCGTGTGTGTGTGTGTGTGAGTGCGTGTGTGTGTGTGTGTGTGTGAGTGTGCGTGCGTCTGTCTGTCTGTCTGTCTGTCTGTCTGTCTGTCTGTCTGTCTGTCTGTCCCCACATATATCGACAGCCTAAGCTTAAAATCAAAACCGTGCAACAATTTATTTTTTCTTCTTCATTCAACAACTCAAAAATCCTTTCATTGCATTTTGAAAGTGTTGCCGTGTCGCAGTGAGAAGAAGAAGAAAAAGAAGAAAAAAGAAAAAAAACCCTTGTGGGACTGGCTTGTTCTGACGCACAAATGCGTCTATTTGCAATCACTTTGCGCTTCCTGGCACCAGACCCCGTGCAGTAAATAGACCCCATTTGTACACCGGGCCGTTTTCACTGGATAAGGTGGTAATGGCTTAGCTTCCAAACGGTTTTGCAGACGACGGCAACAACAGCAGACCCTAAAGACTCCGCCGCCACCACCTCCACCACCACCACCACCAGCACCACCAGCACCAGCACCATCACCGCCGCCTCTGCCATCACTACACCAGAAAACCCCTACTGCATACAACCGGGTCTTGGAGAGAAGCAGGCTAGGGCCGAGTGTAGTATATAGACTGCCTCGTCCGCGGAAGGAGAGGACTGTGTGAATAATGGTGCTCATAAATTTCACTTTATCGCTCTAGCAGAGACTTGCAAGCGGCGCAAACAGCCCTCGGAACTGGCTGCTTGACAAGGAAGGGTCCATTTGTTAACCCGCGAAAAGCACATCCATTTGAAACCCGAGCCAGGACTCGGGCTTCGAAGCCAGGGTACAGAGACGGTTTAGTAAGTCAGGCCGTAGACAGAGGCTGTTCTGGCCTGATAGTCTTCGCAGATAGGCTCTTTGACTGATCGGTCCGAGGAAACGGAAGACGAGGAGACTGGCACTCTTATAATGTACCAGTTTCAGTTTGGGGTCCTGCCTGCCTGCCTGCCTGCCTGCCTGGCTGGCTGATCGGCTTGTGTGTAGTCGGCGGAAGCCGGAACCGGAAATGGAGGTCAGGGGAGACTGCGCACTGCTTCAGTGCAGAGACCGTTTAGCTGATCGGCTGACGGAAAAAAGATCGGGATAGTGTCTTTTGGCTGACAGGCTGATGGAAAGAATATCTAGAGACCAGCTTAGCTGAGCAGGTTCGGCCTAGCGGTGAGGCGTTAGGTTGGTAAGCAGAGGGACCTCGGTTCGAATCCGCTTCGGCTGTCCTTTCCCTTCAAAAACTGTGGGTTGTGGACACTGCGTTGTGGCATTATCCTTCACAGTTAATGAAACATTAAAATGGCTCTCATCGCTGCCCATCTGAATGCAGGAGTTATTACGGTGGTGACGGTGTAGCGATAGGTATACAATCTCCCTCTCTTCCTCTCCCCGTCCCTGTGAGCCGGTGTGGCCTAGCGGTAAGGCCTTAGGCTGGTAAGCGGAAGGACCTCGGTTCGATACCGCTTCGGCTCTCCTTTCTCTTCAAAAATTGTGGTTTGTGGACACTGTCTTGTGACTTTGTCCCTCACAATTAATGAAACATTAAAATGGCTCTCATCGCTGCCCATCTTAATGCAGGTCATTCTGGTGGTGACAGTGTAGCGATAGGTATATACTCTCCCTCTTCCCCCACCTCCATATCCCCTTCCCCCCATTCTCCCCGTCCCTAATAAGCCTTATGGTTTCTGTGGACGTTAAGCACCATGTTTACTTACTTACTTCTCCCCGTCCCTAATAAGCCTTATGGTTTCTGTGGACCTTAAGCACACTGTTTACTTACTTACTTACTAACGACTGAATATATATGTCTAATTTCATGAGGCTGCGAATTCCAGACAGAGAAGGATCAGCACAGGAGAGAAAAAAAGAGCTGTATGCGGAGGAGGTGGTGTAAACGTAAACGTAAAGGGAGCTTAGCAGCTTTTTTTTTCTTAGCTTTTTTCTCCATTCTGACTGCCTATCAAGATAACATAGCTCAGGCGACAACAACGATATACGTGTCTTACCAAAAAAAATTATCCTCGCTTGTGAACTTTCTAGACGAAAGGCGGGGATAGCTCAGTGGTTAGAGCGCCGGACTCGTGATTGAAAGGTCGCGGATTCGAGTCCCGGCAGGAGCGGCGGGAGAATTTTCTGCTCCAGGGTCAACTTTCTGTGCTGACTCTAATTTCGGTATCCGTTCCACCCCGTTCCACACCGCAGTAGCACGTAAAAGATTACGGTCATTCTGCCAAAAGTGCAGGTGGCAGGTTACAGCTAAACACGCATACACCGTACGTATGTGGCTTTGCGTGAAGTGACATGGCGCACGGTTTAATGGTGTTAACAGAACGCGCCGAGAAGGCAGCAGTTTCACGTGGCACCAGCCATATCAGCGCTGTAAGTACATCACTTCGGTGGATATTCAAAAACGCGCTAAAAAAAAAACTAGTCACTCTAGAGAGCGGAGAATAGCGCTGTATAACAGCGACCAACAACACGAAAAGCGTGTCATTCATAGTTCAGGAGCTGTGTGAGAGTCGAGGTGGCCGTCCTGGGCTGTCCGTCCTAACGAGCCTTCTGGTTTTACGTGGACGTAAAGAATTATTGAACCGTGCTTTGGCATTGGTCACAACTTGTCCCTAATATGTCAACTGACATCTGAGGACACTAAGCATCACGTCATCATCCTCATCATCACGAAAAGCGTGTCATTTTCAGACCACGCGGCATCATGTAGACGGAAAACGTGTCATTTCGTCACGTGACTTCAGATCACGTGTGGCGTCACGTGATGATCACGGGCAGAGCGCGCTGTGACGTTCGTCTAATGGTCGGAACGTGTTTCCGAAAGTGTTTTCATGTTTCTGAAAGTGTTTCATGTTTCCGAAAGGTGCTTTCATGAGAACTTTCTGACGCGAAACCGTCCAAACTGTGGCGGACAACAGAAAACGGCAGCCGACTGTCAGTGTGGCTTAAGCAAGTTTACTTACACACGTTCATGTGAAAACGGACAAACATAATCAGTGCATAAACATTAAACAGGCTAAAACTTTTGTAAACGTTCATAAACATAATTTTCACTGAGAAAATATTCCGCAGTGGGCGTTTGTATATTAAACAACGTAAAAACTAGAGAAGACCGAAAAATATTCAGGGTTAATTTTTGAGAGAGAGAGAGAGAGAGAGAGAGAAAGTGGGGGGGAGAGAGAGAGAGAGGGGGGGGAGAGGAGAGGGTGGGGGGTGGGGGGGGGAGAGAGAGAGAGGAATGAGAGAGTGGGGGGTGGGGGAGAGAGAGAGAAAAGACAGACAGACAGACAGAGAGACTGCCTGAATGTGTTTCGCTAGGATTTAGAGATGTCAGTTTGACGATACAACAGCCACACGTTACATGCCACAGTAAGTAACGTGTGGCAGCAGATGTTAGAGTTACAGTCAGCGACTGAGAAGACTGACAGTTTTAGTGTATGCTGGGTTATTTTGGCGTTTCCGTGATCCACCTAACTCTGACGTGGATTACAGGATCTTTAACGTGCGTATGTCGATCATTTTGCATACGTATGCACACTGATGATGATGATGATGACGAAGTGACGCTTAATGTCCTCAGATGTCGGCTGACATATTAAGGACAAGCTGTGACCAATGCCGAAGCACGGTTCAATAAATCTGTACGTCCACGGAAACCAGAAGGCTCGTCAGGACGGACAGCCCAGGAATGCCACCTCGACTCTCACACAGCTCCTGAACTATGTATACACACGATGGGACCTCGGTTTATATAAGACTCATCCGAATTCGTTCCTTTAAAAAAAATTAATATATATATATATAAATGAAAGTCTTTTCACGTAAGTGATATTAGACTGATCTTACAGTTTTTATCATGCTATCGTCCGAAGGACTTTTTTTTTTTTTTTTTTTTTTTAGAGTCTGCACCGAATTTGACTCCGGAGAAATCTCAGGGCGGGCCCAAAGCTTGGCACGTAACGGTCACCCCGGCATCCATTTTGGTGACGACGCTCAGTCGTGCTTAACTTTGGCCTTCGTGACCGAGTAGCACTCGTGCTCGGCACCGCTGACTCTCTCCTAAGACATCTCTCTGACTTGACGTTCGAGTAAACGCCACAAACAGAGAAAGCATTATTCCAGGTAATTTTGGGATTGCTATAACTAAGCATTAGTGTGTGCAGATTGAGAGAAAGGGGGCGTATGTATAAGAGTGTGCGTGTGCGAGCGGTTCATGATCTTGAGATATGTTCTTCGTTGTGCGATCGAGCGACAGCTTTAATTTCCCACTGGGATTAACAAAGTATATTGTTATTCTCTTCAAAAATCAAACGTTCCCCGTGTACGAACACCGTTTTATAGTTAGTTTTTTTTTCTTTTTTTTTTTTTTTTCTTCTCTCTCTCTCTCTAAAAAGGGTTTCCTCGCTGGAAACTTTGGAGCGTTAATCTACAGGCGTCACGCGACTTCACGGTTGGCGGGACGCGTGACGGTGAGTCGGAGTGGCGGCTGGAGTGTACCGTCATGTTTGCGTGTCTGTTCGCTCGAGCCGTCCCATCCATTGGCGTCGACCCTGTGAGGACGAGGTGAAAGCGGGGCGAGGTTTTTCTTTTGTGGCAAATTGCCCCTCCCTCCCCTACTCTACCCTACCCTACCCTCCCCTACCCTACCCTACCCTGCCCTGCACCCTTCTCCCTTCTCCCTGTACGACTCGTTCGGGAGAGAAAGCATTTTACGTGTTTACTGGTTGTCGTGTCACACGTGGACCGTTTCGGTTTTGTTGTCCTTGTTTTGTTTTTCTCTTTGTTTGTTTGTTGTTTTGTAGTTGTTGTTGTTTTGGGGGGTGGGCGTTTTTTTTTTTTTTTTATTTGGGGGGGGGGGGCTTTATTAAATAGATTTACTTGTTGCTTGCTGTCTTGTAGTTTTGGGGTCATTAATTGGTTGTTGTTTGTGGTGTGTGTGGTGTGGTGTGCTGTGTTGTGTGTGTGCCTCTGTGTGTGTGTGTGTGTGTGTGCGTGCGTGTTTCAGTAAAAGTACAACCACGCATTCAGATATGTGCTAATTGTATGATCTCCTCGTCTTCTGTCTGTCTGTCTGTCTCTGTCTTTGTCTCCTCTGTCTGTCTGTCTGTCTGTCTCTTTTGTCTCTTCTTCTCGTCTTGTTGTGTGTTGCTCTCTTCTCCCCTCTCTCTCTCTCTCTCTCTCTCTCTCTCTCTCTCTCTCTCTCTCTCTCTCTCGCTCCTGGGGTAACTATAATATCATGTAGTTCACGGGATGTTAAAATACAAACATTCAGAACTCACTTGTTTATTCAGTCTGGAGACAACGAAAAGAAAAATAACCAAGGCCTCAAACCAAAGTCAAACAAACTGTACACGAAAGAGACGAACAGACAGACAGTGACACGTGCGCACGCACACACACACACGCACACACACACACACACACACACACACACACACACACACACACACACACCACACACACACACTGCACGCCACTACACACCACACACCACACCCACGCACACACAGCACCACACACACACACACACACACACACACACACACACCACCACCACCACCACCACCACCACCACCACCACCACCACCAACACCAACACCAACACCAACATACCAACAAACAAACCCCCGAAAAGTCTTATTTCGGGCGCCTACGGCCAGAGAGGCCGGGACTGGGCCGAGTTCTCTCCCCTCCGTGCACGACTTGTCTCCCATATGTTTTTCAACATTGACCGTGCCTGGTATTTTTATTTTGACAAGGCTGGAGAAAATACCCAGTCCGCCACAGACAGCCGCTGCCTCTGCTGCTGTTGCTGCCGCTGCCGAGTTCAGCCCACGACGTGGTGGAAGCTGCTGCCGTTGGCAGTGCTGGTCTGGGCAACGTTCTGTCATAGGAGGGCCGGTGGCGCGGGTTGGTTCCGGTCTTGGTGGTGGTAGATGGGGATGGGATGGGGAGTGTGTGTGTGTGTGTGTGTGTGTGTTTGTGTGGTGTGTGTGTGTTTGTGGTGGTGTGTGTGTGTTTTGCGTGTGTGGAAAAGAGAGAGAGCGTGTGAGAATGTGTGTGTGTGTTTTAAATATTATATAGAAGAGAGGGGGAAAAAAGTAAAAAAAAAGAGAGAGAGAGAGAGGGGGAGAGAGAGAGAGAGAGAGAGAGAGAGAGTATAACGAGAGAGAGAGGGGGGGTGTATAACAGAGAGAGGAACGAATAACAAAAGTCCAAGCATGTCTTGGTTTTAATTTTCGCCCATCGTGGGGCTTTTTCACTTTTTCAGGGCCTGCCCGCTCGGCTAGATTACTACGACACGCAATTTGATTATAAATTACGTCATATTTTTCATGCGTCATGCTTTCTTGCACACGACGTGCATTCTAGACGACTAGCTGATATGTATAAATGTGTGCGTGCGTGCGAGCGTGCGTGCGTGCGTGTGTGTGTGTGCGTGTGTGTGCGTGCGTGCGTGCGTGTGTGTGTGCGTGCGTGCGTGTGTGTGTTTTAATAACTTCGTGAGGTCTGTTACTGTTTTGGAAGCCGTTATCTTCGTATTTGTAAGATGAGTCTAATATCGTGTGTCCGAGAACAGTGGAATCGGACTCTAGTGACTTATTATTATTATTATTATTGATCGCTTTAATTTAGCGCTGTTCTCTGCTCACGAGCAGACTCACGGCGTGCATGCCGCGCGTGATTCCGAGTATCCTGTACTCGTGATCGAAAGGTCTCCGGTTCGAGTCCCGGCAGGAGCGGCGGGAGAACACATGTTCTCCTCCGGAGTCAACGTTCCGTGCTGACTCTTATTTCGGTACCCGTGCCGCCCCCTTGTTACCGCAGTAGCACGTAATTTAAGATCGCGGTCATTCTGTCAGAAGTGCAGGTGGCAGGTTGCAGCTAAACACGCCGTGTCACGCACCCTGCCTATATGTGGCTTGGAATCAGTAAAGTGACACCGTAAACTGCTGCGTGGTTGTTTGGTTCTGAATGTGTCGTGCACGCAGCACGTGAGGCGAGGCGGCACCAGGTTCCAGGATGTCCTCCTGTCTCTTCTCTCGCTGGAGTTTTGAAGTGTTGCTTTACGCCCCGCCACAGCGGAAAGCTCCGGAAATCCACACTCTTCTTTTACACAGCTCCGGAGCTCCGCTCTCTTCTTTCACACAGCTCCGGAGCTCGACTCTCTTCTTTCACACAGCTCCGGAGCTCCGCTCTCTTCTTTCACACAGCTCCGGAGCTCCGCTCTCTTCTTCCACACAGCTCCGGAGCTCCGCTCTCTTCTTTCACACAGCTCCGGAGCTCCACTCTCTTCTTTCACACAGCTCCGGAGCTCCACTCTCTTCTTTCACACAGCTCCGGAGCTTTGGCGCTTCCGGCAGCAGGGTGAATAGAAGCGATGTTTTTTATGTTTTACGACGTTTTATTCCGTTTGAGTTGCATACTCCAAAATTAAGGATGGACCTCTGGTCAAGTTTATGTACCTTGTATTTACACTCATGCCAGGTGAGAGTTACCGTAGGCGACTCAGGTCTTCGCTGTTGTATTTGTGTGACGTCTTTCGAGCGCTAATTAACTCCCCTGCGTGTTGATTCTACTCTTACCTTTGTTGCAGTTGAACCCTCTACTTGTCCTTTTTAGTGCGGAATTCGAGGGACCCAAAAGGCAGATTTTGATTCTACGCATCTGTTACGAATAATGAAGTTCTTTCGTGTTTGCGCCTGTAAAGCATCAACACGCACAAGGGGAGTTAATTAGCGCTGGGAAGACGTCACACAAGCACAACAACAAAAGACCTGAGTCGCCGCCGACGGCAACTCGGATTGGTATTTGTAAGTCTCGAAGGTGCATTAAAAAAAAAAAAAAAAAAAAAATACGAATCGTTGACGAAACGAACCCCATTTCGCAGGAGTGGGAGGGAGAGTGGGTGTGGGCTTTATGCATACTACGGGACGGGACGGCTCTGCCAAACTCTGCCATGCCGGCCGGAGCCGAGGTGAGCGGCAGCGCTGGCAACTTTGACAGAGCTGAGCACATGTACAGGAAGCTAAAAGCCAAGAGCCTTGGCTAAAGGCAAAAGCCGAAGCAGGGACTGAAGGAGAAAGAGAGAGAGGGGGGGGGAGGGAGAGAGAGAGAGTGGGTGGGGGGAGAGAGAGAGAGGACAGACAGACAGACAGACAGACAGACAGACAGAACGAGAGAGAGAGAGAGGCAGACAGAACGAGAGAGAGAGGGGCAGACAGAACGAGAGAGAGAGAGAGGCAGATAGGACGAGAGACAGACAGACAGACAGACAGGGACAGAGACAGAACGAGAGGGGGGGAGGAGACAGACAGACAGAGACAGAACGAGACAGAGAGAGACAGAACGAGAGAGACAGAACGAGAGACAGACAGACAGACAGACAGACAGACAGAGACAGAACGAGAGACAGACAGACAGAGACAGAACGAGAGAGAGTGACAGACAGACAGACAGAGACAGAACGAGAGAGAGTGACAGACAGACAGAGACAGAACGAGACAGAGAAGTGTGTGTGTGGGGGGTGGAGAGCGACAGACAGACAGAGACAGAACGGGAGAGATAGAGAGAGAGAGAGAGAGAGAGAGAGAGTGGTGTACGCCTGTCGGAACCAGAGACGCTCCCTGTGAGCGGTTGATGATTTACTAAGTAGTTATGAAACCTAATCACTTTGCCTGCTAGTCGAAAAAAAAATGTCGGTTCATGTTCCCAGCGATATCTCGGGGGAGCCTCAGAAGAACCAGATCCCGCAGATGTTTTGCGCCAACCTACCCCCGCCACCCCTACCCCTCCCGATTACCCGCCCCACCCCTCTCTCTCTCTCTCTCTCTCTCTCTGTCTCCTAAACCTTCAAATACCCCTTTCCTGCATGTTAGATTTGGTTACAATTTCTGTATAGTCACCAACGGGTTTACGGCAGTACGAAATACACCCCTCCCCCCCCCCCCTCCCCCCGCTCACCACCCACCCCTATTAGTGGTCTTCAAAAATATAAAGTAACGGGTAACTTGAACGTGAGCCGGTTTGGCCTAGCGGTAAGGCGTTAGGCTGGTAAGCATAAAATCTCGGTTCGATACCGCTTCGGCTCTCCCGTTTCGCGTCAAAAAGGTTGCGGTTCGTGTAAACTGTCTTTGGACTTTGTCCCTCACAGTTAATGGAACATTAAAATGGCTCTCATCGCTGCGCATCTTAACTCAGTTAATGCAGGGGTCATTGTGGTGGTGACAGTGTAGCGACAGGTGTATAATCTCCGTCTCTCTCCCCCCCCCCCCCCCCCCACCCACCTCCATACCCCTCCCCTCCCTCCCCCTTCTCCCCGTCGCTAATAAGCCTTGTGATTTTTGTGGACGTTAAGCACCATTGTTTGCTTGTAACTTGAATAGTGAATCCGACTCCCTTGTGAATAGGTGACTCGTACTCTCCGGTGACAGTCACGGTATGTTTTGTGCTGAAGTGACGCTATGTGACTGAGTGACAGGCTGGTCCAAAGGACACCAACATCCTGTGTCTTGTCGCCTTTTTGGGTGGGAGGGGGGGGGGGGGGGGGGGGGGGGGGGGGGGTTACCGAAATGTAAGCATCGGTTTCGAGAACATCCTGCCTCCAGCCGCTGACTGTCACAACAACTGGTTAGTTGCGCCATGTTTTGACTGATGTTATGTCTATTAGGTTACAGCTAAACTCGCTTGCACCTTATAGATAGTTCAGGAGCTGTGTGAGAGTCGAGGTGGCCGTCCTGGGCTGTCCGTCCTGACGAGCCTTCTGGTTTCCGTGGACGTAAAGATTTATTGAACCATGCTTCGGCATTGGTCACAGCTTGACCCTAATATGTCAGCCGACATCTGAGGACATTAAGCATCACTTCATCATCGTCATCATCAGCTTGCACCTTACGTACGTGGCTTTGCATGAAGTGTCATGGTGCATGGCTATACGGTGTACACAGAACGCGCCGAGACGGCATCAGTTTCACGTGGCACCAGCCATGTCACCGCTGTAAGTACACCACTTCGGTGGATACTCAAAAACGCGCTATGAAAAGCTAGTCACTCATGCAGAATGACATGCGAGCGCAGTGAGTCTGCTCGAGAGCGGAGAATAGCGCTATAAAAAAATATGTAAAATAGTAATGAAAGCGGTCAACAACAACAACAACAACAGTCTGTTGGACTAAGAGTATGGTTTTGCGTGCCTGCTCTGCTGCCGGGCTTATTCTGCCAGCCATATTTCTGCCCTAATGGATTCCTGCCGTCAGTCGACTCTAGGCAAAGATTAATTAGCCTACGGTTTCTGTAGACGTAAAGCAACACTCAACCAAACTCAACTTTTTGCCGTCCCTAATAAGCCGTGTGGTTTCTGTGGACGTTAAGCACCATGTTTACTTAGTACTTACTTTTTTGCAACCATCAACGACAGTAACAACATTGAGTAACAAGGAAGCTTGACACTAGAATTTCTGGTTTCTGTGGACGTGAGTACCAGTAAGCACCATGTTTACTTACTTTTTGCAGCCATCATCGACAGTAACAACACTGAGTAACAAGGAAGCTTGACACTAGAATTTCAGGTTTCCGTGGGCGTTAAGCCCCATGTTTATTTATTTACCTTTTTGCAACCACCAACGACAGGAAAAACAATGAGTAACAAGGAAACTTGACACTAGAATTTGTGGTATCTGTGGACTTAAGTATCAGTAAGCACCATGTTTACTTACTTTTTGCAACCATCAAGAATTTCTGGTTTCTGTGGACATTGACGGCACCGTGTTTACTTACTTACCATTTTGCAACCATCAACGACAGTAAAAACAGTGAGTAAACAAGGAAACTTGACACTAGAATAGTGGAAGAATCCCCATGAGGCATGTCGGTGTGGGAGTGGGGAGGGGGGAGGGGGGGGGGGGGGGGAGGGGAGGAGGGGTAAGAGGAGAGGGGCAAGCAACAAGGGTGCGTGCAAACTCCAAGTACTGGTTTACGACATCCTTCCTTGAACCATTGCCGTATTTAGTTACACCATAGGTTCCTGAAAACTGTCAGCTAACGAGCAGTTTTTTTGTTGGTGCCCAGACAGTAGTAAGTTTGTTACAAACAACTCGAATAAAACAAGGTGTGTCATTTATAGCCGCCAACAGTTTACACCAGCGCAAATAAAACCACAACCGTTTGAATCGAGACGGATCTTTTTTTCCTTTTTTTTTTTTTTACCCGGGGTCGATGCGCCTCATGTTTACGTGCGTGTTTGGGCGCTAGGTTACTTCTACAGTCATATTAGTACCCAAACTTTTCGGAGGGCGCTGACCGCGTCGGTGGACAGCTGCGCGGAGATAAAGAGTGCCCTTTCAGTGACGTAACTAAATCTGGCAGAGTTTGGAGGAAGGTGCCGGAAAGCGATGCTCGGAGTGTGGGGTGCGTGAAGAGAAGGGAAGAGAAGAGTGAGGAAGAGAAGGGAAGAGAAGAGAAGAGTGGGGAAGAGAAAAGTGGGGAAGAGAAGAGAAGGGAAGAGAAAAGTGGTGAAGAGAAGGGAAGAGAAGAGTGGGGAAGAGAAGAGTGGGGAAGAGACGGGAAGAGAAGAGTGGGAAAGAGAAGAGAAGAGAAGAGTGGGGAAGAGATGGGAAGAGAAGAGTGGGGAAGAGAAGGGAAGAGAAGAGTGGGGAAGAGATGGGAAGAGAAGAGTGGGGAAGAGAAGGGAAGAGTGGGGAAGAGAAGAGTGGGGAAGAGAAGAGAAAGGAAGAGTGGGGAAGAGAAGGGAAGAGAAGAGAAAGGAAGAGAAGAGTGGGGAAGAGAAGGGAAGAGAAGAGAAAGGAAGAGAAGAGTGGGGAAGAGAAGGGAAGAGAAGAGTGGGGAAGAGAAGAGTGGGGAAGAGAAGGGAAGAGAAGAGTGGGGAAGAGAAGAGAAAGGAAGAGAAGAGTGGGGAAGAGAAGGGAAGAGAAGAGAAGAGTGGGGAAGAGAAGGGAAGAGAAGAGAAGAGTGGGGAAGGGAAGGGAAGAGAAAGGAAGAGAAGGGAAGAGAAGAGAAGCATAAACGTACGCCTGGAAGGAACGCCGGAAGGGAGCTAGTGGCAACTACAACGACTGACGACGACCGCGAGCCTTACACCGCCAGCAATGTTCAAATAATCAGAGCTCCTCTTCGCGCTCTGGCTAAACACTCACCCTATAAAACACCCACTATTTGTTTGTTGTCGACTCCCAGCCACGCGTTCGGCTTGGCTCACCGCCTCCTCCTCCTCCTCCTCCTCCTCCTTCTTCTTCTTTTTCTTCTTCTTCTTCTACTTCCTCTTCTTCTTCTTCTTCTTCTTCTTCTGCTCTTTCTTCCTCCTCCTCCTTCTTCTTTTTCTTTTTCTTCTTCTCCTTCTTCTTCTTCTTTCACTTTTTCTTCTTCATCTTCTTCTTCTTCTTCTTGTTCCTCCTCCTCCTCCTCCTCCTTCTTCTTCTTCTTCTTCTTCTTCTTCTTCTTCTTCTTCTTCTTCTTCTTCTTCAGTCTTCTTCTTCCTCCTCCTCCTTCATCTTCTCCTCCTCCTCCTCCTCCTCCTCCTTCTTCTTCTTCTTCTTTTTCTTTTTCTTCTCCTCCTCCCCCCCCCCCCCTCCTCCTCCTCCCTTCTTCTTCTTCTTCTTCTTCTTCTTCTTCTTTTTCTTTTTCTTTTTCTTCTTCTCCTCCCCCTCCTCCCCCTCCTCCTCCTCCTCCTCTTCCTCCTTCTTCTTCTTCTTCCGCCGCCGCTGCCGATGGGACAGTTTAGTTACGGGATTTGAACGTCCCGTCAGCCGTACAGTGTCATCTAGGCAGTAAGTAAGTAAGTAAGTAATTTGGTGTTTTACGCCCAGTCAACCGTTACGGTTATATCAGGGCGATCACCTCGGAAAAGGAAGAGAAGAAGAAGAAGAAGAAGAAGAAGACGGGCAGAACTCGAAGTCGGAAACTTTATTTTCCAGCGATTATTTTGTCGTCATTCAACAGTCAGAGAGAGAGAGAGAGGGAACTGTGTCAAAACGGAGAGTATGTATGGTAAAGGTTTCCTCAGCTGCAGTCTTTGCAACCAGCAGCAGTGCAGCAAGAACACCAGCAAAGAAGCTTGACTCTAGACTTGTAGGCTCTTTCAGACCTTTCTGGCGACTGTTCCTTGGAGAGAGAGAGAGAGAGAGAGAGAGAGAGAGAGAGAGAGAGAGAGAGAGGCAGAGACAGACAGAGAGAAACAAAGACAGAGAGAGAGGCAGAGAGAGGGGGAGAGGCAGGCAAGCAGGCAGGCAGAGACAGACAGACAGAGACAGAGAGAAACAAAGACAGAGAGAGAGAGAGAGAGAGAGAGGCAGGCAAGCAGGCAGGCAGAGACAGACAGAGAGAAACAAAGACAGAGAGAGAGAGGCAGGCAGGCAGGCAGAGACAGAGAGAAACAAAGACAGAGAGAGAGAGAGGCAGGCAAGCAGGCAGGCAGAGACAGACAGAGACAGAGAGAAACAAAGACACAGAGAGAGAGACAGACAGACAGACAGACAGACGAAGAGAGACAGGCAGAGAGAGAGAAGACAAAGAGAGAAAGAGAGAGAGAGAGAGAGAAAAGAGACGGACAGAGACAGTAAGCAACTAGGTAACTTGGTGTTTTACGCCCAGTACGGATATATCACGGCGAGGACAGAAGACAGAGAGACAGAGAGAGGGGGGCAGAGAGACAGAGAGAGACAGAGTCATATATAGACAGAACCAGACAGACAGACGGTTACTGACAGACAGTTGCCAAGGTAGACATATACCAGCAGGGCTAGTCTAGGCTAGGTAGAGTAGAAGTAGAAGCGGAGCGAACCCGAGAAGCGATGGGAAAAGAAAAACACTCGGGGTACATGTATGCTAAACCTACACCCGACTCGATAAACTGACGGCTGAAGCGACGTCACTTGTTCGCCCCGCCGTGTTCGCTGTCGGCGCTGTTGGGCGCTTGCTGCTCGGCGAGAGAGAGAGAGAGAGAGAGAGAGAGAGAGGAGAGAGAGAAGGGGAGAGGGGGGGGGGGTGGGTGGAGAGAGAGGGTTGGGGGTTTGTGTGTGTGTGTGTGTATGTGTGTTTCTCCAAACTGGCTTTGCATCGTAGTCTTCCGGAGGGAGGAGGGCTTCCTGCTTGCCGGCGCCGGGACCCGCTTGCTTCTCTCGCGAAAGCCTGAAGAAGGGCGTCGGAATGCGGCCCCGCCGCCCCCTCTGCTTCGTCCCCCCCCCGTGAAATTCTGTCCCAAGCAGTTACACGTAGGGCAAAAAGCTCAACTGATAAAAAAACACCTCGAAACCTTGAGCGACGGTTAGTTAGTTGGTGCTTTGAGCCCGGTCGGGCAGTGTTGCGTAATGTCCTCAGATGTCAGTGGACATATTAGGGACAAGCTGTGACCAATGCCGAAGCATGGTTCAATATAGCTTGACGTCCACGGAAACCCGAGAAGGCTCGTTAGGACGGACAGCTCAGGACGGCCACCTCGACTCTCACACAGCTCCTGAACTATGGAGCCCGGTCAAACACATAAGGGTTATAGGGCGACGGGGATCTCTTCATAGACAGTAGTTAGGATTATCAAAGCGTCGTCAGATCATGACTGGCCAGAGTTCAGGAGATGTGTGAAAGTCGAAGCGGGCGTGTGTGTGTGTGTATGTGCGGGCGCGAAGGTTTGTTTGACTGTGTTTTGGTTCTTTGTTTTGTAGTGTGCTGTGCTCCAGTTTGCACAAGTAAAAGAATATTATTATTATTATTATTATTATTATTATTATTATTATTAAATTGACCGCGGTGTTTGTTGACTGTGGCAGCTTGGTCAGCTCTTACTGGCAGCGATAAACAGCCAAAAATTGTTGGAAACTCTTCACCATGTTCATTCAGTGCCGTTTGAAATCTGTTCCGATTTGTAAGTGGCCACTATCGCCATCTACTCGGCTAACTAGTCAACCGTTAGGCAGACGACGAGTGGGACTAAAATACTAGGCTATAACGACAGCGTTTGATCGTCCTGAAGTGCAAGTGTAAAGGACGTGAAAATCCAGCCACTAACTAACCATCTTTCTCGCAAATACCCGATGATGATGATGATGATGATGATGTAGAACGGCTTCATGTCCTCGGATGTCGGTTGACATATTAGGGACAAACTGTGACCAATGCTTAAGCATGGTTCAGTGTTGCTTTTACGTCCGTAGAAACCGTAAGGCTCATTAGGACGGAAAGCCCAGGACGGCCACCTCGACTTTCACGCAGCTCCTAAACTCTGCAAATACCCGGCTATCGCTCAAGCTTGTATAGGGCTTCCCGTCCCGTCCCGTCCCGTCCCGGTGTAGCGTATGTCGGGGTGTGCTCGCCACTCCCCCATCAGGGCAACCCCGTATATTATGGCCCTGTCCAATTCTAGATTAGAACGATACGGCGCCATCTCCACTGTAGCCATCACGACAGTCGATGGCACGGCGCCTGTCTGTGTCCGGCGGCAGCATGGCCACTGGTCATTGTTCCTCCCGCGCTCGCAAACTGTCCGTTTCGTCTTCGGGGTATCATGGTCCTGTCTGTCCAAACGCTAGACTTCAGTTTTTCGTCTTAAGGGTATCATGGTGCTGTCTATCCGAACGCTAAACTTCCGTTTTTTGCCTTCAGGGTATCATGGTACTGTCTGTCGAAACCAGGCCCTGTCTGTCCAAATACTAATGTACAAAGATTTGTCATTAAACTCCCCCCCACCCTCCCTTCCCCCCTATTATAGCAGTGCAGACACATACATGCGGGCACGCGCACGCACACAAACACACGCGCACGCACGACTGCGCGCACGCACACACACACACACACACACACACACACACACACACACACACACACACACACACACACACACACACCGCACAGAGCAAAACACGCACGCACACACATACAACACACACACACACACACACACACACACACACACACACACGCACCGCACAGAGCAAAACACGCACGCACGCCCACACACACACACACACACACACACACACACACACACACACACACACACACACGTGATTTTCAAACGGCATCAGAAACACACGACCCTCAGTAGACAGTAGTTACTTATTGCACCTTTGCCTTGGAGCCCACGCAGGTTTGGAAACATCAGTCCATGTCCCGCCTACCACCATCACCTCTGCCACGGATGTTTGCGCCTAAGCCTCGAAAACTGACAGATAAGAGTCCGTTTTCCGTCGCCCCACGTGGACGTAAAGCAACACTGAACTTGAACACGAAGGCTCAGAGCTCGGGCGCTGTGTGAAAGTCGAGGTGGCCATCAATAAGTACACATGGTGCTTAACGTCCACAGAAACCATATGGCTTGTTAGCGACGGGGAGACGGGAGCGGAGGGGTGTGTGTGTGGGGGGGGGGGGGGGGGGTGGAGATTATATACATATCGCTACACTGTCACCACCAGAATGACTCCTGCATTAAGATGGGCAGCCGCGAGCGCCAGTTTAATGTTTCATTAATTGTGAGGGACAAAGTCACAAGACAGTGTCCATGCCACAAACCACAACCTTTTTTTGTAGGGAAAGGAGAGCCGAAGCGGAATCGAGCCGAGGCCCTTCTGCTTACCCGCCTAACGCCTTACCGCTGGGCCAAACCGGATCACAGGTTGCCGTCCTGTGCTTTATGTTCCGTATAGTCTGTACGGTCTCTGTGGCCCTAAAGTCATAGTTCAGGAGCTGTGTGGAAGACGAGGTGGCCGTCCTGGGCCGTCCGTCCTAACGAGCCTTCTGGTTTCCGTGGACGTAAAGCAACATTGAACCGTGCTTCGGCGTTGGTCTCAGCTTGTCCCTAATATGTCAATTGACATCCGAGGACATTAAGCAACGCAACTGAACTGAACTGTGGCCGTAAAGCAAGTTGTGTTTTTATGTGTTTGTTTGTTGTTTTGTTGTTATATTATAGGCTCACCGACAAGCTTGCAGCTTAAAGGCGGTGAGCTCATTTACATACAGCTGGAAAAAGAAAAGAAAAAAATGTATGGCGGACGAACAATCTCACTAAGCTAGCAATAAACGAGTCATAACAACAGCAACAACAAAACGAGAGCAACGTTGAACCATCGGCCCACGATACTTGGGAAGGGGAGAGGGAACTGACTATGATGTAACCAGATGTGGCAAGAGTAAGTAGCCCTGTAGTCGGTCGGTGCTTGGGGGCATGGACCCGTATTATGGACCTGTCGGTCCATGGCTTGGGGTGTAGAGTCGAATGCTGCCTGCCTGGGGGATGTTTCAGAGCCGTGTTGCGTGTTGTGACCGCTGAGCATTCGTGTGAGCCGTTTTGGCCGAGCGGTAAGGCGTTAGGCTGGTTCCATTCCACACACACGCGCGCAGGCACGCACACACACACACACACATGTACACACACACGCATGTACACACACACGCATGTACACACACACGCATGTACACACACAGCATGTACACACACACACACACACACACACACACACACACACACACACACACACACACACACGCATTTACACACACACACACACACACACACACACACACACACATCACACACGCACGCACACACCACACACGCACGCGCAAGCACACACGTGCACACGCACGCACACACACACACACACACACACACACACACACACACACACACACACACACACTGACCTCCTCACTTTCACACAGACAACTCGACGTTCATTAAACAAGTCCCACCGAACGAATGAACGGGCCTGGCTGGATGGTTGGTTAGACTTGTTTAACGCCGAGTTGCCTCCGAAGAGATACTGGCGGGGACCAAAGATCCCAGGAGGTGGGGGAAGGGTCGACTATGGACGTATGACTCATGCATGGGCAGCGGGCAGCGATGAGAGCCGTTTGAATGTTTCATTATTTTGTGAGGGTCAGTCACAAGACAGTGTCCGCAGGCCACAACTTTTGAAGAGAAAGGAGAGCCGAAGCGGACTCGAACCCGAGGTACGTACGTCCTTCTGCTTACCGCTTAGGCCAAACCGGCTCACTCGCCAGCAGACCTGGGGAGGTTCGAGTTCAATGTTGCTCCACGTCCAAAACAGAGACCATAAGGACTGTGAAGGACGGGGAGCCCAGGACGTCCACCTCGACTTTCACACCGCAGCTCCTGAGCTCCTGAGCCTTCGTGTTTCAAGTTCAGTGTTGCTTTACGTCCACAGAGACCACAAGGCGTACTAGGGACTGACGGTGAATCCAAGACGGCTACCTCGACTTTCACACAGCCCCTGAGTTCTCTGCTTTTTTGTTGTTGCTTTTTTTTCTTTCTTTCTTTTCCTTTTCTTTTCTCCCAAGTGTTGCTTCACGCTCACAGAAACCATAAGGCATATTAGGGACGGACCGGAGGCACGCCCAAAGCCTTATGTTCTGTGGACGTTACACCGTGTTTACTTAGACGCCCTCATTCACTGACACGCTCCTGGTCTGTCTCCCTTATCAGTTCAGTGTTGCTTTACGTCCGCAGAACCGTAGGCTATTAGGACGGGAGCCCAGGACGTCCGCCTCGCTTTCACCAGCCCTGCTCTGTTCTCCCTTAGTCAAGTTCAGTGTTGCTTACGTCCGCAGAATCGTACTTTAGGGACGGGGAGCCCAGGACGTCCGCCTCGACTTTCACACAGCTCCTGCGCTCTGTTCTCCCTTAGCTCAAGTTCAGTGTTGCTTTACGTCCGCAGAATCCGTAGGCTCATTAGGGACGGGGAGCCCAGGACGGCCGCCTCGACTGTCACACAGCTCCTGAGCTGATGAAGTGTTGCTTAATGTCCTCGGATGTCAGTTGACATATTAGGGACAAGTTGTGACCAATGCCGAAGCACGGTTCAATAATTCTTTACGTCCACGGAAACCAGAAGGCTCGTTAGGACGGACAGCTCAGGACGGCCACCTCGACTCTCACACAGCTCCTGAGCTCTGCCATCGCCCTGATACAACCGCACCGGTTGACTGGGCGTAAAACACCCGCTTACTTACTAACTTACCGAGCTCTGCCCGGTGTTGGCTGAAGTGTTTGTAGGTAGGTAGGTAGTGTTGCTTAATGTCCTCAGATGTCAGCTGACATATTAGGGACAAGCTGAGACCAATGCCGAAGCATGGTTCAATATAGCTTTACGTCCACGGAAACCAGAAGGCTCGTTAGGACGGACAGCCCAGGACGGCCACCTCGACTCTCACACAGCTCCTGAACTATGAGAAGTGTTTGTTGCTTTACGTCCACAGAAACCGTAGGCTTATTACGCGGACGACGGTTGGGGCCTAGTGAGCGGCCACCTCGACTTTCACACTGCCCGAGGAGGCCAAGGGGGGAAGGATGACCACATTTCACGGGCCGCCAGATCTCGCGGCGGCAGAAAAGGGGAGTAGCTGAAAGCAGCCCTTTGAGACCCCTCCTTCAAGCCCGGGCCCAAGGAGTGATGAATGGGCGAGGGCGGGCTCCCATTGGCTGGCGCGGCTCCTCCCTGCCCGCCCCCCTGTGAAGCAAAGGGGTACAGCGAGCGAGCGAGCGAGCGAGGAGTGGGGGAAGGGAGGGAGGGTGGGGGGGTAGTAGGGTAGGGAGAGGGGGGTTGAGGCGGCGAGTTTTAGGGACGGACGCCGATTATCGCGGAGCCATCGGACCTGGAGGCAGAGACCGCTACGGTGTGAAGAACTATCTCTTCTTCGCTTCTGCTTGCTATACACACACGCAGCGTCTAAACCAGCCCCGCTTCGCGAGGCTCGCTTTTCTTCCTGTTGTTGTGTGGAGCTTGTGGGACGTGAACCTGCACGACTGAGCAGGAGAGCGCGAGACCTGTCTTGTACAGCGAGCGACGGAACACCGCCTCCTCCTCCTCCTCCTCCTCCTCCACCACCACTACCACTGCCACTACCACCACCACCACCACACCTTCCCCGCCGCAGTTGAAACCCGAAGTGCCTCCCCACGGCTCGTCAGTCCAGTACCACTTGTCAAGTCGTCCAGGTTGGTTGCTTAGACGCTTGTTGCCGGCTTCGGCGGAGAAAGCTCCCACTGCTTTTCCAGCGTTGTGGTGGTGGGGCTACAAACACACCTGGCATCTAAACTACTCCAGGGAGTGGAGGGGAAAGTGGATTACTATCACTCGTTTCTACTTCGCCTGCTCGTTGGTGCTACTACTACTACTACTACTATTGCTGCTGCTGCTACTACTACTACTACTACTACTATTGCTGCTGCTGTTGGTACTGGTACAGGACTTTCGCTTTACTACATACAGTCAGTGACAACGTGACTCGACTAGAGGAAGTTTTGCCTCTTCTCTTTTTGATATATATATAATACAGTGATATTGTGTGACTTTTTTTTTTTTTTTTGCCGCTTCGAGCAACGACGTCCCGCGCCTTACCGAGGTGCGGACGAGCGCCGTGGATGACGATAATAACGACGGTGGTGATGTTGACGGTGCCCGTGGTGGCGGTGTCTCTGTCTCAGCGCGCGCTGTAAGAAGAAGAAGAAGTAACAGAGCCAGCGCGCCTACCTAGCCTAAACCCAAAACCTGAAACCTGGAAAGCAGCCGGCGAACGCCGCCTCGTTAGGCGTTGAGTGACACGCAGGGCCGCTGGCCCCGGGGCCCCGTTGGCTGGTGCGGTGATTTTCACAACGAGGTGGCGACCATCTCGCACACTGGCAAAAGCCTCTTTTGTGGCCCCGGCCCGTGTCGACTCGTGCATTTTGGAGCCCAGGTGAGGCAGGAGCAGGCGGCGAAGGCCGGATCGCAGGCGGCAGTGATAGTCTAGTGGTATATAGCCCTTCGCTGATCACCGAGTCGTGCTGTTGTGTTGTGTTGTGTTGTGTTGTGTTGTGTAGTGTAGTTGAGTGATACGGTGTTGTTATATAGTAGTAGCCCGCCCTTCGTTGATCACGGACTCGTGTTGTTGCGTTGTGGCATGATGTTGTATAGCCCTTCGTTTGATCACGGACTCGTGTTGTTGCGTTGTGGCATTATGTTATATAGCCCTTCGTTTGACACGGACTCTTGCTGTGTCGCGAGTGAGTGATATAGCCCTTCGTTGGTCACGGAGTCGTGTTGATGTGTTGTGATATGATATTATATATATATAGCCCTTCTTTCATCACGGACTCTTGTTGTGTAGTGAGAGTGACATAGCCCTTCGTGTTGTTGTTTAGGGAGTGAGTGGTCACGGAATCTTGTTGTGTAGTGATATAGCCCTTCTGTGGTCACGGACCCGTGTTGTTGTTTAGGGAGTGAGTGGCCGCGGAATCTTGCTGTGTAGTGATATAGCCCTTCTGTGGTCACGGACTCGTTGTTTAGTGAATGAGTGGTCACGGAATCTTGCTGTGTAGTGATATAGCCCTTCTGTGGTCACGGACTCGTGTTGTTGTTTAGGGAGTGAGTGGCCGCGGAATCTTGCTGTGTAGTGATATAGCCCTTCTGTGGTCACGGACTCGTTGTTTAGTGAATGAGTGGTCACGGAATCTTGCTGTGTAGTGATATAGCCCTTCTGTGGTCACGGACTCGTGCTGTTGTTTAGGGAGGGAGTGGTCACGGAATCTTGCTGTGTAGTGATATAGCCCTTAGCTGGTCACGGACTCGTGTTTGCTGTGTATTGATAAATAGAGAGAGCTCAGGAACTGTGTAAAACTAGAAGTCGAGGTGGCCGCCCTGGGCTCACCGTCCCTGATAAGCCTGATGGTTTATGTGGACGTAAAGCAACACTGAAACGGACCCTTGTCTTCGTTGTTCATGGACTCGTGTTGTTGTGTATTATTTACTAAGGTGAGGGGGCGTGGGGTTCAAAGCACATGCTTGGACGATGACGACGCAAGCTCCGCATAACAGTATATATATATATATATATATATATATATATATATATATATATATAAATAATTATGATACAGCTGTTGTTGAAGTGTTGCTTTAAGTCCACAGAAACCGTAGGCTTATTAGGGACGGGAGCCCAGGACGGCCACCTCGACTTTCACACAGCTGAGATTTTGCTGCTTAACATCCGCGGAGGCGAGAAGGCCGGCACACAGCTCCCGAACTCTCAATTATTATACAGCTGATGATGAAGTGATGCTTAATGTCCTCAGATGTCGGTTGACATATTAGGGACAAGCTGAGACCAATGCCGAAACATGGTTCAATATAGCTTTACGTCCACGGAAGCCAGAAGGCTCGTTAGGACGGACAGCCCAGGACGGCCACCTCGACTCTCACACAGCTCCTGAACTCTGACACACAGCTCCTGAACTCTCGACTGTTATACAGTCCCCGGCTGGTGGCTTTTAGGGGAGTTGCTTCCTTCGCTTATCCTCAGAGATCAGGAGCTGTGTGGAAGTTGAGGTGGCCGTCCTGGGCTCCCCGTCCCTTATAAGCCTTCTGGTTTCTGTGGACGTAAAGAATTATTGCACCGTGCTTCGGCATTGGTCACAACTTGTCCCTAATATGTCAACTGACATCTGAGGACATTAAGCATCACTTCATCATCATCATCATCGCTTATCCTCAGAGATCAGGAGCTGTGTGGAAGTTGAGGTGGCCGTCCTGGGCTCCCCGTCCCTAATAAGCCTTATGGTTTCTGTGGACGTAAAGCAACATTGAAACAATCGCCTATCCTCAGAGCTCAGGAGATGGCCGTCCCTAGTAAGCCTTATGTTTTTTTTGTGTGTGTGTGTGGACGTGAAGCGACACTGAAAATCGCCTGTCCTCAGAGACCATGAGGTGTGTGAAAGTCGAGGTGGCCGTCCTGGGCTCCCCTAATAAACCTTGCGGGTTTCTGTGGACGTAAAGCAACATTGAACTCGAACTCGCCTATCCTGCCTTTTCACGAAGCGTGCGCGTTTATTGTCCAAGGACCTGGCTGCGAGAGAAGTGTAGCGCAGCGCACAGCCTTCGTTCATTCGTTCGTCCCTTCCTTGCTCAGTGCCTTCGTTCTCTCTCTCTCTCTCTTTCTTTCTTTCTTCGCTGGGACTGGCGTGAAGTTTGTGACAGCGGTGTGTCGTTACCATCGGGCCGACTTGACGCCTTCTCGACTCCCGTCGGCTTCTCTGGTTTCACTGCAGACGCCGTCATTGTGAAGACGTGTTGGTCTCTGTGTAAGCGCTCAGACACCTTGCTAGATGGACTGAAGGCTGCGGTGAACACCACTTTCTGTTTCTGTCGACCTTCTTTTGAGAGAAGAAAAGGACTTATAGCTTTCATTGCCGCGATTTAAAAAAAAAAATAATCTTTCTTTCTTTTTTTCTTTTTCTTTTTTTGTTGGTTAAGTTTTCTTACCTGGATGGTGGTTGTCGTTCTTACATTGACACCGGCATCTTTTTTTTCCCCTCTCTTTCTTTTTTCTTCTTTTTCCCCACCGTGACCTGTTGTGTTGTTAATTTTCCCCACTGGATGATCCCCATTGTATGTTGTTGTCTTCTTCAACAGCATCGGTTTTTGTTTTTTTTTAAATAATTTTTTATACATAATTGTGTGTGTGTGTGTGTGTGTGTGTGTGTGTGTGTGTGTGTGTGTGCGCGCGCGCGCGCGCGTGTGTGTGTGTGGTTGTTTCCTACCTGGTTTAGCCTCGTTGGCAACGTCTTGTTCTGCAGCATCATTTTTCATGAGCTTTTTCCCTTCCTCTTAATCGCCCTAATATAACCGCACTGGTTGACTGGGCGTAACACACCAAATTTTCTCTCCCTCTCTCTCTCTCTCTCTCTCTCTCTCTCTCTCTCTCTCTCTCTCTCTCTGTGATATAACCGCACTGGTTGACTGGGCGTAACACACCAGTTTACTTGCCCTTCTTCTGAAGCATAATTTTTCATGAGCTTTTTTCCTAAATCCACGTCTTCTGAAGCATCTTTTTTTTCTTTTTTTTCTTTTTCTTTTCTTTTTTAATGCGCTTATTGCCTGAATCGACAAAGTCGTCTTCTACAGCATCATTTGTCTTCTGAAGCATCCTTTTTTTATGAGCTGTATGCCTGACTCGACAACGTCGTCTTTCTTCTACAGCATAACCTTTTTATGAGCTTGTTAGCGTGTATATATTCTCTCTCTCTCTCTCTCTCTCTCTCTCTCTCTCTCTCTCTCTCTCTCTCTCTCTCTCTCTCTCTCTCTCTCTCTCTCTCGTTATACTCTCTCTCGTTCTTTCTCTCTCTCTCTCTCTCTCTCTCTCTCTCTCTCTCTCTCTCTCTCTCTCTCTCTCTCTTTTTTTTTTTTACCGAGATGAGCCGCGTTGCTAACTTGACAACATTTTCGTTCACGGCATCGTATTTTTATGAGCTTCGCAGCCTGAAACGTTAGTGTGTCGTTAGTTTCTTTTTCTCTCGATAAGCCCCGTTGCTCCCTTATCAGCATCTTTCTTTCTTCCGCAGGGATCATTTTCTGAGTTCCTCTGCCTGAATCTTCATACCTGTCGTTAGTCTTCCCCCCCCCCCCCCCCCCCCTCCCCAACTTTCGTGACCCCCCGTAACTACCTGATCATCTTCCGCGGAATCCTTGTATGAGTTTCTCGGCCTGAATCTTTTGTGTCGTTTCCTACCTGGACATGCCCCGTTGCTGCCTGGATACCATCTTCCACAGCATCATCTATTCAAACGGTTTGAAGCTTCTTCTTCTTCTTTTTTTTTTTTTTTTTGGGGGGGGGGGGGGGTCTCTCCTCCCTCTCTTCCCCCAGTTTTGTTATTCGTACTGTCCCTCGGAAACTTTGTTCTATTGGTTTTGTCTTGTTCTCGAATGATGTATGAGGTAGACAACTACAGAGGGCGTCGATTTTATCTGATTTTTTTTGAGTATGTTGGGGAGGGGTTGGAGAGTGTATGTGTGGTGGTGGTGGTGGTGGGGGGGGGGGGGGGGGTGGGGTGGGTAGGTGGGGGTGGGGGGGGGGGGGGGGGCATCACTGTATCTTGTCGCAAGGAACACCACTGGATCTTGTAACTGTGAACATCAGCGGGTCTCGTAGGGGACAGTAGTGTGCCATTCAAGACGGGAGCCGGTTACGGAAAGAGGGCGGTGGAACCCCTATCCCTCTGCGGCCTTACCCGCCAGCTAGGCAAGCAAGTACAGTACCCTTTGCGAGGAATGCCCATAAAGTTGGAGGAGCTGGCGTGGTGCTTTAATGTAGCAAGGCGAGAGATATCAGCTGATCGCATCCAAACCCGAGCCCTCGACGTAGTGTCGGGGGCAAAGAGGGGAAGGAGATAGATAGAAAGAAAGAAAATCATAGTTCAGGGCTGCGTGAGAGTCGAGGTGGCCGTCCTGGGCTGTCCGTCCTAACGAGCCTTCTGGTTTCCGTGGACGTGAAGCTGCACTGAACCTGCTTCGGCTTTGGTCTCAGCTTGTCCCTAATGTGTCAACCGAGGACATTAAGCAACACAACCGAGCCAGAAAGAAAAGGAGACGAAGAAGAAGAAGAAGAAGAAGAAGAAGAAGAGCTCGACACGGAGGTGGTTGAGACTTTGAGACGGACAGCGGTTTTGAAAGGGTCTCGCTTCGCCTCAGCTGTGTTTTCCACATACACACCGGGCCTTTGACTGGCGTGTTTTCAGGCGACGGGGTCGGAGGATTCTTCGTTTTTCTACTCGCCGCCCCTCCTCCCTTCCCCCCACCACCACACACACATACACACACACACACACTTCACCCCCTCCCTGCTTCTTCCCCACCCCTGCCCCCACCCCGAGTCTATTGACTGATTGAATACACGCGTCGCGAGGGAGTGGGGGTAGGGTTGAATCGAGCCACAAGGCACAACAACAACACGTGTGCTGGGCTCCGCCATTGAAGAGTGAACACTACCCATTCAGCTCCAGCGGCGAGTACAGCGCAGTGGCGTAGGGTCAACGACAGCTTGGCACGAAACGTTGTTGTACACTGCTTTTTACTTCACTCTTCACTCCCTTTCACACTGTCCCTTGCCTGCCTGCCTGCCTACTCTTCACTCCCTTTCACACTGTCCCTGCCTGTCTGCCTGGCTACTTAATCTTCATTCCCTTTCACACTGTCCCTGCCTGCCTGGCTGGCTACTCTTCATTCCTTTTCACACTGTCCCTGTCTGCCTGGCTGGCTACTCTTCATTCCTTTTCACACTGTCCCTGCCTGCCTGCCTGGCTACTCTTCATTACCTTTAACACTGTCCCAGTCTGCCTGGCTGGCTACTCTTCATTACCTTTAACACTGTCCCTGTCTGCCTGGCTGGCTACTCTTCATTACCTTTAACACTGTCCCTGTCTGCCTGGCTGGCTACTCTTCATTCCCTTTCACACTGTCCCTGTCTGCCTGCCTGCCTGGCTGGCTACTCTTCATTCCCTTTCACACTGTCCCTGCCTGCCTGCCTGCCTGCCTGGCTGGCTACTCATCATTCCTTTTCACACTATCCCTGCCTGCCTGGCCGGCTATTCATCATTCCTTTTCACACTATCCCTGCCTGCCTGGCCACTTAATCTTCATTCCCTTTCACACTGTCCCTGCCTGCCTGCCTGTCTGGCTGGCTACTCTTCATTCCCTTTCACACTGTCCCTGCCTGCCTGCCTGCCTGGCTGGCTACTCTTCATTACCTTTCACACTGTTCCTGCCTACCTGCCTGCCTGCCTGGCTGGCTACTCTTCATTCCCTTACACACTATCCCTGCCTGCCTGCCTGCCTGCCTGCCTGCCTGCCTGTCTGTCTGGCTACTTTTCATTCTCTTTCACACTGTTCCTGCCCGTCTGGCTGGCTACTCTTGATTCCTTTTCACACTATCCCTGCCTGCCTGCCTGTCTGGCTGGCTACTCTTCATTCTCTTTCACACTATCTCTGCCTGCCTGCCTACTCTTCACTCCCTTTCACACTGTCCCTGCCGGGTTCTCTGCCTGTCTGTCTTTTCCTGCCTGCCTGCCCGCACTTTGTTGTAGTGCCTGTCATAGGTTTGTGGCTGTTGGGTGGTGTGTGTGTGTGTGTGTGTGTGTGTGTGTGTGTGTGTGTGTGTGTGTGTGTGTGTGTGTCTGTCTGTGGCGTGTGTCTGTGCGTGTCAGTGGTGTGCGTGTCTGTGGTGTGTGTGTCTGTGTGTGTGTGTGTCTGTGGCGTGTGTGTGTCTGTGTCTGTGGCGTATGTGTGTCTGTGGCGTATGTGTGTGTGTGTGTGTGTGTGTGTGTGTGTGTGTGTGTGGTGTGTGTGTGTGTGTGGAGAGAGACGGAGACGGAGAGAGAGAGTGTGCGTTAAAAAAAATAAAATCCCCCGAGTCTTTACACAAAGGAATTTTCGTGGCCACGGTTTGCGAGCCGTCAAGAGAAGCGCTTAAGCCGGAGGTTCTGTTTCACCTCCTTCACTTTTCCTGGCAGCCCCGTCAGGCGAGGCGAAACTACATCTTTTACAACACACCGACTCTTCCTCTCTTCTTTCTCTCTGCTTCCTTCACTACCCCCCCCCCCCCCCCCCCAACCCCCACCCACCCGTCTCCTCCCTCCCCCCCCCTATTTACTACACACCAACTCTCCTTCCCCTTCCACCTTCTCTCTTTCTCCCGCTCTGTGTCTTCTTTACCTACCCCCTCTCCTCCTCCTCCTCCTCCTCCTCCTCCTCCTCCTCCTCTTCCTCCTCCTCCTCGTCCTCCACTGGCGAGTCTTATCTCTTGTTATTAGAAGCATTTTGCAAGGAAGAAGGTTGTGTGTGTTTTTTTGTGTGTGCGGCGAGTGCACGCTTGCGTGCTCCAACGCTGCTCCTTCGTCGACACCGCCACGCTAACGTCTGGCCATGTTTTCGGCCTCTTCATTACCAACGGCGAGTTCATTGCGCGCTAGTTCTGAAGGAGATGGTTGCGTTCGGCGTGTTGATGTTTGGCTTCTAGGCCTCTAGGAATCCTCAACAAACCGAGGGTTGGCCGAGTGCGAGTTTGGGCTCCGAGCGAAGTAGTGTGCGTACGTACGCACAGCGGTAGAAGAGTCTCGTTCTCACTCGCACCGGTCGGCATCTGCCGAGTGAAGTACTAACTACGGTTGAAACTTTCGCTAAAAGTTAAGGTACGCACCGCCCCCGCCTTTTGGACAAAAGTGAAGGGGGGGGGGGAGGGGGTTGGAGAGGGTGGGGAAGGGGGAGAGAAAGAGGGAGCGAGGGAGGGAAGGAAGAAGGAAGGCTGTACTGACTGAGCGGCAGGTGGAAAAGCTAGGCTCGTGGTGATCGTGTAAATTGTTTGAGCTTTCTCCCCCTTCCCCCCCCGTGCTAACTTCTACACACCGGAAGAGATCGGCGGAGCGCCGCCACTTGAGGCGCGTGCGTGGTGGTGGTACTTTTAGTTTTACCTCTCGGGCTTAGCTCTTGGACTTAAAGCTCGTCATCGGGCTACCTGGCGTACTGAGCACTTTTGCTTCTTGGGCCTGGCTTATCCGGCAACCTGTCCTTCAGAATCGGGCGTACTAAGCACTTTTGCTTCTTGGGCCTGACTTGTCCGGCAACCTGTCCTTCAGAATCTGGCATACTAAGCACTCTCGCGTCTTGGGCCTGGCTTGTCCGGCAACCTGTCCTTCAGAATCTGGTGTACTAAGCACTTTCGCGTCTTGGGCCTGGCTTATCCGGCAACCTGTCCTTCAGAATCTGGCGTATTAAGCACTTTTGGACTTGGCTTTCCATCCGGCAACCTGTCCTTCAGAATCTGGCGTACTAAGCACCATTCCCTCTTGGGCTTGGCTTTCCATCCGGTCACCTGTCCTGCAGTAGCTTAGCAAGGACTAGTTGTTACATGTTTTGGCTGAACCTAAACTACAGTCCTCGTGAAATAAAGTGTTCGAGCTCGAGTTCATAGTCTTTCGTACTAGGTTTGCTTACCTGTTGGATTTTCCAGTCTGAAGGACACGTGGCTGGCTGCAAAGTCCAAGACGTAAACTTAGTAATCAGACTGAAGGACTGGTAGCCACCAGTCCTTCAGTCTGATTACTAAGTTTACGTCATGGACTTTGCAGCCATCTACGTGTCCTTCAGAGTCGGAGTCTGACGTCCTGGTATACATGTTACCTTTTGGGTTTCCGCCCAGGTGCCTGTCTTGGGGACGGCTTGTACCTTGACCTCTTGGACCGGCATCCAGCCTTTGTCTTGAGGTCTAGCTTCGGTTCATTCTGCTTTAATGTCCTCAGATGCTGAAGAGCATGTTAGGGACCATTGTGTAGCTTCTATGTTGTTGACCTCTTGTGCTCCAGTGCCAGTCTGGCTACTTGCTTGGTATTTTACCTCTCTCAGTAGACAGGTTTCCATCCAATATCTTGCAGTCTGGCTACACCGCTTGGTACGTTTGGCTTCTTGGAGTCCCGTTGAACTAATTACCCGTCCTTCAGTCCGTACTGCTTTTAGTTCTTTCTACTGCGGTATTTCTCTTTTTGGGACATTGAGTGTTTGTTTGTTGCCTCTCTGATGAACGTCCGTTTCACTTTCACCGTTGAGTAAATGTTGAACGCTCTGCATGTCATGTTTTTTTGTTTTGCCCTGCAAGGGAAACTGGGTCGTGAAAGAGAATCCGAAGTTTAAAAAAAATTATTTATTTTTTCCTCTTTCTTTCTTTTCCAGGGAAAGTGCATCACACGTTGAAAGTGACAGACAAGCACAGGGGAGAAAAGAAAAACAGCAGATGAAGTCACGTGTAGACTGATTTCGTATTTTTTGACAGCCGATCTTCTCGAAGGAAACGATACCCGCCTTCGTCAAAAGACCCTTCGGGAATTTGAATTTGTGTCTTGACGTTGAAACACGGTTGATCAGTGTTTCCGAAGCCCTTGAGGCCTAGTGATTTCGAGTTGTGTTTCGTGGATACCGTTGGTGTTGCGGTTGGATACTTTGCGGCGGAACAGCCAAGTTCTTATGGATCATCACTGACACCCTGTGGATGGAATGCTTCACTGCGAAAGTAAGCGCTAGTTCGGGGTAGTTTCTGCAGTTAACTAACTAGTTCCGGGTCATTTCTGCAGTTAACTAACTAGTTCAGGGTAATTTCTACAGTTAAATAACTAGTTCCGGGTAATTTCTGCAGTTAACTAACTGGTTCAGGGTAATTTCTGCAGTTAACTAACTGGTTCAGGGTAATTTCTGCAGTTAACTAAATAGTTCAGGGTACTTTCTGCACAGTGTGAGCGCAACAGCTTACACTATTGGGTTAATGAAATAGTCATTGCTCTTACGCCGTAGCCGAGTGTTTCAAAATGAGTATTTCATTTATAACCCAAGAATGGTGTAAGCTGTTGCACGATTGTGAAGAAGTTCTAATTGTATGGATTCTGATTTCAAAATTCAACAAACATTGGTCATGGGATAATTTTGCTTTACGTAATAGTTTTCTTCTTAAAGGCCTTAGATTCTAGGGAACCAGACCCCCCCCACACACACACACGTGCACACATGGTCAATCGCACTCTCTCATACACACGCGCGCACGTATCTGCTGCTGATTCCCTAATAGCGTGTTTAACTAAGTCTGCCACTTTAACGTGAACAAAATCAGTAGAGTTAATTTTATTAATATTAGTTAACATTTTCAAGAATGCATTTTTGGAATCTGGAACGCATTGGATCATATTGCGTGAAAGAGAGAGAAGATCAGTATAATATGTATTCTCTCTGTCTCTGTCTCTGTCTCTGTCTCTCTCTCTCTCTCTCTCTCTCTTCTCTCTCTCTTCTCTCTCTCTCTCTCTCTGTATGTGTGATTGTGTGATCATAATCAGTATTGTTGATATTATTTATTATATATTTTTGTTGATATTATGTATTATTAGAAGAAATTAGAGACGGAGAATCCCGTTACAGTTGTATTTACGAAGGTGCATATTTAACCATTAATGAGTAAATCGACGTAGACTCGCGTGCTTGGGCTGGTTGAAATATTTCGTCTGGCTGATTAAAAAAAAAAAAAAAAAAAAAAGCCTGTAGAAGCACTTTTTATTCACAGTTTATCAAACTCGGGAGACTCAACAGCATAGCGAGGTCGACAGACAAAAACTATGCACGTTTCTAAAACTCTACCCCATCAGCCTTGCCCTGTGACGCACAAGAGAGGAACTTCTGGCCTGTGCACCGCCGAAAGACGGATTGCACGTGCGCTGTGAACTGATGAGGGGGAAATGGGGCTGACTGCTCCCTTCATAACTGAGCGGAGACCTATCTTGAGTAGATTTGATAAATTTGCAGCCGTCTTTAAAGCCCTTAACGTTGTAAGCCCTTAACGTTGTGTTAAAAAAAATATATATATAAAAAATCAGAGAGAGAGAGAGAGAAGATAAATATGCGCGCAGATTATGATGTGAAGTGACCGATTTTTGAAGCTTCTGCTTCATCTGCGTACATGTGTGACTGTGTGAGTGTGCATCACAGGCAGCGATGTGCGGACTGAAAAATCGTGAACGCATTTTTAAGAAAGAATCTCAGGAGTATACATGTGCGATCCGGCATATTTGCTTATTTGAAGAATGCGTCCTGGATTTTGAAATGGCCTGCCTTTGCTGATACTGCTAATGCTTCCCGGAAGTTTGCATCGAGTGTATCCAAACAACACAGCAACAAAAAAAAACAAAAAACAGAAGAAGAAGAAGAAGAAAAGGCTGTTGTATGATTATCATGTAGAAAGTTACTGAAACACTTAAAAAATTAAATTAAGACCTTTTGGTATAAATGCGTACAGTTAAACGTTTATGTTACAAAAGTAACTAATAAGAACGTTTATGCACAGCTAAACATTTGTACATTTTTAATATACATGTATACATTACCCGGGACGGGCGGGCGGGCCATAGTTGAAGATTTAGTTTATGTACACTGTTGAACATTTAGTTCGTATGGTGCTGTTCAACGTGCACATAGTTGAATATGGTGAGCCCTTCTCTGGTGAACAACGAATGATCGAGTTTTTGTTGTTTTTGTTGTCTTTTTGATAGTTATTTTATTTTTCACGCCATGTCAGCCATACGATACATATATTATACACGAAAATATAAAATACGGTTTGAATTTAAAATCAAAACGCAACTTCAAAAACTAACAAGCAAAAAGTCCGACAATCCGACTGTATCTCACAAGAAAACGACGTCGTAAAAAAAAAAAAAAAAATCAAAAAAATCAGTGATAGCAAGTATTTTTTAGTAACTAGCCAAAGACTGTCCCTGAAAGATTAGATTAAATCGCAAGTTAGAGAAAGTATGATTCTGTGTTCTTGGACACGCATTGCTTCGTGTTTGAAGAGGATTGGAGAAAATGCAGTTGAATGAACTGAGAAGGCAGAAAATTAAAGAGGCAGAAAATTTAGCAACAAGCGAAACGTGCGAAGCTACGCGCTGATCTACTGCAGGTTTGAGAAAGGGAGCATTGTGGTAGTTCTGGATTCTCCCTGGAGAAAACCTACAATTTTCTACATCACGTCACAGTACCTCGGGTAATTGACCCACTGTAAGAGAAGCAAACGGATGTGAAAGGTTATAGCTGATATTATGTAATATATATATATATATATGAGAGATGCTATTATGATAATATGAAGCATGAAAGGCTACTTTTGCACATGAAGGGTTACATTATGTTAATATTGTGGGTGTTAGTTTTTTGCTTCATTATATGTAAAGACTCATCCTTGAAAGAGCGCTCTAAATTAAGATCCCACTTTTGTTTTTATTATTACTATTATTATTATTCGTTTTGTTTTTTTTAAATAATAATTATTATTATTCATAAAAAATGGTAACATTGTCATGTAAAATGTGTATATGAACGGTTTCTTTAGGTAACAGGAAGAGTTATATATTGAAATACGAAAGGATTCGTTTTGTTGCATTTCCGATTTTTTCCCTCCTCCTCTTTTTAAAAACAAATAGCACCGAGCCTTGACCTGCAGGCCGTGTGATGTAAGTTGATGATGTCTGATTAGTTAAATTATATGTTTGGTTAAATGCTGATGGAACACTGTTTAGAAGCATCCAAAAAAAAAAAAAAGGAGAAACAAATATGTCAGTTTTCTGCAGTATTTATATATATATTTATTATTATTATTTGGTTTCTGTTCGTGTAATACAAAAGTAATTTGTGTCTTTCTTTTTTTGGGTGGGGTGGGGTGTGTGTGGAGGGGTGGGAATTGGAGCCGGGGGGGGGGGGGGGGGGGGCGGTCCACTGACAACTTAATAATATCAATAATTAAAATGATTAAAGTTGTTGTTGTTTTTAAATCAGTTACGTTTTTTATATTTAGCATAATACTCGACTCTGGACAGTACGTGAATGTAAAATATAATTATATATATATATATATATATATATATATATATATATATATATATATATTATATATATATATATATATATATATATATAAGCATGTACGTCATATATAGTTACAAAAACGGGAACACGATATCGGAAACCTAAAACGTGAAACTGTGTATGCTGTTGATGTAATCCGAATAATTTTGATAAATGGATGCATTTTTGGACAGTAATATTTGTGTCCCCCTCCTCAGTTGTTTATGACTGTGTTGTGTCGAGAACCGTGGCTCCAGCCTTTGACCTGGGATTTAATTAGTGACATTAAATTTTGTTTTGAACGGGGGTAAAAGAATTTTTAACATGTGCTACTACGTCTTGATGTGATCACATGCGGTTGACGGAACGTTAAAATCCAAAAACTAACTCTCCTTATCCTTCCTCTTGCTTACGTTTTATTTCGAGTTCGAGTTCAGTGATACTTTACGCCAACAGAAACCGTAACGACAATATATTAAGGACGGGGAGCCTAGGACGGCCACCTCGACTTTCACTCAACGCTCGAGCTTTATTTCTTTTAATTTGATACCAATCAGTGAGCCGGTCTGGCCTAGCGGTAAGGTGTTAGCAGAAGGACCTCGGTTCGATTCCGCTTCGGCTCTCCTCTCTCTTCAAACTTTGTGGGCACTGCCTTTGTGACTTTGCCCCTCACAATTAATGAAACATTAAAGTGGCGCTCATCGATGCCCGACTTCATCATTTAATGCAGATCGCCCTGATATGGTGGTGTTGTGTTTGTTGTATTGCTCTCTTAACTTTATGTATTACTATTTTACGAGCCCGCCTTGACCACAACGAAATTGCCCCTTGTGGGATGTTTTTTTTATTTTTTTAAAATAAATTGAATTGAATGGAATATAACTAGGCGTAAAACACCACGTTACTTACTGACTCATTAATGCAGGAGTCATTCTGGTAGCGACAGTGTAGCGTTAGGCATTATTAGTCTCCGTCATTTCCCATGATCTACTCTCAGAGCTCAGGAGCTGCGTGAAAGTCGAGGTGGACGTCCTGGGCTCCCCGGCCCTAATAATATAGTCCCTGAGGTCTCTGTGGACGTAAAGCAACACTGAATCAATCAGGGCCCCCCCCCCCCCCCACCCCCAACTGTATGGAGAGGAGGAGGAGGACTGGGGGCGGGTGGGGGGAGGGGGTAGGGAAGGGGGGATCTCTCTTCCAGTCACACGCTTCTGCGGTAAAAACAAACGTGGCCAGGCGGAGGCCAGGGAGAATCAGGGAGAAGCCCCTCTCGGTCCTTTTTGATAAAGAGTTCCGCGCGCCGTCAAGTGTCTGACAGGAAGGTGCATATTGTCCCAGGGACTATCTTCTAATCTCCAATCACCTCCTTGGGCTCTCTCTCTCTCTCTCTCTCTCTCTCTCTCTCTCTCTCTCTCTCTCTCTCTCTCTCTCTCTCTCTCTCTCTCTCTCTCTCTCTCTCTCTCGGGGCCTAGGCTTGGCTTCTTCGATTCTATAAGCGAGGGGGACTTTGTCAACGGAGGGGGAGTGGTGGGTGGTGTGGTGATGGTGGTGGTGGTGGTGGTGAACAGCTCTGTCGTCGAGGAATTTATTTATCGTCGCTGTAACGGCGGATCTGTGTACGATTAGCCGACTCTCTACAAAGCGCTGAGGGCTTTTTGTGAACGATCCTTGTGGTGAAGAAGTACCCGACGTCCCTTGCCTCCGCCACTTGACTTGGTGCTCTGTGATCTGGATGTTGTTAGCTCTGTTTTTGGTTGTCTCTTTAAAAAAAAAAAAAGAAGAAGTTTTAATCCTTACGGTCTCTGTGGACGTAAAGCTACATTGAACTTGAACTAGGGGAGATCAGAGCTCAGGAGCTGTGTGAAAGTCGAGGCGGCCGTCCTGGGCTCCATGTCCCTAATAGTCGTTATGGTCTCTCTGGATGTAAAGCAGCATTGAAATTGAATTCAAACACCCAGAGCTCAGTAGCTGTGTGAAAGTCGAGGTGGCCGTCCTGGGTCCCTAATAGTCCTTAAAAATAGGTCCCTGCGGATGTAAAGCAACGTTGAAATTGAACTGAACCGCCCATCTTTTCTTTTGTGTGTGGGTGTGGTCGTCCAGATAATTATAACCTCTAGAGGCGGGTGACTAGGCCAGTTGTCTAGATATAATTGTATCTGTGGGTATGGAGGGCATCTGTCTGGTTGTACGACTCTACGTGGATTTTTGTTTTGATAACTGCATGTCCCTGTGGCAAGACCTTACATTACGCAGCTTGCTGGCGCCACCTGGATTAGGCCTGTTAATTCTGATCTGGGTGTGTGCGCGCGCGCGCGTGTGTGTGTGTGTGTGTGTGTGTGTGTGGGGGGGTGTATGTGTGTGTGTGTGTGTGTGTACAATGTGTGTGTCTGGCGCTGTGAACACGCAACGTTTTATATGGAAGTTTTTATGCGCCATAATTATATATAAATGTTTTCATTGATTCGTTCATTCATTCTCTCTCTCTCTCTTTTTCTCTCTCTCTGCTCCCCTCTACTTTCATGCTCTCTCTCTCTCTCTCTCTCTCTCTTCTTCTCTCTCTCTCTCTCTCTCTCTCTTTTTCCTCTCTCTCCCCCCCCCCCCACTCCCCCTCCCCCTCCCCCCCCCCTTCTGTCTCCCCACCCTTTCGTGTGATATTACACGCTCGTCAAAACCTAGGCAACCTGTTTTGAATACATACAGCCAACAGCATTGAAGGAAGCACAACTCGACAGAGATTGAGGTGTAGATTACGAGAGATAATGCCCAAGGGAGCAGTGAAGCCGTTCGGAGTTATTTCGGTGACCGGCAGCCCCCAAGTTTTATACGGTGTGTCTTATTGCCGATTTATGACTGGATACGTGATTGTAAACTAATTCAGGGTTGCGATATGAACCTTTGTGAGAATTCGTTATTGTGTCGTGTTACAGAACCCTTCCGAAGTAACCGGGGCTTTTTTACTTTCACACTTGCGGTTACTTTACTCTCGTTTACTTTCCTGCCAGCGAAAGTAAAAAAAGCTGAATTGTGCGGTTTGTTTCTTTATTCACTTCTTCACTGCTTCTTCTTCTCCTCATCGGACAAACTTTAGCACGGCAATACTAAAGCGCTTGACTGTTAAGCATCACACTGTATTTTAAGTAACAGTCGTTTTTTTATATATATATTTTTTGTTGTTGGTTGGTTGGTTGTTCTTTGTTGTTGTTTTTTGTTTGTTTTTGTTTTGTTTTTGTTTTTATGATTTTGTTTCCTTTTGTTGTTGTTTTAATAATGCTAGTGCCGAAAATTAAAACAAGACTGTTAGTAGTCAGAAGAAAGGAGAGAGAGAAGAAGAAGAAGAGGAAGAAGAAGAAGAAGAGGAAGAAGAAGAAGAGGAAGAAGAAGAGGAAGAGTAAAAAGGCCCGAGCTGATGAATGAAAAGGAGCGCCTTTTTAAGTCGACTGTGACAGCCATGGACGAGAATGCGAACGGAGGGGGCATGGCCGTTGGTAGGAGACGTGGACTGGTATGGCCGTTAGGACCCAGCCGTGGTGAGTCGAACACCTGAACTGTGGAAGGGCGAACTGGCGGAGCATGAAAACACGTGTGCCTGCCCCCCCCCCCCCCCCCCCCCCCCCCCCCCCTCCGCCTACCCCTCCACCTCCCCTCTCACGCCTGCCTTTTTCTTCTGAACGTAGCTTTCTGTATTATAGTGTATAGCAGCAGTCTAACTCCACGGCACCCCTCTCATACACCGTACACACACCGTCGAGTCACGAGAAGGGTGGGTGGGTGTTAGCCCAGTGGTTAGAGGGTGGGTGGGTGTTAGCCCACTGGTTAGAGGGTGGGTGGTTAGAGGGGGGGTGGGGGTTGGCCCAGTGGGTTTGAGGGTGGGGGGGTGTTTGCCAATGATTAGAGGGTGGGTGGTTAGAGGGTGAGTGGGTGTTGGCCCAGTGGTTAAGGGTGGGGGGGTGTTAGCCCAGTGGTTAGAGGGTGGGTGGGTGTTAGCCCAGTGGTTAGAGGGTGGGTGGTTAGAGGGTGAGTGGGTGTTGGCCCAGTGGTTAGAGTGTGGGTGGGTGTTAGCTCAGTGATTAGAGGGTGGGTGGGTGTTAACCCAGTGGTTAGAGGGTGAGTGGGTGTTGGCCCAGTGGTTAGAGGGTGGGTGGGTGTTAGCTCAATGATTAGAGGGTGGGTGGTTAGAGGGTGAGTGGGTGTTAGCCCAGTGGTTAGAGGGTGGGTGGTTAGAGGGTGAGTGGGTGTTGGCCCAGTGGTTAGAGGGTGGGTGGGTGTTAGCTCAATGATTAGAGGGTGGGTGGTTAGAGGGTGAGTGGGTGTTAGCCCAGTGGTTAGAGGGTGGGTGGGTGTTAGCCCAGTGGTTAGAGGGTGGGTGGGTGTTAGCCCAGTGGTTAGAGGGTGGGTGGTTAGAGGGTGAGTGGGTGTTGGCCCAGTGGTTAGAGTGTGGGTGGGTGTTAGCTCAGTGATTAGAGGGTGGGTGGGTGTTAACCCAGTGGTTAGAGGGTGAGTGGGTGTTGGCCCAGTGGTTAGAGGGTGGGTGGGTGTTCGCCCAGTGGTTAGAGGGTGGGTGGGGGGGGTTGGGCCCAGTGGTTAGAGGGTGGGTGGTTAGAGGGTGAGTGGGTGTTAGCCCAGTGGTTAGAGGGTGGGTGGGTGTTGGCCCAGTGGTTAGAGGGTGGGTGGGTGTTAGCCCAGTGGTTAGAGGGTGAGTGGGTGTTAGCCCAGTGGTTAGAGGGTGGGTGGGTGTTCGCCCAGTGGTTAGAGGGTGGGTGGGTGTTAGCCCAGTGGTTAGAGGGTGGGTGGGTGTTAGCCCAGTGGTGAGAGGGTGAGTGGGTGTTAGCCCAGTGGTTAGAGGGTGAGTAGGTGTTAGCCCAGTGGTTAGAGGGTGGGTGGGTGTTAGCCCAGTGGTTAGAGGGTGGGTGGGTGTTAGCCCGGTGGTTAGATGGTGGGTGGGTGTTAGTCCAGTGGTTAGAGCACTGGCCTCGTGGTTTAAAGGTCCAGGGTTCGAGGAGCGGCGGGGGATTTTTTTTTTTTTTTTTTTTTTACACTCAGGGTCAGGGATTTGTTTTTAACTCAGGGTCAGGGATTTTTTAATATTTTTTTTTTACACTCAGGGTTAGGGATTTTTTTTATTAATTTTTTTACACTCTGGGTCGGGGATTAAAAAAAATAAAATTACACTCAAGGTCAGCTCTTTGTGCTGACTCTTCTTTCAGTGTCCGTTTCACCCCTGTGTTACCGCAGTTGCACGTAAAAGATCCCGGACATTCTGGCAATGGAGTTGAATAATGAATAATAATTAAAGTATTTGTAAAGCGCAAAATCTTTTTGTCCGTAGAGACTATTCTAAGCGCATACCACAGGGAGAGAGAGAGAGAGAGAGAGAGAGAGAGAGAGAGAGAGAGAGAGAGAGAGAGGAGAGAGACTGGGGGGGGGGGGGGGGGCACCCGCACACACGAGCATTCTGAGTCAAAGCTCAATTTACACAGCTTTAAACTGGCAGCAAACAGAGACTGGAGATGGATAAAGACATCAGCAAGAGTTCACAGCAAGGGGACCTTAATTTCTGCGTCCGCGGTACCCCACCTCAGGAGAGGCCATTGGAGAAGGAGGAAGGGGGGGGGAGGGGTAAGACAGCGGGGTCAGGGGGTGATACGCGGCTTTGTGATGGCATTTGGGCCACAATGTGCCGCTCTCCCTTTTGCACGTGCGGGCAAAGGTTGGCCCGTGTTGTGATCAGTGTTTTCATGTCGAGGAATGAGCTAAATGCTGCTAGTGTTTGCGTAAGTAAGGTAAGCGCTGTTGCCTTTTTGGTTGCATTGTCATCTCGCGGTATTCAGTCTTCACCTATCGGTGTCTCCATATGGCCCGTGATATCACTGTCACTTGTGTGAGTGTTTTACTGTCGAGGAATTGAGCTGAACGCTAAGCACTGCTTGCGTAGGCAGCGTGTTAGCGTTTGGTTTCATTGTCATCTTTGGATATGTATATATATATATGTTTCTTCCCTATTCGTGTGTGCAAATGGTCCGTGTTAATGTTATCGCTGTCAGTGTTTTCGTGTCGAAAAATTAGCCGCTTGCTCGAGCTAAACGCTGATCACTGCTTGTGTAGGCAGCGTGTCAGCGTCTTGTTGCACTTACTGTGTGTGTGTGTGTGGGGGGGGGGGGGGGGGGTGAGGAGAGAGAGAGAGAGAGTGGTGTGTGTATGTGTGTGTGTGGATATGTGTGGGGGACGTGTGTGGATATGTGTGTGTTTTATGTGGTTTTGTGTTGTGTGTGTGTGGAAGAGAGAGAGAGAGGGGGGAGAGAGAGAGAGGAAAAGGAGAGAGAGAGAGAGAGGGGTTTTTTTTCACTGGGAATAGCCACACGGGGGCTTAATTTTCCACAGAAACCACGAGGCTTATTCCCAAACTCCAGCACTGGCTCACGACATCCCACCTTTCCCAAACCCCCGCCACAGTTTATTACGCCATAGGTCTTGAAAAAACCCTCAGCTAACGGACAGCTTTTCGATGGTGCTAAAAAACGGCGGCAAGTTTTGCCCGCAGACGAGTCAAATTACGGTTGAACTGAAGGGTTTTCTTTACAGTCCACAAAAAAACCGTTAAAAGGGTTTTTTTAGGGAGGGGAGCCCAGGGACGTCCACCTACTTTCACAAAGCTCCTGCGGGGCCCCGCAAATTTTTAAAAAGTTTGCTTAATG
>JABMCL010001341.1:157500-162799 GCA_018857735.1 Alviniconcha marisindica
GCTGCTGTTGCTGTTGCTGACCGCTCGCTTCTCGCTCTGCCGCTGCTGCTGCTGCTGTTGTTGGCCACCGTGGCGGCACTGCCCTCTGTGCATGCAGGTGAGGTTTGAATCCTTCTCTTCGCACCGAGTTTCTGTCTGTCTCCTGCCTCGTTCGCCCCTGTCCGTGTGAATAGCGGTTGTGACGGTGTGTGTGTGTGTGTGTGTGTGTGTGTGTGTGTGTGTGTGTGTCGTCTGTGTGATTCTGAATGTATGGTGTGGGGTTTTGTGTGTGTGTGTGTGTGTGTGTGGGGGTGTGTGTGTGTGTGTGTGTGTGTCTCTCTCTCTCTTTTCTCTCTCTCCCCCTTTTCTTTTTCCCTTCTCTCTCTCTCTCTCTCTCTCTCTCTCTCTCCCCCTCTCTCTCTCTCCCCTTCTTTGTGATTTGAATGTATAGTGTGGTTGTGTTTTGTGTCTCTCTCTCTCTCTCTCTCCCCTCTCTCTCTCTCTTTTCTCCCCTCTCTCTCTCTTTTCTCTCTCTCTCTCTCTCTCCCCTCCGTCTGGGGATTCTGAATGTATATGTGTTTTGTGTGTGTGTGTGTGTGTGTGTGTGTGTGTGTGTGTGCGTGTGTGTGTTGTTTTTGTTGTGTGTGTGTGTTTTGTGCGGGGTTTTGCATGCGTGCTGCGGCGTGTCCATGTGATTGTGGATGCTTTTGTTTTGGTTTTGTGTTTGTTTTCGTGCGTGCGTGCGTGTCCACGTGATATTGAATGCATATGATATAGTGTGTGTGTGTCTGTCTGTCTGTGCCTTTACTCATCCTTTTGAGAAAGATTCTTCGCTCTGTCGTTAGCCGTGTTTTAATGCCGATTTGTCTCCGAATACCACGTAGACCTACTGGCAGGGACCGAGATCCCACGATGTTGGGGGGGGGGGGGGGGGGGGGGGGGGGGGGGGGGGGGGGGGGGGGGGGGGGGGGGGGGGGGGGGATATATCAAAACCACAAAAAAAGCTCATCGAGCGTTAGCTTCCTCTCTTGTATTTAAAAGAGCATCACCAGGAAACATAAATTAGCCACAAGGTCTGCTCAGCAATCATTGAAGGCGTGCGTTTGGGAGGTTTTTGTGAGCTCATCAAACCAGAGAATCTATACTACAGCAAGTGTGTGTGTGTTTCTGATCAAACACACACTCAGTGGGCCTGATGCTTGCATGCATGTGCATGTATACGTGTCTTACCTGGACGGCTAGCGCTGAGAAACCGTAGCCGGCTCATCAGACCCCGATTATGGGCCCTTGGCACGGCAAGGCGGAAGAGTGGCCTCCCTTGCCACAAGGAGACGCCTCGGACTTTATGGTGATTGGGGGTTGGCGGTATCGGTGCTGGAACTCATCTGTAAAACGGCCTGTAAAATGTTCCTGGTGCGGCGCCTTCTCTCAACAGCTGCGTGGATGCAGCGAGGATCTCGTGGCTTTTTTATGGCTGGAATTTATTGTTGCTGTGTGCAGTTTTTTGTTTTTTTGTTTTTTTCCTTTTTTTTTTTCTCTCTCCCCCCTTCCTGTTGTTGCTATGTTGTGTGCAGTGTTTTTTGTTTTGTTTTCCGTTTTGTTGCTGGTTAAAAGCAGGGGATTTTCCTGTTCGCGTTAGAAGATTCTTCGAATGTTTTGGTGTGAGTTGTGTGTGTGTGTGTGTGTGTGTGTTTTACTTAAAAGGGATATATATAAAATAAAAATATATATATATATATATTTTTAATATATATAAAATATATTTTAAAAAGGGCACAAAAAAAACCTACATTTTCCTCCCATTTTCCAAAGGAAGGGGAAAATTTTTGGAAAGGAATGGGAAAACAAAAAGCTTTAAAAAAACAGGGGGCCAAGGGGGGGGGGGGGAGGGGTGGGGGAATTTTAACTTTTTTAAAACTGAGAGGGTTGTCGATCAAGCAGACAGGGGGGGGAGGGGGGGGGGCGGAGGGGGGGGGAGGGAGGGGGGGGGGGAGGGAGAGAGAGGAGAGAGAGAGATGGAGGGGTTGCAGAGGGAATGTGTACAGGTTAAAATTCAAACTGGTCGGGGCATACCCGTCATCAATTTCAGCGTGCTTGTCAGATTGGTGTTGTGTTTTTGGACGCTACAACAATAGCCCCCAGCGCCGGACTGTCTGGTGCCGTGCTTAGTCAGAAAATACCGGCCCTTGCGCCATTTGTCTGTCCGTCATCGCCGACACCAGGCAAATGGTTGGGGATGCGTAGTGCGGCTCAGGTCAGGGTGGAGATAGGTACACACTGACACCAGGCTTGGGGTGTGGGGGTGTGGTGTGGTAGGGGTGTGGGGGGTGTGTGTGTGTGTGTGTGTGTGGCGGGGGTAGTTGGGGGGTTGAGTGAGTGAGACAGGGAGAGAGGAGACGTGTGGAGGAATGAAAGTGTGTGTGTGAGTGTGTGTGTGTGTGTGTGTGTGTGGTTAAAATGTGTGTGTGTGTCGTGCGTGAGATAGAGTGAGTGTTCTAGAGGAAGAGAGAGACTGCGTGGGAGAGAGAGAGAGAGAGAAAAGAGAGAGAGAGAGGGGGAAAAGAGAGAGAGAGAGAGAGAGAGAGTGTGCGTGTGAGAGAGAGAGAGTGTGTGTGTGTGTGCGTGAGAGAGAGAGAGAGAGAGAGAGAGGGTGTGTGTGTGTGTGTGTATGTGACAGGCAGGCAGGCAGGCAGGCAGGCAGACACAGAGAGAGAGATAGCATCACTTTGTTGTTCCAACAACACTGCTATACCGCAGTCACCACAGCCGTTTGTCATCCCTCTGTCACCCGTCACACAGCTTTCGCCGACAATAATCTTCAAAACCGCCGACCATCTTTCAACCGAACATTCTTACACAGCGTTGATTTCGTGGTCTGTTTTTGGGGGTTTTTTTTTTTTTTGGGGGGGGGGGGGGGGGGGGGGGGGGGGGGGGGGGGGGGGGGGGGGGGGGGGGGGGGGGGGGGGGGCGGGGGGGGGGGGGGGGGGCTTTTTTTTTCCCCCCGGCCACATTTTTGGGGTTCCCCTGGGTTTTTCCGTTTCCCGTTGTTGTCCTTCTCCCCTCTCCCCCCCCCCCCTTTTTCTCTTTTTTCTTTTTTTTTCTTTTCTTTTTCTTTTCTTCTTCTTCCTTCTCCTCTTCTTCCTTTTTTCTTTTTCTTTTTTTCTTCTTCTCTTCTTCCCCCCTTTTTCTCTCTTCTCTTCTTCTCTTCTCTTCTTCCCTCTTCCTTTTTTCTTTCTTCTTCTTCTTCTTCTCTCTCTTTTCTTTTTTTGCAATACGCGACTGCAGCTGGTAAGGAAAACAAACGCGGCCCTGTCAGGTTTATTTGGACGTGGTGACGGCGATGACTTGGGTAATGAAACTGCGCGGCCCAAGCTGGGCCGGAATGGAGAAAGGGACGGAACAAATCTTGAAGACTTGCGTGGTGTGCATTAAAGGCGGCATGGAGATGTAGCCGAGTGGCGGTCGGCGATGATCGTCTCGGGCTGTTTACTGTAGGACAGGGTCTGGAGCGGGTGGGGCCCCGCTGGGTAGGGGTAGGGGTGTTTTTGTTCCGCACGTCAGAACCGGAACTGACGTGACGGAAGTTAGGAGAATCCCGACAATTTTACGTTCCGAGCTCTGTCTGTCTGTCTGTCTGTCTGTCTGTCTCTGTCTGTTCTGTCTCTCTGTCTGTCTCTGTCTCTCTCTCTCTCTCTCTCTCCTCTTCCCTCTTTTCCTCCTCCTCTAAGTCGTGCTTAGGGTTTTGGATACAAACTGGTGGGCCCAAACGGACCTAAGCACATCCTTGGGGGGAGGGGGGGTGGTGTGTGGGTGGGGGGTTTTTTTAGACAGACTCCGCCAGTTTTTCCGTCTTGGGGGGGGTGGTGCCCTGGTGTGACCGTTGGGGGTTGGGGGACGTTCAATGGGATTACTATTCAAAAATTTTTAATTGCACCCCTCCCATGAAGTGTCCTCCCCCCCCCCCCCCCAACCCCCCCCCCTCACCCCCCCAAACCCCACCCTCCCCCCCCCCTCCCCTGATGAAGGTCCTTCCGCCACCCCACCCCCCAACCCCTGGGGGCAAAAAAAAAAAAAAAAAACAAAAAGGGGGAATTTTTTAAGCTCGACTTGGCTCTGCCCTCTGAAGAAAGGAAAAAGAAACCTTGAAAGGGGAAATTTCCCATTTGTCTTTTTACCTTAAACTTTCAGGACTTTTTTTGTGGGAATCGTTTACGGGAGTTCTGTCCAGTGGGTTACCTTCCTCTTGGGGGGGGGGGGGGGGGGGGGGACGTGGGGGATGGTGGGGGGGACCTTGTGAGCCCGGCGCGGGAGGGGGGGGAGGCTCCTGGAGCTGAGGCTTGTGGGCTGAAGGCGGAGGGTTCGTTTCCCCGCCTGCTGTTGCTGGTGACGTTAGGGAACCCTGGGATGCGGCGGCAGAGGTCTAGATTGTCCACCCGTCCCCCCCCCCCCCCCCGCCGTTAAAAGACTGGGAGTCGACAGAGCGTGGAGAGAGGAAAAGAAAAGGGAGAGAGGGGAGGGGGGAGAGAGAGAAGACCGCCAGGGAGCGTGAAGCCGGCCTGTGCTGCCCTGTTTTACACCTCTGTCTGTCTGTCTGCCTGTCTGTCTGTCTGTTTCTTCTCTCTCTCTGGCTTTCTGTCGTTATCTCACCTCTTTCATTCTTCCTACGTCTCTGTTCCCCCCTTTTTTTTTGGCCCCTCCCCCCTTTTCTGTCTCCTTGTTCGTCTCTTTTCTCTTTCCCTTCTCTCTCTCCACACACACACACACACACCCCCACAACCCACCACGCACCACCCACCCACCACCACACACCACACACACACACACACACACACTGTGAAGTCGAAGAGGCCCCCCCCGTGGGGGGAAAAGGAGAGAGAGAAGGGCTCCCGCAGAACCAGAAGGGAGAAAATCTGTCGGGGTCCGCAGCTCAATTGCCCTCCCCCAATCACGGGAAATTAAGGAAATTTTAAAAAACATCTGCCCACGGAACCCAACCCTCCCTTTCTTGCCCGTCTTTTTGGCTTCTTTCCTTTCTTTCCCCTCCCTGATCCTTGAGTCCTTTTTTCTTTCTTCCTCCCCCCCCCCCCCCCCCCCCCCCCCTCCCTGCCCCCACCCCAAACCCCAAACAAAAAATTTTAAGGGAATTTCGATTGTGGGGTGTTTTTCCTTTCTTTTGGGGTTCCTTTTCCCAGAAAGTCTTTTACATTGTTGTTTTTTTTTTTATTTTATTTAAATTTGTTTTTTTGCTGAGGGATGTGGTGAGGTTGTTCTTGATTTTCGTCTTATTTTTATGTATTTATTTAGATTTTTTGTTTGTTTG
>JABMCL010001080.1:0-57500 GCA_018857735.1 Alviniconcha marisindica
CTGCAATGTCCCTATGTGAATTTGAGTGTGCGGGGGGGTAATGCACATTGTCTGCATATTGCATGCACCAGAAAGCAGACTTATAATTTTACACGAAGATCTACCTCTGCACGCTTTTTAATGCCGGAGCTGGACCGCGCCCACAGAACTCCGCCCCGGGGTTCTTTCCACCCATGCAGCGGGAAAATAAAAGAAACCAGACAACGGGTTTGCAGACATTTTTTGGTATTTTTTTCTAAACAAAAGGGAAAACTATAACTATAGTTCTGTTTTTTGGGGGGGAAAATATGTACATTTAAAGAATGTGAAGTTTTTTAGGTCTGTGCGGGTTAGGCCTCCAAGTATCATTCTTCTTAGTTCAGCTGTTTTCCAGGGGGTTTGTGTGTGTGTGTGTGTGTGTGAGCGTCTGTGCATGCCCATGTTGATGTCATAATGAGTAGGTGTGGGTGTCTTTGTTAGTTTTTGTCTTTCCCGCATGTCTGAAAGTGTTTAAAGTTGCACAGTGTTTGCCTCCTCTTTGTGTGCTTGGTGTATAGGGGGGGGGGGGGGGAAATAACCAGATTATTAAACAGGATTCATATGCAGTCAGAGAAAACATCACAGTAGAGTGTGTTGAGCACACCATTACAGTGCCGGCTGATTTGACTGTTCACCTTGGGAGTAGGTCATCGATGAAGACGACAATGAAGCCTGACATTAAATAAAATTATTTTGATTCATATGTTACTGGTGTTTTACTCTAAAAAGTCAGTCCCCCTATCCCCCCTTTCCTCCATCCTCTCTTAAATTAGTCTCCCCCTCCCCCCAAAAAAAGATAGAAAAAAGATATATACACACAAAGCAATGTCTAATGGGTGCTACTTTGAACTTCATTAAGTATTGAAACAGGCCTATGAACTCACCTTGGATTTCAGGCATGGCACACGACATTCCCATGGATGAGCTGATGTCTATGCAGTAGATGGTGTAGCCGGAAGACACCTTCTTGGCATCCTTCCCATCAGTCTCTGTTGTTGTTGCCATCGTTGAATTCCTCAGAACATGTTCAATGAATTACATATAGTCGATGCTCAGGCAAAAACGGTGTGAAGAGAAGATTCACCTTCTCTGAAGAAATGAATCATTGGCGACTGCCAAGACAGAGGTAAGTAAGTAAGTAACTTCGTGTTTTATGCCCAGTCAACCAGTGCGGTTATACCAGGGCGACACAAATTAGAGGCAACACGTCTTCCATGATGACCCACCAAGACCAAAGCCCTTTACATTTTTATTTTTTTTGTGTGTGTGTTGCCCGTTTCAGAAGACATTAAAATAAAAGCTTAAAAATTAGGGATTAAAAATAAAATGAGTTTTTAGGTCGAATAGTCTGATTTCATAACAATTTGAGATGACCTCCATACTACCACCACTGACTAGATCCTGGTTTTCTTGTGGTCATCATAGTGCAATATGAACGTAAAGGTAAGGATAAAGTTACTGACCAGCACCAGGTTTTTTGTGGCCATTATGTTGCTTTGTCCGTGAGGATGTAAAATGGAAACAAATGGCCAGGTCCAGGTTTTCCTGTGGTTGTTAGGTTGCTGTGTGAGTGTGGAGGCATGTAAAGGAAGGATTTACTGACCACATCCAGGTTTTTTGTTTTTTCCTGTAGTTGTCGTGTTGCTGTGTGAGTGTGGAGGCATGTAAAAGGAGGAATCCATAACTGACAAGATCCAGGTTTTCTTGTGGTCGTCAGGTTCCTGTGTGAGTGTGAAGGTGTATAAAGGAGGGATCTATAACTGACCAGGTCCAGGTTTTCTTGTGGTCGTCAGGTTCCTGTGTGAGTGTGGAGGTGTATAAAGGAGGGATCTATAACTGACCAGGTCCAGGTTTTCTTGTGGTCATCGGGTTCCTGTGTGAGTGTGAAGGTGTATAAAGAGGGATCTATAACTGACCAGGTCCAGATTTTCTTGTGGTCATCAGGTTGCTATGTGAAGGTGTATAAAGGAGGGATCTATAACTGACCAGGTCCAGGTTTTCTTGTGGTCATCAGGTTGCTGTGTGAATGTGAAAGTGTATAAAGGAGGGATCTATAACTGACCAGGTCCAGGTTTTCTTGTGGTCGTCAGGTTGCAGTGTGAGTCTGGAGGTGGAGGAAAGCACAGCCTCACACTGGCAGCAGCACAGGGGATCTCCAGTCACCAGGTTCGGTTCCTCCGCCAGCTTGCCCAGTGACAGCAGCACCACATTGCCATCTGCCTTTCGTTGCCTGGCAACATGGGTATATTTTCGATTTGGGGAGCTAGGCCCTGCCTCTCCCTCCTCCTCGTCTTCATCGTCATCACTGGAGAAGCTTTGCTGGAGATATAACAACAAAATACTGATAAAGGAACAAGTTTCCCTGTGGTATATGTGGGTTTTTTTAATTACATTTTTTATATTCAATTTTATGAAATGTATGACGCAACTTTTGATGAAAGACCTTTCCTGTGACTACCCCTCCCCTCCCCATTATAATGTTGGGTGGTTGTTGTGTGTGTGTGTGCGTGCGGGTACGCGTGCATGCGCGCGCGTGCGTGTATACATACATGCGATGAATTCATGTGTGTGCGTGCATACATACATGCAGTGCACTCTCTGTGTGTGTGTAGTGGGGGGTGTGGTGTGAGTGCGTGGTGGTTTTGTGTGTGTGTGTACTGTCCACACATCCACCTCTTCTAATATCTAATACATCTAAACGCTATCAACAGGACTGACTGTGATGTGTATTGTGATTTGACAATTTTTATGAGCGCTAGCATTATAAAATGTCCGTTAATTATTATTATTAGTTGTGCGCATTAATACAATAATACAATATAACTTTATTGCCAAGTGTCAATACACTGATTGGACGAGGAATGTTTTGTGCTGCCAAGTACACTCATCCTGTGGTTGTCAGGTTGCTGTGTGAGTGTGGAGGCATGCAGATGTCCATTAAAGGGCCTGTAAAGGCAGTTCACGACGCAGCCTGAATGTCGGTGATTTACTGCTGGGCAGCGTGCCTGGCGGTGGTCGGGCGAGCGGCGAAAGGCGGCGACTAATGTTTAAAATTGTTGCCAGTTTTTGTTATCAATTGTTCTAGCAGACATCACAAACAAGACCAGCAATCAACGTGGAAGTCGGGTCTGTGTGATTGTCCACAGGGGCAACCGACTTGGAAAAATGTCCAGTTCAAATAATATAAAGAGGATTTCAAAACAACATATAGGAATGAAACTCCTTTTCAGTAGTTGGGCCTTTGTTTATTCCCCCTTGTTATTTCATCTTTCTCGAGCCTTGTTAGGTGCGTGTCGGTCCTTTCGTTGTGTTTACTCTAGCTTTCACTACAAGCTTTCGACCTCATCAGGAGCATGCCTTTTTGGGCGTTTTATTTTATTTTCCCAGTTTAGCCTTGTTTGTTTCATCATAATGTAACGATGAAAAAGGTTTGTTCGTTCTAGTTCAATAGACGCGATTTCGTGGCCTCCCTGGGTTTGGGGTTGGGCTAGTTGCCGGTTCTTGCCATTCCCTGTTTTTTCTCTTGGCTTGCCCTTTTGTTTCTCGAGTTATATCGTTCGTTTACGATGTACGAGTGAGGGGGTAGTCTCGATGTTTAACGAACCGCTCATTCTTTTTTTGTGTGGGGTAGTTCGTGTGCTGTCTGTTGCCCTGCCGTGTTGTCGGCTGAAAGGATTGTATCGTGTACACGGATTACGTGTATGCAGCCTTTGTCGTTGCTCGCTGACATTTCTTGCCTCCTCTTTCTTTTCAGAAAGTGTTGTTGTTTTGTTTTTCTCTCTTTTCCTCTTCTTTTCCACCATGCGTTCTTTTTTTAATCTCTGGTTTATTGGCCATTTCGTACCCGCTTGTTAGCTTGCCTGATTAGGGCAGCCATTTTGCATTTCTCTTTTCGTCTGCATTTGTTTACATCCCGATGCTTTGTCATCGGTAGTCCTGATTAGCGAATTGTTTTATCAGTCTGCAGCCTTTATTTTTCTAGATGGAAGCCGGTTAGTGAGGGGTTAGTTAGAGTTAGTTAAGATTCATGTTAGTTATGGTTAATTTGGCTTTTCATCTGTTTGTCGGCACAATTATTTTTGCTCTGTGCTCTTATGGCTGCAATAAATGTAGTCAATGTAGTCATCTACTCATTGGAGACAGTAGTCTATTAGACTGTTATATTTGGTGGTGTTTTTTCCACCTTATGTTTGCAGGTAGTGGGCCACCGTTTGCGTTTTGAGGTGGTTTCAGCTGTTTTGTTTTGTTTCATTTGGTATCAGCTGTTTGCTTGCCTGATTAGGGCAGCCATTATTCGTTAGACATCAACATTTGTGGTTTGGTCTTTCTTTCTTTGCCATAGGCATTTGTGGTCTGTTCTTTCTTTCTTTCTTATTTACACGGCCTTTTCTGCTGTAGGCATTCGTGCTAGACTTACTGTCTTTGCCTTCTTGTTTTCTTAATGTTCTCAATTGCTAAAGAGCATATTAGGGACAAACTGCGATGTCGACCGAATGGTGCCGTGGCTTCGGCGCGGCCCTGTGAGAGTGCCACTATTTTTCCCCAAGCCCTGTACTATTCGTTGGTGCACAGGCCAGCCGAGTTTCTGTTTACCTTTCGGCTTTTACTTTTCTCTCGGTTGTTTTCATTGATTTTTTGCCTCGTTTTTGTTTCAAGTTGTTTCTTAGACAAGGCAGGGGTATTTGTTAGTAGTTCAGTAGTTGTACCTCCTGTTTTTCCTTTCTTTTCTCTGTGTTTACCGTGTCCATTTGTTTTTTGTTTGTTTTCTTTCTCTCCCTTCTTCTTCTTCTGCATTTATTACGAGTTCGTTCTTGCTGAGGATTTGTGTGTACATTTGCCTCTTTTGTTGATTTCCTTTTCTTTTTCTGGAGGGTTTCTTGTGAAAAAGGTTTTCCCCATTTTTTAATTTTAATCCTTGCACTGGGTGCCAAGGTGTCAAAATGTATTTCAGAGTCCTTTGGTCGGTCTGATATATTCCTTGTTGAATTGGCAAGGACTGAGGTTTCATCCGAAGACCGTTCCTTCCATCCACCAAGGATCAACCTAGCGAAAACCGGGCGGGCGATGCGTGACCGATACTCTTTCAGTAAAAATTCATGTCTGTGTGGGTGTCCACAGGGTAACCGACTTGGAAATTAAATTTCCAGTTCGAATTTCCAGGATGAAGCTTCCTTCGACTGCTATCTTTCGAGAAGGTGTGAAAGGAAAACAACGACCCTTTGGTGTAGCTCTGCGCATCCCACGGCGCACATTTGCGTGGCATTTTCATTGTGGACTGATTGATGGTGAAAACGCGCCACATTCGCCTCAGTGGTCTGTTTGTGACGTCAGAGACCTACGTCACGGATCTCGCGCGTAGTTTGAGATTAAGACGAAATTCGGCCTGATTGGCATGCATTTCTTCCTTTGTTCGTAAACATACTTTCATGGCATTACATTTTATTAGATTTAAAGGTCATGTTATGCACTAGACTTTCATAATTGTGTCGATTTTCAACGTTCCGTTGCAAACGAAAACTGCCTTTCTGGCCCCTTTAACCAACTACTACTTACCTGTTGCTGCTGTTGAACAGGGCTTTTTCTTTTTCTGTTTCCTTTTGTGCTTCCTTTTGTGCTGTTTCCTTTTGTGCTTCCTTTTCTGCGAGTGCTAGAAGCACTACGAGTGGAGGAGAAACGACCACCGCCACTGCCTGTGCTTTGTCCTGGTGCCATGTTCATGTTCGCTCCTTCAGAAATAAAAAATGAAGCACTGATGTATTAGACCCAAACACATAAACGGTTCAAAAGAAGGCTGTTTATTAGGACAAAACACAACAGCCACATTTTCGGGGTAATCCAATTTATCAAGCTACAAAACAACACTTAAACAACAGTTAAACAGTGAAAAATGAGATGGAAAGCGAAACTAATTATCTGATTTTGTTTGAGCTATGTTGTGTACCTGTCCCTAATGATTTATTAATTTTTGAAGGAACTCATCACCTTTCTGTAAACAGACGTAAAATTAAAATCTTTTGATTTAGTTTAAAAAAGAAAAAAAGTTTTTAATTTTACGTCTGTTCACGGCAAGGTGATATTAGATCGCAACTAAAATAAATAAACCAAAAACAAAATCTTCATATTAAATTGCCAACAAGACGATGAATGAATGATTTAGCAACAGAATATACAACATCAGTATTATGCAAAATATATTATTAAATGCAGTAAACTTGTACCTAAAAACAACAACAAAGAAACATCCATGTAAAATGAATATTATAAAATTCAAGTCAGGGAAATATAAAAATGTATTTAAAAACAAATGTAAATGTAACGTGATCTGTAACACTTCTCAAATAATAGGGATGACACACAAAGTGATATATATCATGGCTTATGTTTTCTCTGTTCCTACTGCTGGTATATATCACTTTTGCTGCAAGGACAAGGTTGTATACTACTGTGATGCACTGTATTGTGTTCTGTTGTATTTGGATTGCATTGTACTTCATTGTACTGCATTGCATTGCACTGCATTGTACTGTACTAATTTGAATTGTATTGCACTCAGTTGCATTGAATTTATACTGTATTGCATTGAACTGTATTGCATTGAACTGTATTGCATTGCACTGCATTGTACTGTAGTCAATTGAATTGCATAGTATTGCACTCCATTGCATAATATTGTATTTGTACTGTATTGTATTGCATTGTACTCCATTGCGTTGTATTATATTGCATTGAATTACACTACACTCCATTGTATTGTACTGAATCACACTACACTCCATTGCATTGTGGTGTATAGAATTGCAATGTACCCCATTACATTCTGTATTGAGTTGCACTGCACTCCATTGCATTGAAATGCATTGCACTCCATTGCATTGCACTGAATTACACTACATTGCATTGAAGTGTACTGAATTGCACCACACTCATTGAATTGTGTTTTTGTTGTATTGCATTGCATTGTGTTGTATTGCTTTGCATTGCACTCCATTGCATTGTGTTGTATTGCTTTGTATTACACTCCATTGGATTGTGTTGTATTGCTTGTATTGCACTCCATGTTGTACTGCACTGCAGTGTATTGTATTGGCGACCAGGACATCCCATTCTCAGACCTAAAACCACGCACAAATAAATATATATTAGAACTATGGCAGTCTGAGTGGGATGAGTTCCCGGAAAATAAATTATATAAGATATTCCCAGTATTAAAAGAATGTATATCTTATCCTCGGAAAAACAGAAAAGAAGAAACTGTGATGGCCCGATTGCACATTGGCCATTCTTTTCTTACTCATTCTTTTTTATTGAAGGGTGAGGAACTGCCAGTGTGCATCGGATGTGATAAACGTTTAACCATAGAGCATATTTTACTTACTTGTTCGGATTTATTGAAATAAGAGAGACACTTTACAGCAAAATCACTGCGCATGTTGTTTAAGGATATTTCACCTGAAAAGAATTTTAACTTTTTGAAAGAAATTAATATTTTTGGAAAAATTTAAATTTGAGATCGTTTTTAGTTTGTGTTTTCACCTTTTAACATTGTTTTAAAACTGTATATAGACCATTTTAAAACGTACACATTATTAAAAATTAAATCTACAATATGAGATGTGTATCGCCCTGATATAACCGCGCCGGTTGACTGGGCGTAAAACACCAACTTACTTACAAGGCCAAACCCAGAACATGCTTCTTGCCTGTAACCATCCGCTGCTGCGCCTGTCTCTTCTTTTTCCTGAGAAGTGGGGCGGACCTGACCGCTGGTCTGCTCTTGGCCATGAGCCGCCGCCTCTTCATCTCCGCATCCGCCTTAGGCTGACCCACGACCTGTATCATCTTGCGGTAAGAGTCCTCAATGGTGGGGTCGTAGTCATCCAGGAAGGTGTTCTGGGTGAAGCGAAGCGTGACGGACGACTTGCCCACTCCTCCAGTGCCCAGCATCACCAGCTTGAATGGAGTTAACAACAACGAGGCAATAAGTGATTTTTCAATCAATATTGTAATGAGTTACAGCGGAGAGGGAGATATCTAGAGAAAAGGGCAGTGGGTGATTAGTTATAAACTCCCTCGTGTGTCAGTTGTAGCAGGATACATTATATTCCCAAAGCATAGATGGGTAAAACTGCTTTTGACACGTGTCTTATCTCTGTGTCTCATCTCTCAAAGAGGTGTGTCTCATCTGTGTATACTGATCGGCAAACAGCGGTCAGGCACTCAAATTTCGGCAACACGTTCATTGGGTATGGGAGTTAGTTCTTGGATCTTGACATCCCATCGACACCACACAATCACTTGAAGACAAACTATTTCATCCCCAAAAGGGATGTCTTCTCATGCCCATGAGAAGACATCCCTTTTGGGGATGAAATATATATACAAAACAAAAAAACAAGACACCTACTTTCATACTTAAAGGGAATCAAGAAACATGGCAACTAAAGGAGCTTAAAGCCCCTCCCCCAAACACACACACACACACCTTGTAGTCTGTGCCAGTCCTTGGGATGGTCTCGACGAGTCCCTGGTACAGTCTGGTCACGTTCTCCCCCGTCTTGGCCGAGGTCTCGAAGTAAGGCACGCCGAGACTGTCAGCCAATCGCTGACCCTGTTCCAGAGACACCTTCCGCTCATCCATCAGGTCAATCTTGTTGCCGCACAGCACCTGTACATAGTCAATGTGATGATAGGTCAGTCTTGTTGCCACACAGCACATGTACACGGTCAATGGAATGATAGATCTTGTTGGCATACAGCACCGTATGCAGTCACCAGGACAATAGGTCAAACTATGTTGTCGCACAGGACCTGCACATTGTCAGTGGTACAACAGGTCAGTCTCTATGAGACAATCGGTCAGAATTGCTCTTGCACAGTACCCATACAAGGTCAGTGGAACAATAGGTCAATCTTGTTGCCACATAACATCTGTGCACAGTCAACAGGACATCGGGTCAATCCCGTTGAAGCACAACACCTGTATGAAGTCAAAAGAGCAATAGCCATATGTAGGCTTGCATGATCAACAGGACTGTCAAACTAGGTGGTTAGCTTGCCAGTAAGTGGACCAGCAACAACTCTCAGGCCTGTGGAATATGACGAATACAACACAGCAACAACTATCAGGCCCATGGAATAGGACACATGGCCACTCGGGGCCCATGGAAGAGGACAAATAAAACAATGACAACTCTCAGGCCCATGGAACAGGACAAATACAATACAACGTCAACTCTCAAGCCCATGGAATAGGACAAATAAAACAGCAACAAGTCTCAGGCCTGTGGAATAGGACAAATACAAGCAAAATCTAAATCATCACTGGCCTGAAACTATAACCATTATATTGCACACTAGCTGACAAACGCGGACAAACGCAGACACTGCATGAATGTGATCACATCTTGGTAAGAATATACCATAACCCAACGAAGCAGATCCCGCTTTCAACATAAAACGGAACTCTCTTTGGCTATTGCAAGAGAAGTAAAAGTTGAACAAATAACCTTAACCAGCCAGAAACTGTCCCACTAATTTACCATGTTCCTGGAAGTAGCTATGGTGCACTCGACCAATTGACAGGGTGTTAGAATACATGTAACAGTTCCACCAACTCTTTTTTTATATTTTTATTTTATTAGGACTTCATTGTTCTTGTGGAAAATTTGGGTTGTCTTACCTTGGTAAGGCACAGCAGCTGAAAGAGTGGCGCTACCCATTCCTACCAGTGTGTGTGTGTGTGTGTGTGTGTGTGTGTGTGTGTGTGCAGTATTCTTCGGTGTCCCAAAAATGGTATGGCTGCCAGCGTATGGAATTTTTGACGTACGTGCAGATGTTGATGTCCGTGATTGCACACAGGGGCTGTACAGACACAGTAAGAGAGCCTCCTCTGGAAGTTGACTCTGGGGAGAAAAATAGTCCCTTGCCGCACCGGGGACTCGTACCCGCGTCAATATTGCGCCTGGCTTATCAGCTGAGCTATCTCGCTGTACTAACTCTTACCACATGCAATTCATCTTCAGAGCGGAACCGCTTGAGCCAGTGGAAGATACTCTCTGCCTCATGGAAACTGGTGTCATCTGTCACACTGTACACGATGACAAAGCCATCGCCCGTGCGCACGTACTGCTCGCGCACAGCCGAGTACTCCTCTTGTCCCGCTGTGTCGAAAATGTCCAGCACACAAGTCTGCAGCGAGAAAAAGCATGAGAAATATCAGAGAAGGTGACCTGTACAGACATCAGCAGAGAGAATATTTTAGGGGAGAGGAGATCAACAGAGATTATATATATATATAGAGAGAGAGAGAAGAGAGAGAAGATAGAGAGAGAGAGAGAGAGAGAGAGAGAGAGAGAGAGAGAGAGAGAGAGAGACATTTAGGTAAGGTGATATATACAAACACACATTTATATATTCAGCAGCAGCAGAGAGTGGGATATTCAGGTAAGTCATTGTTCGTCATGTATCTGAACCATGTTTTTCATCGTCATAGTCGAAATTTTCTCCGTCACTGTGTTCTGGCTCTGATTTAAAATAATAATCATCGTTGTCATCATTACTATGGTAGTCAATGTTGTTACTGTTGTATGTGGCCTGCTGGCATGTAGATTGGCAAGGACAGATTGTAGGAATAGGCAACTGCCTAAAATCTTAATCCTTGTGCAATACAGTTCTGTGTTTTGAGCTCTGCAAACCCTTCTTCCTCTTCCCCCATTACCAGAAGAAGAAAAAATCACCACCTATTATCATGATGTTATGGACAAAACCACCATCGTCATCATCATCAAAGCCCGTGTCATTATCTTCATCTTGCTGACTGACCTCCCCATCATCGCTTTCATTGTCAGATGCGGACAGGACGGCCTCATCATCATCTCGGACTACGACCTCTTCATCAGACCCATATCGTGTGTAGACGTACTTGCTGCCGAAGAACATCTGGTCTAGTCACTGCAAACAGCACAGAGTAGACTGACAACTGATTTCACATCGTTGCAGAATCAAAATATACATGCGTCAGTGAATGTTAAGTTCATATTTCATGACGGTTCCCATCAGTAGTATTGATCTGCTCGTATATATAGAATCTTTTTGCAGTCAGTTATTATATTTCATGTTTGATTATGACGTGTGAAACAATGAGGCTGAGAGCACTTGCATAGAAGCAAATAAAGGGAGGCAATAAGAGCTTGAAGTATTTTGAGCGTAATGAGCTCCCTTTGTTGATTCTTGTTTTCTTACTCATCGACCTCTTTACCTCTTAAATCATTCATTTCATTTGTTGATTTCACTTACATCATTAAGTGCTTCTCTTTTTTATTATTTGATTGTTGACTGATTTACAGACTGACTAACTGACTGATTCTTTCATTTATTCATCCATTTCTGCTGTAGTAGCTTTGTGTGCATTTCTGTGCATGAAGAATTAATCACAGGTATCCTGAATGTGAAATCTAACACATACGCTTGTAAATTAAACATATCTGATATTGCTGCTTTAAAGAAAAAAGCTCCCATATGCATCAGTAAACACTTAACTTTTGTAAAAACTGATCCTGTGCCTTGGATAATAATAACAATACTAATATTAATAATAATAGCAGTCATTTATATAGTGCAGTATCTCACAGATAAGGGTGAGCACACTGTGCTTTACAAGATCAACAAAAATGTAGAAACTGAAAAATCAAAAGTAATGTATATCAACATAATATTGTATTCGTCACACGCACGCACGCAGGCTCTCTCTCTCTCTCTCTCTCTCTCTCTCTCTCTCTCTCTCTCTCTCTCTCTCTCTCTCTCTCTCTCTCTCTCACACACACAACACACACACACACACACACACACACTCACACACACACACACACACACACCTCTTGTATCGCAACTTTCGTTTTAAGACACTAATAGCTAGTATATCCTCATTGGCGTGTGTGAGAGTACTCGGCACCGTGACACATTCCTTGAGCAACGCACACAATTTGCACTTGGCAATAAGAATGTTAGCACTATAAATTACTCTGTTGTAAGAACCGAAATTTACACACATTATTGTTCTCCTTTGGTGGAGGTGACTGGTCATTTCAGTGTGCGCGATCTCATTTTGTTTGTTTTTGTACAGGTTATATTTATACACTTTGGACTGTATGTAAGTAAACATGGTGCTTAACGTCCACAGAACCCATACGGCTCAATAGTGACGGGAGTTTGGGCTGTCACAGTCCAAGTAGGCGTACGCTAAGTACTCTGTGTGTGGTGTGGTATGGTGTGGTGAGATGTGCGTGCGTGTGTGTGTGTGTGTGCGTGCGCGCGCGCGTGTGTGTGGTGTGGTGGTAGTGGTTGTGTGTGTGTATGTGGCCGCCCCCCGCCCCCCCCCCCCTCCCCGCCCCCATTAAAACGGTTCACACCGCAGTCCAGTTCATCATGCAGTAAGTCTATCAGAACAGTGGCTTTTACCGGCCGAACCCCCGTCCCCCACCTTCTGCAGGATCCCCCCCCCCCTCCCCCACCCCACCGTCAGCGTTGACTGACTTGGCTCGTCTCCGCGGACAAGTGAACCGGCGTTAAACAAGTCTAACCAACCAACGAACAATGCGAACCTACCCGGCGATGAGTATCTGCTTCTGTTTATCAACCAAACGTGGCCTGTGCCCGCGACCGCCACAATTTTTGTACTCACGGCACGGCAACACAACTGACCTGGGACCAGTGGAAGCGGTTTGGCAGAACAGTGCTCACCTCCTCCGACACGACAGAAACTGAACTAGTTCCACAGACACTGCAACAGTTTAACGCCTGTAGATCTTGGTAGGCTTAATCTTGAACTTTGCCTGCCCATATTCTCCTGGTCACGCAGTCGCGTCAACTCGGGTATATATGCCGGGATTATTCTGTCCCGTGGAAAATCGGACAAGCGGCTGGCTAACAATGCTCCGCTCAGTGAAGTCTATTGTCGCTTGGGCCAGCGCACTCCGACTGCCAGCTAAAAACGTCCGGGAATAACGTCACAGGCTAAATTTAGCAGCTTAGTCGTGGACAGCCTCGAGCGGGATATTTTTAGAGAAAGAACAGCCGAAGCGGACTCGAACCGAGGTCCCTCTGCTTACCAGCCTAACGCCTTACTGCTAGGCCAAACCGGCTCACAGTCAATGCAGTATGATGATGATGAAGTGATGCTTTATGTCCTCAGATGTCAGTTGACATATTCGGGACAAGTTGTGACCAATGCCGAAGCACGGTGCAATAAATCTTTACGTCCACGGAAACCAGAAGGCTCGTTAGGACGAACAGTCCAGGACGTCCACCTCGACTCTCACACAGCTCCTGAACCATGAATGCAGTATCAGCAAGGTCCTATTTATAAACCACCTGCGAAAGCCTCTTCAAAAGTTGTGGGCTCATAGGTACTAAACATCAGGGGCCTTAACTATGAATCGGGCCTAAAGCGGTAGGCCGGCCTAAATCACAATACGCCAGTGATGACAACATGCGATGCTAGCCTGCCTGGCTCCGCCTGCTTTCCGACAATGGCCTCATTGCAAGGTCAAAGCCGCCTTATAGCTGTGTCAGAGCCGAGGTGGCCTTCTGGTTTCCGTGGACGTAAAGCTGTATTATATTGGTCTCAGCTTGTCCCTAATATGTCAACCGACATCCGAGGACATTAAGCAACACAACCGAACCAAAGCCGCCCACTGCTCGTGGATTTTTCTCGTTCTAGGCAGAAGCAAACACGGGCAGTTCTGTCATTTCCCGATGGCACAGCGGGCATAATTATTCTGGTTGTTCATTCCCGATTACTTTCGCAGTTCATGCACTGTACAGTGGAACGAAACATCCACCTATTAACGCAAATAGGAAAGATAGCCGCGATTTCTATCATGTCGGCCCTTCTGCCACTAATTTACAATAGAAATATTACAAACAGCAGTACATTTTAGTCCCCTCTTAGGACCTATTTCTTCAACCTCCGATAATCTGACTGTCACATTCTCGTTTTATCTGCTGTGTGTGTGTGTGTGCGTGCGTGCGTGCGCGCGCGCGTGTGTGTGTGTGTGTTTTTTGTTGTTGTGTGTGTGTGTGTGTGTGTGTGTTTCTTCTTCATTCATATTTTCACACAAAACAGAAACACAAATGACTTGAATGGCTTGTTTTATTTTAATACAGGAAAATCAAAACTAAAACTATTTCTAAAATACTCAAATCTCGTGTAAAACCGTGCTAATAAATGAATAGAAATTTCGCCATCAAAAACGTTGTCATATAACCTCCCTTCTCTACAACCAAAAAAGTGAAATGTTAACAAAAGTCGATCGCTTTTAGAAGCACATTTCATCCTAAAGTTTGCGACATCTTCGTCAATTCTCATACTGAATTTAAAACTGGAATTTAAAACTTTAAGACGGTAACAATCGAAACTTTCACACAAAGCAGATACACAGATGAACAAAGAGGAGGGAAGAATGAGTGTACGTCTGTTCTAGTACTAACAGAATCTGACACCAAGATAATTCGTATGATCTACAACTTGTGAGCAAGAAACCAAATTAACGCAACGATTGTTAAAATCGTCAGAAAGTCATGTTCTGTTCCAATAAGATTTTTTTTTCTCTCTCTCTTTAAAAAAGAAAAGAAAATGAGCTTCCCATTATTGTATAGAGAGAAAAAAGAGAAGAAAAAATGAAATACGCCATTATGACGGTATGTGATTCTGTGTTAGATGTCGTTAATTCTTGATTAAGTTCGTTAGTTTTTGGATGGTTTTATATTTTAATGAAAAACTATCAGTTTCCTGCCGATCAATTCTAGTGCTGAAATAAATAAATAATATATTATGTCACGGCGTATTCTCGATCTAAGCACTTACTGAACTACTAATTTAAATTGAATCAGCGATTACTACCAGCACTGTCAAATTTAACAAAAAAACTCAAATGGATGCTTTTAAGACAAGTAATGTCTTTGTTAAGACAAACGTTTGGCATAAATTCCCACGAGACAGAGTGTCAAAAACTGTGGTTGCGAAATCAAAACATTTGTAATGCTCAACGGCACCAGAATCATGATTTTATTCATTAAAACGTGTCTCTTTTTCTTTAAGTAGTGAACAAAAACGTGTGCGCATAGCTAGTGTCGGTATAGTAGTAGCAGTAGCAGTAGTCGTCGTCGTCGTTGTAGTAGTAGTAACAGCAGGAGGATCCGGAAGAGTATTTTTACATTTTATATCACAGATCGAATCGTTTGTCATTGTTATTGTTTACATTTCTTTCAGCCAACAATGTTTCTAATACATACACAAACAGAATATATATAAACAAGATCTACGTGCAGAATTCAGTGTGTTTTCGTACGGTAATGTGTCTGTTAATATGTCCGTGAATGTGTTTATGTCCGTGAAAGTCTGTCTTATGTCCGTGACTGTGTCAGTCTTATGTCCGTGACTGTGTCTGTCTTATATCCGTGACGTATGTCCGTGAATGTGTCTCTGTATGTCCGAGAATGTGCCTGTCTTATGTCGTGAATGTGTCTGTCTAATATCCATGACGTATGTTCGTGAATATGTCTGTCTGTCCAAGAATATGTTTGTCTTATGTCCCTGAATGTGTGTTTTATATCCGTGGCTTATGACCGTGAATATATCTGTCCTGTCCGTGAATGTGTCTGTCTTCTGTCCTTGAATGTGTCTGTCTTATATCCGTGAATGTGTCTGTATGTCCTTGTGAGAGTGTGTACACGGTTGCATAAGATCTATAGATATTCGGTGGTAAACAATAAATCCACGCAAAAACAAAACCAACAAAATCGCAAATCAACAGGAGTACACTGATACACACATTTCTCAAACACTAACGTTCCAAACCTCTGAGAAGAAGAGAAGGTCACTGGACTGTTGCGGGGGGGGCAGTTGGTAAGGGAGGAAGGGGGGTGCACAAGTGTACAAACACGAGAACAACAACTCGGAAACGGAGAGGAGCCAGTGAGTCTCTTGCGGTAGATGGGCGAGTTTTCCAGACAGAACACCTCACCATTGTTCACCAGGAGTTTAGAGGCGTTGAAAGAGGAAGCACTCGACGATCTTCTTTGAAAGAACGAGAAAGGGCCATCGTCAATCAGACCATCGTTGAAACTTTCCAAGGCAAGGTTGGGGGGAAAATCTAAGAGACAGGGCTGAGCGCATATGGGTTTTTCTGAGTGCATAGATACTACCATGAACTGAACTGAACTGGATGAGCTGGGAGAGAAAGGAGCGAGGCAAAAAGTGTACAAGGAGCGAGGCAAAAGTGTACAAAGAGCGAGGCAAAAGTGTACAAGGAACGAGGCAAAAAGTGTACAAGGAGCGAGGCAAAAGTGTACAAACATGTACAATACTCAGAAATGGGGAGATCCCCGCAGAGAGAGGGCGAGGTTACAAGGTCCTGGGGCGGGAGGAACGCTCCACTAGCGTCCAGAAATGTATATACAAACATACAATTGCCCAGGGATAGCAAAGAGCCAATGAAACTCGTGAAGAAGGACGGACAGGTGTTGAAACGTCTACGGAAGAGGCTGTGATGATGAGACTCGTGAGGGAAGAGGAACTTGTTTTGAATGCCAGGAGGTGGTTAGACACATGTTCAAAAGTCCATGAAAAAGGATGTGCCGATAACTGAGGGAAAATGGGTGATTTTCAATGCCAGGAAGGTGGTCATGTAGACACAGGTTCAAAAGTCCATGAAAAAGGATATGCCGATAACTGAGGGAAAATGGGTGGTTTCCAATGCTAGGAGGTGGTCAGACACGGGTTCAAAAGTCCATGAAAAAGGATGTATTGATAAGACTTCTTGCGCGAGGCCGTGGTGGGGGCGGGGTCCGATGTCAAGAAGGCGGTACAGACACACGTTCAAAAGTCCAGGCCGGAAGACGATGTGCTGGTGAGCCTCTTGCACGAAGAAAAGGAGAAGACAGTAGGGGGTCGTGGGGGTGGGGGTGGGGGTGGGGTGGAGGTTATGATGCCAAGAAGACGGGTACAGACACACGTTCAAATGTCCAGCGAAGAGGCTGTGCTGGTGAGATTCTCGTGAGGACGGGGGGGTGGGGTGGGGGGGGGGGGGGGGGGGGGGGGGGGGGTGGAGGGGGCTTCGATACCAAGAAGGCGGATACAGACACACGTTCAAAAGTCCAGGGAAGACAATGTGCTGGTGAGTCTCTTGCACGAAGAAAAGGAGAAGACAGTGGGGGGAGGTCCGATACCAAGAAGGCGGGTACACGTCCAAAAGTCCAGGGAAGAGGATGTGCTGGTGAGATTCTTGCGCGAGGACGAGGGGAAGACAGTGGTGGAGGCGGGTACAGACACGCGTTCAAAAGTCCGGGGAGGAGGACGTGCTGATGAGGCTCTTGCACAAAGACTGGGGGGTACGGACACGTTCAAAAGTCCAGAGAGGAGGACGTGCTGATGAGGCTCTTGCGGGAGGAGGGCGGGGTCTCCCAGGCGGGGGAGGCGGGCGGCACTGGGCGGGGCAGAGAGGTTGTGGACTTGAAGAAATCCTTGCTGCCCTTCTTCTCTGCATCCGCCTTGTTGCCCACCTTGCTGTACCTGCACACACACACACACACACACACACACACACACACACACACACACACACACACAAACAAACACGCACACACAAACACGCACACACACACATACACGCACACACACACACACACACGCACGCACGCACGCACGCACGCACCACACACACACACACACACACACACACACACATTAAAATCTGTTACGACAAACTTTGTGATGCATTCTGGACACTGACGACTATCCCCACATTTCTGCTCGAATCTCTCCCCTCCCCTCCCCCCCCCCCCCCCCCCCCCCCCCCCACACCCCTCTCGACATCCCCTAGCATCCTCACCTACCCTCTGGCAACCATCCATGGAACAGCAACAACAACAACAACAGCAACAACAACAACAGCAACAACAACAAAATCAAAACAAAAAACAATAAAATGCGATCAGGCTGATTTTGCTACTGCTCCTTTCCCCCGTTACAACCCCACCCCCTCCCCCATACCCCCACCCCCTCCCGTCCACACGACTACTGAGTCATTCCCTAGCCCCAACCGCCCCCTCCACCGTCCCTTTTGCGTTCGTGTGTGTGTGTTTGTGATTGTGTGTGCACGTGCGTGCGTGCACATTATGTACATCCCCCTCCCCCCCCCCCCCCCCCCCCCCCCCCCCCCCCCGTGTGTGTGTGTGTGTGTGTGCATGCCTGTGTCAGCATGCGTGCGTGGGTGCGTGGGTGTATGCATATGTGTGTGCGTGCGTGTGAGCATTCGTTAGTCCACCGCACCTTATAATTATGGCCTACGAGACTGAGCGAGTGTTAAAGCCGATTACTTAATACACTGGCTTACACGTGTCGTACTGTCAATGCCCACTCACCCTCTGACGACCACGCAGACCAGAAGCGTTCCCATGGCGACGAAGGCGACTCCGCCAATGGTTCCACCGATCGCCACCAGAGTCTCGTCCGTGTCTCCCGCCGCTTCCGACATGGAGGCATCTGCACAGGTCACATGACTGCGTCACGTGTTCACTTCAAACTTCGTGAAGGGACAGCCCTTTTTTTTTTTTTACGAGGCATGGATGTTTTCTTTTGTTTGTTTTCCCCCCTTCTTTTCTTCATCCAGCCTTCGCTCAGACGAGGGACTATTCTTGATCTAATTGTACATGTACATATATTTCTAAGCTACGACACACCGTTACACACACACGCACGCACAGACAGACAGAATGAATGAATAAACTTTATTTTACGAAGGTAGTGGAGAAGACTCGAGGTCTTTTTCACATCCAGCCCTCGCCCATGAGGGAAACTACTATTAACTAAGGATACAATGAGCTACAGTATGTTGAGTACATGTACATTAATACAAACCATGTTGAAATGGACATCAGTAAACGAGAAACAAGTCGATAATGATCATTTAAAAAAATATATATATACATATAAAAATTAGCTTGATCTGGGGTAAACACATACACGCGCGCACGCACATAAGATTAAGAGAGAGAGAGAGAGAGAGAGAGAGAGAGAGAGAGAGAGAGAGAGAGAGAGAGAGAGAGAGATTAAAACAATCAAAGAATAAAATTAAAATAAAATCCCGTACATCAAACTATGAGAACTAAAATCCAATCAGTAAAGCGGACAGACAGACAGACAGGCAAGGCTGACAAGCAGGTACGCGGCAGAGAGAGAGAAGAGAGAGAGAGAGAGAGAGAGAGAGGAGAAGAGAGAGAGAGGAGAGAAGGAGAGAGAGAGAGAGAGAAGAAGGACGAGAAGATAGAGCAGGGAGAGAAAAAGAAAAATTACAAGATACAAAGTAAAGAGAAAGAGAGAGAGAGAGAGAGAGAGAGAGGAGAAGAGAGAGAGAGAGAGAGAGAGAGAGAGAGAGAGAAGAGAGAGAAGAAAAAAGAAGAAAGAAAAAAAAAGAAAAAGAAAAAAAAGGTTGCCAACAGCACCCGGTGTTCCCAGGCGGTCACCCATCCAAGTACTAGCCGGGCCCGACGTTGCTTAACTTCGGTGATCGGACGAGAACCGGTGCTTTCAACGTGGTATGGCCGTTGGCGACAGACAGCGAAAAATATACGCTTATAAACCTTGAATGTACATACACGTCACTCGTTAGTTGATTATCAGCTAAATTGTTTATTTTTGTCATCAGAACAGTGCTCCAGACGAGATTAACCCGGTGTTTTTCAACACTGTATCCATCTCTTCTGCCCTCAGTGCAGTAAGCATAGCGCTCCATGATGTGCAGCCTACTCAGCGTGTTCCGCTGGTCTAAAAATACTTCAGCTGGCCAGAGCTAAGCAGTAAAAAGTGCAACCGGCTTTCTAAGCGAAACGGAGACTGAATCCACGGTGAAAATTAAAAGAACGACTAACGGAATCGGTGGATTAAAAAAGAAAAGAAAAAAAAGGGAACCAAATAGAAAGAAAAGAGAAGACCGAAAAGGCGACTTGAAGAGAGAGAGAGAGAGAGAGAGAGAGAGAGAGAGAGAGAGAGAGAGAGAGAGAGAGAGAGAGAGAGAGAGAGAGAGAGAGAGAGAATTTAAATTTTAATTGCATATCGGCCACAGGCCCCAATACAAGTTAAAATAAAATTTAAAAATCAGTACATATACACATTATTCTTAAAATAAAATACAAAAACATGAACAAGTAAAAGACACCGTAAAACCAGTCTGTTGTGTACAATGCTATATCGGTAAAACTAGTTTGACCCCGTAAACTCTTTTCTTCTCCTAATCGCACTGAAAACAAACTTGGCCAATCGAAACATATTTGTTTTGCTTTTCCAGGAAAGAACATTTTCCAGTGAAGCCGTGACTGCGTTTTGAGACGTATCGTTCAGAAGTTTCTCCCGAATGTCATTATAGAGGGGACAAGCGAACAACAAGTGCTCTTCGTTCTCTATCGCATTTACACAAATACACAATTTCTCTGGATCGCACAAACACTGTAGCGATGAAGATTGTTGTTAATTGGTAGCACACCAAGTCGCAGTTGGCACAATCCAACTCTGAAGCAATATATTTCAAGAGCTGAAAGGTATTGCTCTGGTTCAAATATTGACTTAACATTGCGGTATTGAAAATATCTGTCTTTATCTCGAATAGTTGCATTCCATTCTTGAATAAAATTATCTGTAAGTCTCTGTTTCAGTTCAATAAAAATTTCTTTTCGTCTCCAACCCCTTGTAACCAAACACAGTAAAAGCCGTTTTTGCTTAATACATTTTTCACCTGAGTGACCCAACATTTCTTCTCGCTTTCATTCATTAAAATCATCATTTTATATGCTTGCTTAGGGATCCTGATGTCGTCCATCTTTAAAACACGGAACCAATATTTCAAACACCGTAGTGTACTATTCACAAAAAGTGGGTATCGACCGAGTTCACCGTACACCATCTTGTTCGGTGTTCTCAGAGGAACTCCTAAAAAACGCTTACAAGCCATCATGTGCACCTTTTCTATGCCATCCAGTCTCACAGTTCCCCAGATCTCAGATGCATACATCAATATAGGCTGAATCTTAATATCAAAAATCTTAAAAAACGTCTGTCTTGTCATATCTTTTAGCCTCGTCAAGGCTTTACATAAGTGGAAAACTGCCTTCTTGCCTTTTGCTACAAAAGCGGAAGTTCCTTCTCTATAACTTAACTTTGTTGTAAAAATAAAACCCAAATATGTGTAACTGTTGACCACATTCATAGATTTACCAGCATAATACCACTTCTCGTGTTTGCCAAGATGTTCACCCTTTCTGAAAACCATAACCTTTGTTTTGCCTTCATTTACTTCCATGCCCATCTTAACACAGCAGTCTCGCAGACAATTTAGCTGATTTTGCAGTCCACTTGGTGTTGTTGCCAGGAGGGTTACATCATCCGCAAACAACAAAATGAATAATTCTATGAGACCTGATAACATCTGAACTCCATGTTTGCCAGTGCTTTGAATATGTTCTGCCAGTTGATTAATAAACAGACAAAACAATGTAGGACTTAGCACGCACCCTTGCCTTACCCCATTTGGACATTCGAAAAAGTCTGTATACTCATTTTTCACTCTAACACAGGATAACAAAGAGTTGTACATAGCCTTTCTGGCCCCTGCAAACTTGCCGGATACACCTTCCTTTTGCAATGTTTCTAGCAGTTTACAGTGTCTTACCGAGTCGAATGCTTTGCGGAAGTCCACAAAAGCAACGTACATTTTTGCTCCACGCTTTTCAAGGTGCTTTTGAACAATGGCATTCAAAACAAAAATATGGTCTACTGTAGAATAATTTTTACGAAACCCTGCTTGCTCCTCGGCGATTTTGTTGTTGTCCTCCAACCAGGCATACAGTCGTTTGTTCAGAATGGATGTGTAGCATTTGCTAATTATGCTTAACAGAGACACACCTCTGTAATTATCTGGCAAATCTGCATTTCCTTTCTTGTGGATTGGGACAATGATGGCTTTGGCCCAATCCCGGGGATAAATACCTTTGTCAAATAAGTTATTAAAATATGTCACTAAAAACATACTTATTTTGCTTCCTCCAAGTTTTAACATTTCTGCCAGAATGTTGTCAAGACCACATGCCTTTCCCGTTTTTAGCTTGCTTACAGCAGCTCTAACCTCGGCTTCAGAGATTGGCTGGTTTAAGACATCACTATCCAAATCAAGTACCTCACTGACCTCATCATCCAGCTCACTACACTCCCTGCTGATTCCACCATCTGATTGGGAAAACAGTTGTTGGAAGTGATCAAACCATCCTTGTCTTTCAATTTTTTCACTTAACTCTGGTTTCCTTTCACCACAGCAGGCCCTAACTTCTTTCCAGAAATCAGATGAATTCTTTATACTTGCAGCTAGTGATGCTGCTTTTCTTTTGCAATACTGATTCTTCTTCTGCGTAATGAGGTTCCTGTACACCTTGTTAGCACTTGTATAAGATTGTCTACTCTCCTCTGATCTTTTTTTCTTGTACTGTTTTAGCAGTCGTTTTACATCATTTTTATGTTCGTTACACTCTTCATCGAACCATTCGGCTTTTTAAAAATTTAGATCTGATACCATCAGAACATTTTTTCAACATGCACTAACTAGCAGCTTTCAAGCAGCCAACAAACGAGTCTAACGCCTTGTCCACATCAAGGATAATTTCATCTGTGGCTTTGCGAAGAAGATCCTGAATTTCATCTGACCCAATGCAGCATTGAAATGACTGCTCTTTTGTTTTATCCCAAACAATTTTGTTTATAACTTTTGGGTTATTTCTTAACACCTTCATGTTGACATTTGCAGCCCCAGAAATTTTCATTTTTAATGTAACAGGCATGTGATCCGACTCTATCAAACTACCTACATCAAGAGAGTCTACGCACACGCTGTAAAACAAATCACATGACATAATAAAATAGTCAATGACACTTGAACGTGTCTTTGATATGTATGTACAACTATCATCAAATCCGCACTCAGTCTATCCATTCAAAATCATGCACTCATACATATCACACAGGTCGATGAGCTGATTTCCAAACATGTTCACATGGGTGTCGTTTGATCGTCTGGGAAAGGGCTCCTTGTCACAGTCCCTATTACAAAACACGTCATCAAGGTCTTCAGCATCCAGTGTTCCATTTCGGGTTCCCGTTTGTGCATTGAAGTCCCCGCACATAAGAAGCAAAAACTCCTCGGTACTGTCACATATATCTAAAACACATTTTCTATGATTTCAACACCATAACCATTTTGAGTATGATCATAATATGGCGACTGAGTTGGAGGAAGGTAGGCGAAGACCATTACTACCGGTTTGGCTGTCCCAAATAGTTCTTTATCTATTCTAAAAACAATTGTATTGTCAATTTCTGTATCTAAACGTTTTATGTAGGACGCCAGTGACTTATGGATCAGCGCAATGACTCCTGCAAAATTCTGTAAACAAGTCCGAACGCAATTCATTACTCACATACGTTTCTGTAAGACACACGAGATGAAAAGAATTTATGTATTCAACAAAGTACGCGATTTGTAGTTTCGGTAACAGGCCGCCTACATTATAGTTCAAAAATCTGATGCATCGATTATTTCCGTGTTCATTTCCTGCACGCACTGACCTTTCTGCATCGTAAACTACACTATCCGAATGGAGCGCCTCGTTGTTGCAATGAGTGTGGTCATCAGGAAGTATGCTGCCTGCTTTCTATCGGAGATGGCTGCCGTTGGTGGTGTCCCCTGTCGCCGTCTCTGCGACAGACACGGGTGTGCCTGTCCTAACCGTGCATGTCGGCGCCATAGAAAAGGGAGCGGTGCATCGGGCGGTGGGTACCCTGTTCCGTGTTGCTGCTGCTTCGTCTGGATGAGGGGCCCGACCCAGCTGTCAGGCCCTGCTGTCTGCAGTGGCTGCTTCGTCATTTGGCTGTTGGTTCTGTCCGTTACTCTTCGGTTGGCTTTCTTCCTTTCTTCTCCAGTCGCCAAGTGTCAGAGATCTGGGTTTGGCCCTCACTGCGTGCCGTAGTCAATAAAGCTGAGCGAGAGCGTGAACGGGTGTTAACACTGTGAGCAGTGTCTTCCTTGTTTGCTTCACCACTGTTTTCACGTGCTGCTACGTCGTTGCCACAGTCATGTGCTGGGGTCTCCGCTGGGGTTTCCCCGCTGTCACTGTACTGTGGCGTGGGGCTAAAATTAACTTCGGCCTCCAGTGAAGCTGGGTCCCGACTGGACGCGCTGTTGTTTTCCACTGCTGTCTCCACGTTGTCCCAGGTGTTTGTGCCAGGGCTGGTTCCATTGTCTTTCAACGCTTCTGCATAAGTTCTGTCTCTGGGGCTTCTGCTACGGCGGGTGTCTCGTCGGGGGGGCCTAGGGGAGTACTGACTTCTGTCGTGGGTACAGCCGTTCTTGCTGGAAGGGGCGTGGTCCGTGGAATTTGTATAGTGCGCTCTGGGAGGGATGGGAGATATCTCGTCCCTTGGTCGTCCATCTCTTCCCTCCCTCCTATTATTCCAGGTATGAAGAGAGTGCCCGACGTTCACGGTGGCTCTGGACTGGTGCTGGTACTCTCCGTGGTTCCTGTCTCTCCTGTCCCGATCGTTGCGGTCATTATGCGAGGAGTAGTATCCGTCGTGTCTCTGTTGTTGGCAGTAGCGACTGACGTTCTGTAGTGGATGGGGGAAATCTCTGTCGGGGAAAGTGGAGTGCCTGTCGTCTCTGCGGGGAGGAGAGTAGTCCCTGTAGTGCACATGCTTGGGAGAGTGGACTCGCCCAAACTCACGCGCAGGGTAGTGACTGTTGTAGACCGTCCTGTCGTCTCCGCCGTGGCGGGGGCCGTTGTGCCGGTCGTGTCTGCCTTGGTGTGGTTCGTTCTTCTCGTCCCCTCTGGCATCACGTGAACTGCTTCTTAAGCTTCCTCCGCGAAGGTTGTTGTCTGCGTGTTCATGTTGGTGTACACGCCTAGCCGCGTTCGGATTTTGTTGTCTGACTTCGGTATGCAGTCGTCCGTTTTTGTAGTACGCATGTCTTCTCTTTCCTTTTGAAGTCGTGCATGTTGGTTGTTGTTGAGATCGTCCGCTACTCGCATGTCTCTGTCCCCCTTTCGTCTCCTTGTCTCTCTGTCTCGGAGCACCAGGATCTCCAGCTGAAAAAGCGGGCGATAATCGGGCGTGGTCGTCGGCTGTTTGATGCAGCGGAGCCAGTACGGTGGGCCCTTTCTATGTCGTCCACACTCCAGCGTTTCGAAGGATAGAACTGGTTGAGGGTTCGTACCAAAGTCCTTGTGCAGTCATCATCAGTCTCGTTTGTCGGCTGGGGAATGTTGAAAATCTCAAGTTGTTGCGTCTGCTGAATGATTGCAGTCTTTCAATTTCAGATTCCAGCTTCTGTAGTTTTTCAGCTGTACGGCATTGGTCTTCAGCGATGTTCGTGATTTTCTCTCTGTTTTCTTCCACAGTGTCCGACAGGTGAGTGACTTGCGTGTGAACACGCTGTATCTTGGTGTGCAGTGATGGTGACCGTTTTTGAGACTCTGCGTTATGTCGCGGCTTTGTCGCTGTTGGTGCTTCATCGCACTGTTGATCTGTCGCTGCATTTCCTCGATGGTCTGAAACGTGATCTGTCCCTCTGCCTGTGACAGTCTAGATTCAATCCGACTGTACAGCTTGTCCATGACTTGGTCAAAATCCGGTCCCGGGTTTTGCTCGACTCCGCCCCAGACAAGCAGAGAGAGAAGGGTGAGCGCTGCTAACATGGCCATGGTTGACTGTAGTTTTCGTTGTTTCCACCGCCTCGCTGCCTTCTTGGCACGTTTCTTCAAGACCACCAGCAAAGTTGGCCCGAAAAGTCCGATGGAAGCCCGGTACGCATCAACTGCACACCCCATGGTGGGTTTGGTGACGTAAAATCGCTTCAATTAACACTAAAATCGCAATTAAAACACAAAAATGCAGAGAGACCTAAAAATGCGTCCGATCAACCAGGTGAGCTCGAACTCACTCCGACAGACACAGAGACAGAGACAGAGAGAGACAGAGACAGAGACTCATTTTGTACAAAAAACAACAACAAAAACAACAACCTTCAGACAACCTTCAGTCAGACCCTGATCTTGTGTGACCTCACGTAGGTTCTGCGAAGGGAGTAGCTTTAATCTCCTCCCCGCGCGCACACACACACACACACACACACACACACACACACACACACACACACACACACACAACACACACACACACTCTTTTCTGTTTGCAGACAGCTTTTAAAAGCACAGCAGGTGCAACGCGCTGGATCTAGCTTGCCGAAAATAGTGCGTCACCACCTCTGTCCAGTTCTCTCCCTTTGTAGGCGCGCACTGAGAGAGAGGAGAGAGAGAGTAGAGAGAGAGAGAGAGAGAGAGAGAGAGAGAGAGAGAGAGAGAGAGAGAGTAGAGAGAAGAGAATTGTTTTCCTGAGAGAGAGAGAGAGAGAGAGAGAGAGAGAGAGAGAGAGAGAGAGAGAGAGAGAGAGAGAGAGAGAAGAGAGGAGGGGAGAGAGAGGAGAGAGAGAGGAGAGGTTTGTTCCTGAGAGAGAGAGAGAGAGAGAGAGAGAGACAGAGAGAGAGAGAGAGAGAGAGATAGAGAGAGTTAGTTTTTCCTGAGAGAGAGAGAGAGAGAGAGAGAGAGAGGAGAGAGAGAGAGAGAGAGAGAGAGAGAGAGAGAGAGAGAGAGAGAGAGAGAAGAGTTTTCCAGTTGTTTTCCCGTGAAATATTCGGGCTGATTTCCCAGGGAGGCCAAGGTGTGGCAGAGGTTCACTAACTCCTGCTTCTTATTCGTTTTTAACGTTGCTGGTGAAAATAGACATCGAGAGGGGGCGGGCGGAGGGAGAGACAAACAAACAGGCAGACAGACACTGACGAAGACAGAAGGAGAGGAAAAGGAGGATCGTCGGCGTTGACGACGACGACGACGATGATGACCACGATGATGATGACGATGACGACGACGACGACGACAATTACGACGCCGATGATGATGTAGATGGTGGTGGTGGTGGTGATGCCGATGCCGATGACGATGATGATGATGACGACAATGACGATACAACGACAATGATGATGATGATGATGTTCACCTGCGTTCCCCATAGCGTTCCCCACAGAAGAGATGTTGCTGGGAACCTGTGTCGCATTTCCAGTTGATGACGATGTTTCTGCTTGAGTAGACTGTGTTGATGTCATGGTTGTTGTTACACTTGGTGTTGTGGTGGTCGGTGTTGTGGTGGTTAGTGTTGTCGTAGTCGGTGTTGCGGTGGCTGCTGTTGTCGTGGCTGCTGTCGTCGTGGCTGCTGTAGTCGAAGCTGTTGTTGTCATGGCTGCTACTGTTGTGGCTGGTGTTGTTGTCGATGGCGTTGTGGTACTTGGTATTGTTGCGGCTAGTGTTGACGTGGTTGATGTGGTAGTGGTTGGTGTAGTTGTGGTTGATGTTGTAGTGGTTGGTGTTGTTGTGGTGCTTGGGGTTGTTGTAGTTGATGTTGTAGTGGTTGGTGTTGTGGTGCTTGGGGTTGTTGTAGCTGGTGTTGTAGTGGTTGGTGTAGTAGTGGTTGGTGTTGTAGTGGTCGGTGTTGTGGTGGTTGGTGTTGTGGTGGTTGGTGTTGTAGTAGTTGGTGTTGTGGTGCTTGGGATTGTTGTTGTTGGTGTTGTAGTGGTTGGTGTTGTAGTAGTTGGTGTTGTGGCGCTTGGGGTTGTTGTAGTTGATGTTGTAGTGGTTGGTGTTGTAGTGGTTGGTGTTGTTGTAGTTGATGTTGTAGTGGTTGGTGTTGTGGTGGTTGGTGTGGTAGTGGTTGGTGTTGTAGTGGTCGGTGTTGTAGTGGTTGATGTTGTGGTGCTTGGTGTTGTGGTGCTTGGGGTTGTAATGGTTGTAGTGGTTGGTGTTGTGGTGGTTGATGTTGTAGTGGTTGGTGTTGTGGTGGTTGATGTTGTAGTGGTTGGTGTTGTAGTGGTTGGTGTTGTAGTGGTTGGTGTTGTAGTGGTTGGTGTTGTGGTGCTTGGGGTTGTAGTGGTCGTAGTGGTTGGTATTGTGGTAGTTGATGTCGTCGTGGTTGGTGTTGTGGTGGTTGGTGTTGTAGTGGTTGGTGTTGTGGTAGTTGTTGTTGTAGTGGTTGGTGTTGTGGTAGTTGTTGTTGTAGTGGTTGTTGTTGTGGTGCTTGGGGTTGTTGTAGTTGATGTTGTAGTGGTTGGTGTTGTGGTGCTTGGGGTTGTTGTAGTTGATGTCGTAGTGGTTGGTGTTGTGGTAGTTGGTGTTGTAGTGGTTGGTGTTGTGGTGGTTGGTGTTGTAGTGGTTGGTGTTGTGGTAGTTGGTGTTGTAGTGGTTGGTGTTGTTGCTGCTGTTGTCGTGGTAGTTGGTGTTGTCGTGGTTGGCGTTGTGGTTGGCGTTGTGCTTGCCGTTGTTGTTGTCGTACTTGGCGTCGTGGTAGTCGGTGTTGTTGTGGTTGTAGTTGATGCCGTCGTTTCTTGAGGACCGGGCGTGTCAGCCAACTGTACACCCGAGGCGGTGGACGAAGTCGTCGCCTGGCTGCCAGCCGTTGGTGTAGTTGTGGTGCCTGTGAAGACCGTTGAGGAAGGGCAGTCTTGGCAACAGTACTCACGACAGCACCACCCGCGGCACCAGTCCCGGCAGCACAACGTCGGATCTGGCCAGTTTGTCGTTGCCGCAGCTTGTGTCGTCGTGGTTGTTGCCGTTGTCGTGCCTGGACAGAGTGGCACCGCACACAGCAGCCACAGAAAAAGCCTCATCTTACTTCTTACACTGCCAGAAGTCAGCGTCGCTTTTCTCTCGGTGCGCAGTGTGTTGGAGTGCTCACATCTGGAATAAATGCCCAAAAGCAACTGATTACTGATTACTACTTTTCTGAAGAAAACGTTCACACCCACACCATCTCTCTCTCTCTCTCTCTCTCTCTCTCTCTCTCTCTCTCTCTCTCTCTCTCTCTCTCTCTCTCTCACACAGAATTGTTTCCTCATGACCTCGGGCTGGATGTAAAAGGACGGCGTCTAATCCACTAAATCTCTCTCTATCTCATTTACCAAACACGCATGCACAAGAAGCTAAAGCTAACAGGAACAGCGCCGTATGTAAATTATCCACGGGCAATGCCCCTTTTCAGAATCGAAGGTCTGAGCTAACAGCGTGTGAGTATGTGAAGGGACCACTGCACTGTTGTTGTTGTTGTTTGGTTGGTTGGTTCGTTTGTTATTGTTTGTTTGTTTGTTTATTTGTTTGTGTGTGTGTGTGTGTGTGTGTGTGTGTGTGTGTGTGTGTGTGTGTGGTGGTGTTTTGGGGGTGGGGGGGGGGGGGGGGGGGTATTTGGATCTCATCTACGGAAATAGTGAAGTCAGGTGAGCAAGTTACAAGCGATCAGACCGCTGTGGCGAAGTGTAAACATGAGTTACAAGCGACCAGACCGTTGTGGCGAAGTGTAAACATGAGTTACAAGCGATCAGACTGTTGTGGCGAAGTGTAAACATGAGTTACAAGCGATCAGACCGTTGTGGCGAAGTGTAAATATGAGTTACAAGCGATCAGACCGTTGTGGCGAAGTGTAAATATGAGTTACAAGCGATCAGACCGTTGTGGCGAAGTGTAAACGTGAGTTACAAGCGATCAGACCGCTATGGCGAAGTGTAAATATGAGTTACAAGCGATCAGACCGTTGTGGCGAAGAGTAAACGTGAGTTACAAGCTATCAGACCGCTATGGCGAAGTGTAAACATGAGTTACAAGCGATCAGACCGCTATGGCGAAGTGTAAACATGAGTTACAAGCGATCAGACGGCTGTGGCAAAGTGTAAACATTTCCCCATGGCACTGGGTCAGATTGCCGGTCGGTGACACAGCGAGGTCAAGTTCAGTGGAAACGCTGCCTGTATGTATAAAGTTCAGTTGCTTTACGTCCATAAGGTCTATTAGGGACGGGGAGCCCAGCACAGCCACCTCTACTTTCACACACACACACACACACACACACACACACACACACACACACACACACACACACACACACACACACTTACTGAGGGTACAAACCAAAATCCGCTCGGTAAAAATTAAACTCGGATTTCTCCCGGGAGAAATCAAAACTACGACCTCTGCCGCGGGGTAGACTTTTACATCGTCCCAATACAGATCGCAGTTTCAATATCTACCGGGAGAAATCCCAATTCGGATCATCACTGAAATAAATTCTAATTTTTAGTGATACAGTTTAAACTCTAACAGCAGAAATCGGCGCAAGACGCTTACCGTAAGAACCACCTGTACCTTCAGCTTGTACCTTACTCACACGGGTGGCCAGCCAGCGCTCTCACTGCGGTAGAGAACGAGGGTCCAGTGAGCGGGCGGTACTTACTGGGCCCACCACCCGCCACACTTACTGGGCCCACCGCCCGCCACACTTACTGGGCCCACCGCCCGCCACACTTACTGGGCCCACCGCCCGCCACACTACTGGGCCCACCGCCCGCCACACTTACTGGGCCCACCGCCCGCCACACTTACTGGGCCCACCGCCCGCCACACTTACTGGGCCCACCGCCCGCCACACTTACTGGGCCCACCGCCCGCCACACTTACTGGGCCCACCGCCCGCCACACTTACTGGGTCCACCCGCCCGTTACACTTACTGGGCCCACCGCCCGTCACACTTACTGGGCCCACCGCCCGTCACACTTACTGGGACCACCGCCCGTCACACTTACTGGGCCCACCGCCCATCACACTTACTGGGCCCACCGCCCATCACACTTACTGGGTCCACCGCCCGCCACACTTACTGGGTCCACCGCCCGCCACACTTACTGGGTCCACCGCCCATCACACTTACTGGGTCCACCGCCCGCCACACTTACTGGGTCCACCGCCCGTCACACTTACTGGGTCCACCGCCCGTCACACTTACTGGGCCCACCGCCCGCCACCCTTACTGGGTCCACCGCCCGTCACACTTACTGGGTCCACCGCCTATCACACTTACTGGGCCCACCGCCCGCCACCCTTACTGGGTCCACCGCCCGCCACACTTACTGGGCCCACCGCCCGCCACACTTACTGGGCCCACCGCCTGCCACACTTACTGGGTCCACCGCCCGTCACACTTACTGGGTCCACCGCCCGTCACACTTACTGGTCCCACCGCCCGCCACCCTTACTGGGTCCACCGCCCGTCACACTTACTGGGTCCACTGCCCACCACACTTACTGGGTCCACCGCCCGTCACACTTACTGGGTCCACCGCCCGTCACACTTACTGGGCCCACCGCCCGCCACCCTTACTGGGTCCACTGCCCGTCACACTTACTGGGTCCACTGCCCGCCACACTTACTGGGCCCACCGCCCATCACACTTACTGGGTCCACTGCCCGTCACACTTACTGGGTCCACTGCCCGTCACACTTACTGGGTCCACTGCCCGCCACACTTACTGGGTCCACCGCCCGTCACACTTACTGGGTCCACCGCCCGTCACACTTACTGGGCCCACCGCCCGCCACACACTGGCTGGGGAAGCAACCATGGTGCTTAACGTCTACAGAAACCACAAGGCTTGTTAGGGACGGGTACTCTGGCTGGGAAACGGGACCAGAGTTTTACACCATCTTGTGCTAGTGTAAAAATACAGAGCAATAATATTCCTGATCCCCGCCCCCCCCCCCCCCCTCCCCCCCACCCCCCGACCCCCCACCGAGTCGTGCTCGTCACGTGACAGGAGTGGCGCGCTTGTTACGGGCTGAATGCAATTCAATTCAGTTCAGTTCAATAATAATAATAATAATAATAATAATAATAATAATAATAATAATAGCGGTCATTTCTATAGCGCCGAATCTCATCGACAAGGGTGAGCAGACCGCGCTTTACAAGATCAACAATAATGTATGTATTTAAAAAATCTAAATAATAAATAGTATAGCCATAAGATTGTATTCCACACACACACACACTCATTCACTCTCTCTCTGTGTCTCTGTCTCTGTCTCTGTCTGTCTCTGTCTGTCTCTCTGTCTCTGTCTCTGTCTCTCTCTCTCTGTCTTTGTGTCTGTGTGTGTGTGTGTGTCTCTCTCTCTGTCTCTGTCTCTGTCTCTGTCTCTGTCTCTCTCTCTCTCTCTCTCTCTCTCTCTCTCTCTCTCACATACACACACACACACACACACACACACACACACACACACACACACGCACACGCACGCACGCACACACACGCACGCACGCACGTACGCGCGCACGCGCGCACGCGCGCACATACAGATACACATACACTAAAATACGCCAGGCTTAAAAGACAGAACCTTGAATAGCTGCGCAGTGGGGACCTTCATTTCTGCGTCAGCGGTACACCACGCTGTGGCACCTTTTAGTGGCTGTCCACTCAGATGACCCGGTCCCACGACAAGCCGTCACACGTTCGCAGGTAATGTGTCAGGTGGGAACGTTCCTTAAGGTAGATTTCATTAGTGGCTGCACCAAGGAGATTAACAGCCTACCCCTCCAAAGGGCAAGGGGTAATATTCTCTACCCCCTTGACCACGCTAGCGAGCCGCTGCCAAAGGTAGTAATGTCCTGAGACCGGACATCTGTGGTCAGTGTATCCCTTGCCTCTCTCAAGTCGCTAGATATGGCGATCTTATCAGTCACCTTCGTCCCAAGAGGCAAGGGCCGAGGGATATGATCATCGAGCCGTGAGACAGATGTTGATCGTAAACGGGGAACAGTAATGGGGTAATGAAGCGAGCGGGCACCGCGGGGACAGACGCACATTTAAGACACGCTTTTAGCAAGGTCACTGAACTCTCCGAGTATCGGCGATCCTCTGGCACAATTGCCTCCCCTGATCGCGGCCATCGAAGTGTAACACGCATACACTTGGCAACACATTTAACGCCGCATACCAGCTGGTACATTTATGACAAATATGAGAATAACGGTCGTTATTTGCGTTAGCTGGTAAACGTTGATGAGTGGCTGTGTATGTCGATCCGTACAAAAACACACCCACCTAAAACCAGCGATGACAATAAATGTAAAATACCAGTTTTTTTCAATTACCCTCTCCTGTGGCGGAGAACAGTTGCAGAAATTAACCCATGTAGTATACCCTCCGTCCCATATTCAGGGAGCATAACTGGTCACGTTAGTCTGTTTTTGCTGTTGTACATTTGCTATCCGTCTGACATGAAACTATGAAAAGGAACTTTCTCTGCACAAAGAAGAGGTGGTTGAGTATTCTCCTCTCTTGTTGTTGGCACATACTGGAAGGCTTTTTGCATCAGGATTGTTAGTGTTCCCCAAAGATCTCTGGGCGTAAATGGGTTAAGGTCCTCTCTGTACGGAGAATCAGAGCTAGCAAAGCTTTATTCTTTTAAACCTGGAGTCTGTCAGAAGATGGCTTGGCGTGCTTTGCCTGCGGGTCGGAAGTTTGCCTTTTGAAACATTTTCAAAAATATTTCATCAATCCCATGCGGAAAATTCGGGTGGCCTTACCTGGGTAATGCTACAGCAGCCGCAAGAGCAGCGATACCCATTCTTACCAGTGTAAGAATCTTCATCGAATGGACTGACTGTCAACCCCCAAATTACGCTATGGAATAGAGAGCCACGTCTGGAGAATCAGTTAGAAAATTGCAATTTTTCATCTCCAAATTACTTCATGCAAAAACAGACCTACTCTTCGGTAGAGTCAGTCAGACAACTGTGATTTTCCGTCCTCAGATTACTGTACGGAAAACAGAGTAATCTGTGGGCGGAAAAATTGCAATTTTCCAAGAGTGGCTTTGTTTTCCACGGAGTAATTTGAAGGTGAAAAATCACAATTTTCTGACTGATTTTCCAGAAGAGTGATTCCGTGTTCCATAGAGCAGTTTGAGGGTGGAAACTCTAGAGAATCAGTCAGAAACTTGTGATTTTCCACCCTCAAATTACTCTATGAAAATAGAACCACTCTTGTGGAAAATCTGGCCGAAAGTAGTCCGGAAGTGAACATTCCGGCCTGTCCGCGACTGAGCGTTTAACTGCTTGACCGACAGGCGGCTGTTGGCGAGCTGGTGTTGGGTTTAGCGGGACATTGTGAGAGTCATTTGGCTCACAACAGACCGACAGAGACAGCTTTCTTTTGATTCGATCAGTGTGTGTGTGTGTGTGTGTGTGTGTGTGTGTGTGTGTGTGTGTGTGTGTGTGTGTGTGTGTGTGTGTGTGTGTGTGTGTGTGTTTCCGTGCGTGCGTGCGTTGTTATTGTTCGCGCGGATGGGTGCATATCTCTATGTTAGTTGATGTATGTCAGTGTTGTTGTTTACTTATGTTTGTATGCTTACCGCTTTTTGAGACACACATTTTCTTTGTTGCTAAACTTGGTGAATAAAGAAGCTGAATCAGAATGTGCGTGCGTGCATATGTGCGTATGTGCATGCGTGCATGCGTGCGTGCGTGCGAGTGAGCGAGTTGCTGCTGTGTTGTTGTTTCTAAATATTACTTTCAGGCCTTTTTTTCTTTTCTTCTTTCTCTCTCTCTCTCTCTCAACGGAAATTCTTATTGAGAAGACCTGTGTGGCTGACAGGACGTTTAACGGAAATTCGGCTCTTGTCCTTCTCCTTTTTACCAGTTCTGCCCTCTTTCTATCTTTTTAAACTGCCCATTTTTTTTTGGTCTCTTTCGCGCCCGTTTCAATCTTTTTAAGTCCCCGTTTTTGCCTCTTCCGCCCTCGATTCCATTTATTCAGTCTTTCCAGTTGTTACCAATTCCGCCCTTGTTTCCATCTCTTTAGTCCTTGTTTTACCTCTTGTCCTTGTTTCCATCTCTTTAGTCCATCTCGTTTTTACCACTTGCTCTTGTTTCCATCTCTTTAGCCTATCTCGTTTTTACCTCTTGCCATTGTTTCCATCTCATTATACTTTTTTTTACCACTTGCCTTTGTTCCCATCTCTTTAGTCCTTGTTTTACTTCTTGCCCTTGTTTCCATCTCTTTAGTCGTTGTTTTTACCTCTTTCCTCGATTCCATCTCTTTAGTCCTTGTTTTTACCTCTTGTCCTCGTTTCCATTTCTTTAGTCCTTGTTTTTACCTCTTGTCCTGATTTCCATCTCTTTACACCTCGTTTTTACCTCTTGTCCACGTTTCCATCTATAGTCCTTCTCGTTTTTGTCTCTTGTCCACGTTTTCATCTATAGTCCTTCTCGTTTTTGCCTCTTGCTCTCGTTTCCATTTTTTTAGTCCTTTTTTTTTTAAACCTCTTGCCCTCGTTTCCATCCGTAGTCCTACTCGTTTTTACCTCTTGCCCTCGCTTCCATCTCTTTAGTCCTTTTTTTTTACCTCTTGCCCTCGCTTCCATCTCTTTAGTCCTTTTTTTTTACCTCTTGCCCTCGCTTCCATCTCTTTAGTCCTTTTTTTTTTAACCTCTTGCCCTCGCTTCCATCTCTTTAGTCCTTTTTTTTTTACCTCTTGCCCTCGCTTCCATCTCTTTAGTCCTTTTTTTTTACCTCTTGCCCTCGCTTCCATCTCTTTAGTCCTTTTTTTTACCTCTTGCCCTCGTTTCCATCTCTTTAGACCATGTCGTTTTTACCTCTCTTGCCCTCGATAATAACCCTTTTCCTCTTCCTGTTTCAATTCTTTGCTCCGGCGGGAAGATGCATGCGTTGAAATACTTCGTGCAGCGAAGCACGTGTTTCATTGGCTATCGATGGACAATCGCGCACAAAATTTGGGATTTTCTGAAATGACTAGTTGGATTCCGAAATGAAGCGCCATGATGCTTGAGCTTAAGTTAGACTGTTTACCTGCCTTATATTTTGGAAGTGTCAGCAAGCTCGTAAATGCGGTCATGCGTAAAGAACATATAACAGGTGGAAAGGAACGATTTAAGAAAAATGGGACAAAAAAACTAACAAACAACGACAACAACAACAAACAGTTTTTAAAATGGGACAATACAAAAGACGTGCAAATTTTCGGGGTAGACCCCTTTTTTAAAGCACTTTTACACACAGACCAAGACAACAACAACAACAAGAATGAAGGAACTGAAACCACTTAGCTTTCAAAAACAAAACAAAAAACAAAACAAAAAAACAAAGGTAAGGGAATTGAATCCCCCCACCCCCCTCCACCCCCCACCCCCACCGAAACACAATATATAAAAATGACGAAACTAATAGCGAGCGTTTCCTCTTTTTACACTGTCATGATTTTCACAGTTATGAAGGACCGTTAAACATCATAATTATTCCTTACGTCCTCCCATTTTCACACTCACTCGTCAGCTTCATGGTCGCGTTCTAACTGGGCTAATAATGAGCCAACTGAAAACTAAGTGGTTTCATTTCCCTCATTTTTAATTTTTTATTTATCTCTCTATATATATTTTTCATTTCCCTCATTTTTTTCTTTTTTTTATATATTTTTTATTTAGCTAAGTGGTTTCATTTTATTTGTGTGTGTGTGTGTGTGTGTGTGTGTGTGTGTGTGTGTGTGTGTGTGTGCGTGTGTGTGTGCGTGTGCATGTGTGTGTGTGTGTGTGTGTGTTGTGTGTGTGTGTGTGTGTGTGTGTGTGTGTGTGTGTGTGTGTGTGTGTGTGTGTGTGTGTGCGTGTCTGTGTGTCTGTGTGTGTGTGTAAAATTACCGTTTGTTTTTTGCTTGAAAAAGGGGTCTACCCCAAACATTTGCATGTGTTTTGTATTGTCCGATATTTTCCACCTGTTATGTGTGTTTTTTATTATTATTTTTATATAGAACCGTATTTAACGTCTGCGCTGGATTAACTGTTCCTCTTTATCGATTTCCGTTTATTAAAAAAAAATATTACGTACCACTTTTTAATTTTCTAATACCCCCCCACTCCCCCCCCCCCCCCCAAAAAAATAAAATAATAATAATAATAAAAATAATAAATAATAATAATTAATAATTAAAATATGCCGCACCAGTCGTCTGCTCCTGCTCGTCCCTCCCTCCCCACCCCCTCCCCACTCCCTGTCACCAAACCTAATAACGGTAGCAACGGTTTCGTGTCTATAAGAATACCTCAATAAATAAACAAATACTCAACGAATTATAATGATTGTGGTGCGAAAAGTCAACAAGTGTAGGGTGTATTTAAGCAAATGTCTGAAGAGATCGTAAATTGAGAAATCATTTATAATTATAATATTAATAATAATAATGAAAATAAATAATTATTATGAAAATCAGACCAAGATGAAATTCAAGTATTCAGCCAGTCAACAAAATTACTAATAATCAGTCATTCACTACACAGGAATATAATGCAAAACTCTGACAAAAGGCATAAAACCATAGTAAAACAACAACAACAAAAACAAAAACAGAACAAAACGGAGGATATAACAACGCACACAAATATGCTGATTAAGCAGTGAACATACAAACCATTTCACTGTCATTCTAGATGCATTCAAAGTTCTATAATCCTTGCAGTTATCGTGACAAACAAACATTACCCAGTGTCTTTGAAGTGGAAATACAGCCGCTCGTAAACTATAAAGGATGGTCGATGCGTGTCGTGGTGGTCAGTGACTAGGAATGGACAAAGATGTATTTATAATCTTTTGGAATGGACACCCATGCTTTGCGTGCTTCGCCCGACAGTGTCCACAGGTCGTTAACTTCTGTCTTTGATGAAAAATGAAAGAAAAAAAAAGAGAGGAAAGAAACAACAACAACTTACAGCGCATCATTCATATACAGATAAGCATACATGAGTCAGTGAAATTTTATACATAAAAAAGTTAGACATGGAGCATAAGAACTTCCATACAAAAACAGAGAGAGAGAGAGAGAGAGAGAGAGAGAGAGAGAGAGAGAGAGAGAGAGAGAGAGAGAGAGAGAGAGAGAGAGAGAGAGAGAGAGAGAGAGAGAGAGAGAGAGAGAGAGAGAGAGAGAGAGAGAGAGAGAGAGAGAGAGAGAGAGAGAGAGAGAGAGAGAGACTAATACGAAACCACAGACGGAGAGATGAACATACAGACAGGATGGAAAGGAACAAAAGGTTTTTAGCGTCCGATCGACCATGACGATTATATCAGGACGAATTCAGACAGACAAATGTGAAAACACAGACGGAAAAATTAACATGCATACCGACAAACAGACAAATAAACAACGTCCCCAAAGAGGCAATGCTGCACGTGCACCTATTTCTGAGCTAAGTTTTCAACAATAGCACAAATTAGCTTTTCATCTGTTTTCTCTCTATCTCTCTTTTATTCCTCTTCTTTTCCTCCTCTTCTTCTTTCGTTCTTTTCCTCTTGCTTTAATTCTTTCAGCATCATCTTCTCTCCTTATTTATTAGAGTTTAAGAAATAACCGACAATGATGCACAATTCCAACAAGGAATTAACACAAACCCCGAGATAACTAGTTAACATAAAAAACATCAAACACGACTGTGTTAGAAAAGAAACACATAACCACAAATCGTAGTTTCGATCTTAGTTTCGAAGTTTCGAAATCATAGTTTCGAAGAAGAAAAGGAAGAAGAAGAAAATCTTAAATAAGAATGACTGCTAGCGTTCTAAAACAAGATCCAAAAAAAAAAAAAAGCAACAAAACAACAACAACAACAACAACAACGAAAACACCGCTATTTATTATGACAAAACAAACATGCATGTGTTTTTTCCTAATAAAACACTATATGAATTCGTTTTGTCCTAATAAATAGGGTTCGTTTTAACCTTTTGTGTGATCCAAACACATAAAAGGTTAAAAAGAACGGTATTTATTAGGACAAAACACAACATGCATGTGTTTTGTCATAATAAAACACTATATGAATTCGTTTTATCCTAATAAATAGGGTTCGTTTTAACCTTTTATGTGATCCAAACACATAAAAGGTTAAAAACCACAGTATTTATTAGGACACAACACACGCATTTTGTGTTTTGTCCCAATAAATACCGTTCTTTTTAACCTTTAACCTTTTTAACCATAATCAAACACAACATGCATGTGTTTTGTCCCAATAAAACACAACATGCATGTGTTTTGTCCTAATAAAACACAACATGCATGTGTAAAAGCCATGTTTATACCTATTCAGCTCTCCGCCAGTCCAGGAAACCGGAACACAGCCGTAAGGTCCTTAACCTCGAGCTCGTCCCCACAGTCACTGACGACACCACCACACAGGCAGACTGGTCCCCACAGTCACTGACGACACCACCACACAGGCAGACTGGTCCCCGCGGAGAGGCAGCTGTGACGAAACTGGGAGGAAGACAAATCAGGGGTGGGAAGGGAGCTGACCAGTTCCTTACTGGCCATGGCACGCCCATATCGATCCCATCAATCTCCAAACTGGACAGGGGCGGGGTGGGGTGGGGGGTTGGTGGGTGGAAGACAAGAGCGTTGGGGGGGGGGGGGGGGGATGAGAGAGAGGGTAGACAAGTCATGCTGAGTGTGGCGAATACACGACACCACAGTCAAAGAAAACCAATTTCTGCAATGACGAATGATGACTCTTGCGTTGTCACAAAAATAGATAATACTGGACAAATACGTTGTTTTTGGAATAGATCGACAGCAGGTAACGAAGAAGAAAAATACTGACAACAAGCATAAATAAATAGTACAGAACGGAAAATGAAGACGAAAGCTGAAATGTACAATTAAATACAGAAAGAAGGCCACAAATAAGAAAGCAGTGGTCTGATTCCAGTCATTCTATTTACACATCAATCACAAATAATTTACCTTTCAACAAATCGTTAGCCTCCTCGTCAAATTTCAGAAACATAGTTCAGATATTGACAAACACAATGGCATACACATAGAAATTTTCGGCGATGGGGGAAAATGCCTTACAAAAGACCTTACCAAAAAACAAAAAAGCAGTTGAATAGACGTGCAAGTAATGTCTTCGACTTATACCAAGTACAGAAATATCTTCTTTTTGAAAACGATTAACTCAGAACGGAGTCAGTGAGTCTAATTGGATATTAATTCCCTGTCAGGCTTGCTTTCGTTCAAGTACCTGTTTACTCCATTAAAAGGAAAACTGGGAGCCGCACATGAATAACAAACCCCTATAATACGACCACAAGCATCATTAAATAGAATATATATTACTTATGGATATGTCCTGTAAAATAAAATGACTGGGATATAATACATTCATAGGCACAAGTATGTCACTATTTGCTTTTAATCCCTTCACACCCACATCCATACACCCCTCCCTCTATACACACACACACACACACACACACACACACACACCACACACACCCGCACACACACACACACACACACACACAACCAACACACACACACACACGCACACACACACGCACACGCACGCACACACACACCACACCAAACACACACACTCACACACACGCAGAACACGCACGCACGCACGCACCACGCACGCACGCACACAACACACACACACCACACCACACACACACACACACACACACACACACCACCACCGCACACGCACGCACGCCCACGCACACACACACACACCACACACACACACACACACACACACACAACACACACACACACCACACACAACACACACACACACACACACCATCAAACACGCACACACACAGTGCGCAGGCCCCCCCCCCCCCCAGAAAAAAAGAAGAAAAAAAGAGCAATTTTCGAAAGCATTTTATTCTAAAAACCTAAATAAAAAATATAATAAACTAAATTAGAAGCAAAAATCACAGAAAACTAACTACAAAAACTAACAAAAACCACAAAGCTAAAATCTTTTTAAAGTTATCTTCTTGAGACAGCCTCCAACAAGCTCTAATTAACCTTCAAACGGTTAAAAGAAAACGGTCAGCCGTGTGATTTTAAGCAATGTTCTGTAAGCAATCACAAACCATGTTGAAGTTGATAAATTTGTTGACCTGACTTGAGTATAAAATTCTACCTTGAGACAGGAACAGAGTCGAGCTCAGGAGCTGTGAGAAAGTGGAGGTGTATCATGGGCGGGAGCTGCCACAAGTATCATTTTTGTCGCGACAAACACGTTTGTCGCGACAAAAATGATACTTGTGGCAGCTGCCGCCAGTGATAGAGGTGGACATCCTGGGCCATAATAGTCTTGATGGTCTCTGTGGACGTAAAGCAACACTGGACCTGAAGGAAAAGAGCTAGGGTTCTGGCGGTGTATTGACGTCTGACGATGCGCGGTCTTCGTGGGGTGACCTATGGCAGACCAGACGTTACAATCCAACTGCTAACCAAAATAATGCTTATTAAATGCTGATATTGCATCTAATGTTCAGAAGTTTCGTCCATTATAGTTGTCTCTTGTATACAAACGTAGAAGAAAAAGAAAAAAAACACCTGCATATTGCATCTAATGTTCAGAAGTTTAGTCCGTTATAGTTGTCTCTTGTATAGAAACGTAGAAAAAAATACCTGCAATAATTTGTGAAGGCCAGTGTTTGGTAACAGTGCAGAGAAAATGTCTTTCTGTTAGTATTGATGTTTAGGAAGAAGTGTCTATAAAGAAGGAAAAAAGAAGAAAAGAAGAAGAAGAAAAAGAACAAGAAAAGAAAAGTAAAAAAGGACGGATATATTTCTCTCAGCAACTGCCGATTTTATTTGTTTTTGCTTCGATTTTACTACTTGATAATACAGCTCTTATTCATGAGTGTCTGTGTGTATGTAAAACCACCAACAGGTATTACGTAAAGAGGTAGGAATGAGTGAGTGAAATTATATTGTAATAGATCGATGCGTATTGCTGAATAAAACCCTACAATGATGTGTGTTTGGTGGAAGAAAAACAAAACAAACCCAAACCCTTAAAAGCTTATCAAGCTACAAAATAAATTCTAAAGTTTAAGTAATTATTTGGCCCTATTAGCGTACCACTGAACAGCAATTCACAGCAAATATCCGATTTTTTAATTTTTATTTATTTTTTAATTGGGATATCTTCCAAACATCAAGAAAAAGCGATGTACATCGCACTTCTTTTCGTCTGATAAAATTGATCTTTTCGTCAGATAAAACTGATCAACGTACAATTTTACATACTGAAGGTAAGACTTCGCTCTATTCTACCCATGTAATGTATCGTGCATTAAAACAATAAAATCATAAACATCACAAAATATATATTTACATGCACAAAGCAAGAATGGGTAATAAAGAAATCACGAAGGGGAAAAAAAGTTTTTTGCTTATTTATTTGTGTTTTTGTTGGTGTGGGGGGTTATTTGGTACACTTATCGTCCAGTTGGTCGAATGACTCATCAATGAAACCTACGCACGTTCTCTTAACAATAGCAACAAGATCTCCTTTAAAACCCGACCTCCCCCCTATCTGCCTCTTTAATAGAATGTTTTTGTGGGAGCCGATACGATCGAAATTGGCCACTAGGATGTGAAAATAATAGGATCCCCGGTACCAATGAAAGGACCTGGAATTGAACTCAAAAGCAAAATTGGCTGTGGCTGTATACTGACATTGCTGATGGGCTTAATTCAGATCCTTGTCGTTTACAGGCTGTGTTTGTGTGTGTGTGTGTGTGTGTGTGTGTGTGTGTGTGTGTGTGTGTGTGTGTGTGTGTGTGTGTGTTTGTGTGTGTGTGCGTGCGTGTGTGCGTGCGTGCGTGCGCGTGCTTATTTGTGTGTGCATGCGCGTGTTTATTGTGTGTGTCTGTGTGATGGCGCGCTGCGCTTTCTTGTGTGTGTGCGGTGTGTCTTTATTTGTGTGTGTGTGTGTGTGTGTGTGTGTGTGTGTGTGTGTGTGTGTGTGTGTGTGTGTGTGTTTGTGTGCGTGCGTGTGTTGTCTGCGTGTGTGTGCGTGCCTGCGTGCGTGTGTGCGTGCCTGCGTGCGTGTGTGCGGGCGTGCGTGCGTGCGTGCGTGCGTGTGTGTGTGTGTTCTTTGTGCTTTGTGGTCGACTGCAAACATCTAACAAATGACTTTCCCGCTCCACTCGGTACATGACTCAGCACTGGCGTCCTCCGAGCCGGAACAGTCGACTCCAGAGTCCGTCAGCACGTCTGTTTAAGTGTCTGAACATCGTCTCAAAAATGCCATCATACGCAAGAGTAGCACAAAGCAATACGGTGACCGCAGCTTCCCCTGAGGCCTGTCCTGGTTGAGTTTCCTCATTCACCCTTTCGCTGGCACGGGTCCACACTAGCGGAATTTTCTTTCAGAAACATTTTGTTACATCTGATTCCTCTCCACCCCTCTCCTCCCTGCCCCCTACCTCCTCCGGGCCAACGACCTCAACGGGCTCTGCCCCCAGGCACACTCGACAAGTGTGAAGACATCGGCAGCAACGTTGACGAGAGGGGAGCGACATGAAGGGCTTCGTGGGCCGACAGAAAAGACAGCTAACACCTCGGTGATTGCCAGCCGACGTATCTGATACACGTTCCGTGGGGACGACTGGGGTGGCAGTACTGAACAGCACGGGGACATCAGAGGAAGGCCAGACCGCGACTGTCCCAGCGGAAGGAGGTGGGGGCCTGTGGGGGGGTGGGGGGTTGGATGGGGTGGGGGGGGGGGGGGGGGGGGGAGGTTAGTCTGGAAAGATCCTTCACAGCAGGGTTCACTGCCAGCAGTGAGCGACAAGAAACGGCCCTTTTCACGAGGACTAGACTTCAGCTGCAGGACCCAAGACTGGATTTGACAAGGGATGGGAGGAGTTGTAAGCTTTGGTTACCGTACCCGTAAGAACAGGTTTACTGGATTTGACAAGGGATGGGAGGAGTTGTAAGCTTTGGAGACCGTACCCGTAAGAACAGGTTTACTGGATTTGACATGGGATAGGAGGAGTTGTAAGTTTTGGGTACCGTACCCGCAAGAATATATATTTCGCTGCGCTGTGCTCGATCCAGTCACATACATATAAATTATTTTCGGTTAGCATGAAGATGGCTTCAAACCTGCCGAGCAGCTAGCCGCATGATGTCATTCGGTGCTAGCATCTTCTTCTGCAAGGCTATAGGTAGGCAGCAGTCAAGTTACACAGCTGAATAAATGTATATTTTTTATATTTCATTACAGTGGTAATTGCTAGAACTGTGTCACTCACCGTATTACATAGATGTCACAAAGAGATGTAACGCTACTGTAATAAAAAATGTTTCAGAAACAACAACAAAGTAAAAAACAAAACAAAAAAGCTACGTAAACAAAATCAACAAGTACAAAGAGAAGTAAAGAGATCCCCAATGTTACTGGAAACAAATCACCAAGCAGAAAACAGCGGAATAAAGATATTTCCTCCCCCCCACCCCTACCCCCACCCCCAAATCAAACAAAAGAATGACAACGACCTTTCTACCCGGTTAAAGGTTTTCAGCGAACAGGAATCAAGAGACACCCCCTCCCTCCCCACTCCCACCATCACCACCACCACCACCACACAGGTCTACATGTCTCCACCCGCTGGCGGCCTTTGCCGGGCATTCGACCGATGGCGACCCTGATCACACAGATCGATAAGTGTCCCCTGTGGGCCGATAATTGGCCAGATTCATGGACACCGGACCCCTATCGTCTCCGGACCTTCGCGCACACCGTGGCTTTCTCGCCGCTCCGCCGCGTCCCTTAGAAGTCGAGCGTGGGTGCCATGCGAGTAGCGTTCTCCTGGCGGGTCGAATTACGGGTAGGGGGGTCGTTGCGGGGTAGGGTGGGGGTGCCCCAGGCTTGCGTTGGGGCTCGGGGAAGCTCGGGTTTGGCGCTGTTCTCCTTCGTTCCGTCCACTTTTCCCCTGAAAATGCACAGCGGAATGAGAAGGGGAGATCACTGTCGGCGAAACTAACAGAAAGTGGTCCGAGTTCTGTGACATTAACCTGCATTGGACAGCTTTTTTCTACAGGTCGTAAAAATTAATTAGGAGGGGAAGGGGACAGGAGGGATACTAAAAAATAGTTCCAGGATTGATGGGAATAAGGGAGAATAAAATGGCAAAGAGAAACCACTGTGTGTGGTGGAAACTTTTAACTTTGAAGAGTTTTACGACTTCTGGACCAGAGCCAAACCGACCCAGAGCAAAGATCGCGATGCTATAACACAGAACCTTTGCTTGATTTGTATCAACTTTTTACCCTGGTCAATACAATATACACTACATTTGCGAGTTTGTGAACGACGTGTCGAGTTTTAGAAACAGTTCAACGAAGTCGTTACACACGCAGTCTGAGATTTGGATTTCAAAACAAACAAACAAACAACAGAACTGAAGAAAAGAACAAAAGCTGTAGGAAAAGGCATCTGAATGAGTGCATGAAAGTATTACTGTACAGCACAAATGCATTTTATGCGAATAAACGCCCCACAATGATGTGCTTGGAAAAAAAGAACAAATCAACAAATAAACAAACAAACCAACAACAAAACAACGTGAGAAGAACAACAGCCAATAAACAACCACAACAAATCCACACTATACCATATATATTTACGTAAAACTGGTTCAAAACAAGTTCAAAAAAATAAAATAACCCCCAAAAGGAAGAAGAGTTCAACTGAAAGAAGGAGAACGAATTTCAAAAGCACACACATGAAAAAGAAAAGCAAAAAAAGGCCGTCCCAAGACAGGGAGAACATTACAGAAGGAAGAGGAGAGAAAGAAAAGGGAATGAAGGGAAGACTGTGATAAAAGACTCACCAACACTTCCAACTGATTCCAGCCTGCTTCAAGTAAATGTGTGTGTGTGTGCGTGCGTGCGTGCGTGCGTGCGTGCGTGCGTGTGTGTGTGTGTGTGTGTGTGTGTGTGCGTGCGTGTGTGTGTGTGTGTGTGCGTGCGTGCGTGCGTGTGTGTGTGTGTGTGTGTGCCTGCGTGTGTGTATGCGTGCGTGCGTGCGTGCGTGCGTGCTTGCGTGTGTGCGTGTTGCGTGTGTGTGTGTGTGTGCGTGTGTGTGTGTATGTGTGTGTGTGTGTGCGTGTGTGTGTGGTGTGTGTGTGTGTGTGTGTGTGTGTGTGTCCCCGTACCGTTTGCAGAACTTAAAGGCCACGGCGGCTGCAGAGACCAGAAGTGCCAGCATGCCTCCCGTCGCCCCGCCGATGGCAGTGGTGGAGCTGGAGTCGTCCTTCTTTTCCTCTGGCTGCTTTTCAGGAACTGCGGAAAGAGGTAGCAGCAGTCATTGGATATGAACGTCCTGTCAACCGCACAGGATCACCTCAGGACGATCAGGGTCACCTCAGGATGAACTTCAGGATGATCAGGGTCACCTCACGACGATCAGCGTCACCTCAGGACGATCAAGGTCACCTCAGGACGATCAGCGTCACCCCAGGATGGTCAAGCATTGTCATAAGCTGTATATGCATTCAAAACACGTCTTTGTCTTAAACCATACCCATGTCAGTTTTACAAACTCGGTCTAAAACCACACCCATGTCAGGTCTACAAACTCTGTTTAAAACCATACCCACGCCAGTTCTACAAACTACGTCTAAAACCATACCCATGTCAGTTCTACAAACTCTGTCTAAAACCATACCCATGTCAGTTCTACAAACTGTCTAAAACCATACCCATGCCAGTTCTACAAAATCTGTCTAAAACCATACCCATGTCAGTTCTACAAACTCTACCTAAACATAAATGCAACATGGGAAATCGTCACAACAGGCCAGAAAGTTTAACCCCAACCAGGCAACAGCGAAGAGCAAACGGAAAGTTGACTTAACTGGAAAGATAGACAGCCGACGAAGCATGAAAAGTTATATTCTGACCTACTCCAGGAACCTTAAAGATTCGGGATTGCGAGCAGAGGGGACTTCAGTTTCTGTGTCCTTTGTACTCCATAGCGCTAAAGGGAAGAAAATAAATAATAATAATGGATGCTTTCAGAGCCTAACCCGCCCAGGCCGTAACAGCTTATCAATGTTTTATTTTATGTCTGTTCACAGCAAGGTGATATTAGCCTAACCGCTTACACATTCTTTAAATGTACATGTTTTCACAGCAAAGATTTAATGCACACACACACACACACACACACACACACACACACACACACACACACACACACACACACACACCACACACACACACACACACACACACACCACACACACCACACACACACACACACACACACACAAACTAGTATCACAAAAATAAAATGTAAAGATAGACAAAGAGAGAAACATATACAACAGGCAGACAGTAAAGGACAGAAAATAGAAGTAAACAAAATGGGGAATTAAAACACACGTATAAAAAAATCTTCGCAATAACAAGCAAGAACGTAAACAACAAAAAACGAATGACCGAGTATGTGATATATGTTGCTTTGACCTGAAGAAATTATAAAGGATACGGTAGCACATTTAGCTACACTTTTTCCACACACCTCGCTCTGTCGATTGTGAAAGCAGTTACATAATCTCTCTCTCTCTCTCTTCTCTCTCTCTCTCTCTCTCTTATGTAAGCAGTTGCATAATCTCTCTCTCTCTCTCTCTCTCTCTCTCTCTCTCTCTCTCTCTCTCTCTCTTGTCAAAGCTGTTGCATAATCTCTCTCTCTCTCTTGATTGTCAAAGCAGTTGCATAATCTATCTCTCTCTCTCTTGATTGTCAAAGCAGTTGCATAATCTCTCTCTCTCTCTCTCTCTCTCTTGATTGTCAAAGCAGTTGCATAATCTCTCTCTCTCTTGATTGTCAAAGCAGTTGCATAATATCTATCTCTGTTTCTCGATTGTGAAAAGCAGCTGCATAATCTCTCTCTCTCTCTCTCTCTCTCCCTCCCTCGCTCCCTCCCCCTCCCCACCCCCGATCTCCGTTCCCCTTCTCCTCTCTTTCCGTTCACCCCACACCTTTCCCTCTCCGCCCCCCGCCCCCACCTCCCTCTCTCTCCTTCCGCCCTCTCTCGTTTGCCCCCCCCCCCCCCCCCACCACCACTTCCCTCCCCCCAACACCCAAGACTCTCTCTGTTGTTCTGGAAAAGTGGGTCAGCTTCATCGTTTTATTCCTCCCCCCCCCCCCCACCCCCCCATTCTTATAAATAAAATTCTTGACTGAGAAAAGAGAAGCATTTAATGGATGCAAATTCTACAAACAGTGATGCCAGTTTGTGTCCTGGTCACTTCAGTATCTAGTCGGTCATCGCAGTGGCCAGAGGGACAAAGGATGACCACAGGAGGTCAGGCCACTGTTCATTGTCCGTGACAGAACACTGAGGTCTTCAACGGTTTGATCGATTTGATTGTCCGAACATTTCACGTGTCCGAATGGAATGTCGGTTCGATTTGAAACTACCCAAATCTCTCTCTCTCTCTCTCTCTCTCTCTCTCTCTCTCTCTCTCTCTCTCTCTCTCTCTCTCTCTCTCTCACCATGTGTCTCTGTGTGCGTCTGGATGTGGTACGGGTGGGAGGGGTATGGGTGTGCCTGTGTGTTTGAGTGTGTGTGCAGGCTATGTATCTATGCGTAATGTATGAACGCGCGCACGCGTGGGTGCGTGGGTGCGCGCGCGGACATGTGTATGTGTTTGCGTGTGCCTATGTGCGTGCGTGCGTGCGGTGTGGTGTGTGTGTGTGTGTGTGTGTGCGTGCGTGCCTGTGTGTGTGTGTGTGTGTGTGTGTGTGTGTGTGTGTGTGTGTGTGTGTGTGTATGTGTGTGTGTATGTTTGTGTGTGTGTTTATGTTTGTGTGTGTGCGTGCGCGTGTCTGTGCGTGTGTGTGTGTGTATGTTTGTGTGTGTTTATGTTTGTGTGTGTGCGTGTGTGTGCGTGCGTGCGTGCGTGCGTGCGTGCGTGCGTGCGTGCGTGCGTGTGTGTGTGTGTGTGGTGTGTGTGTGTGTGTGTGTGTGTGTGTGTGTGTGTGCGTGCGTGCGTTTGTGCGTGCGCGTGCGTGCGTGCGTGCGCGCGCGCGCGCGTGTGTGTGTGCGTATGTATGTACATGTGCGCGTGTGTGCGTCTGTACGCACGCGCGTGCGAATGTACATGTCATTGTTTACACAAAAAATACGCGTGCGCGTGCGTGCGTGCGTGCGTGCGTGCGCGCGCGCGCGCGTGTGTGCGTATGTATGTACATGTGCGCGTGTGTGCGTCTGTACGCACGCGCGTGCGAATGTGCATGTCATTGTTTACACAACAAATACGCCATGACTTTTTATGTGTAAAAGACTGTAACCTACCGTTCGTTGTAGAACCAGCTGCAGAGGAACTGGCCACTGCTCTGCGGCTGTTGGCTACATTTGACGTTGACTTCGTTGAAGCAGTCGTCGATGAGGATCCCGTGGTCGCTGAAGCGGTGATGGTTGTACTGATTGTTGATGGAAATACTTTGGTCGTTGAAACCGCAATTGTTGTTGGTACAGATCGTTTTGTCGTTGAAACCGATATTGTTGTTGGGGCTGTTGCTGTAGATGTTTTTGTCATTGAGGTCGGGGTGGTTGTTTGGGTTGTTGGTGTAGATCTTTCTGTCGTTGAGGTCGGTGTAGTTGTTTGGGTTGCTGGCGTAGATCTTTTTGTCGTTGAAGACGTGATGGTCGTTCCGGTTGATGACAACTTACTAGATGTTGACAGCACAGTAGATGTTGTTGACGGCACAGTAGATGGCGACAGAACAGTAGATGTTGTTGACGGCACAGTAGATGCTGTTGACGGCACAGTAGATGCTGTTGACGGCACAGTAGATGTTGTTGACGACACAGCAGATGGTGACAGAACAGTAGATGTTGTTGAGGGCATAGTAGATGTTGACGGCAACGTAGATGTTGTTGACGGCAAAGTAGATGTTGTTGTCGGCACAGTTGACGGCACAGTGGATGTTGACGGTACAGTAGATGTTGTTGACGGCACAGCAGAGTGTGACAGAACAGTAGATGTTGTTGATGGAACAGTAGATGTTGTTGACGGAACAGTAGACGTTGTTGACCGCACAGTAGATATTGTTGACGGAACAGTAGACGTTGTTGACCGCACAGAAGATGTTGACGGCACAGAAGATGTTGACGGCACAGTAGATGTTGTTGACGGCACAGTAGATGTTGTTGACGGCACAGCAGATGTTGTTGACGGCACAGTAGATGTTGTTGACGGCACAGCAGATGTTGTTGACGGCACAGTAGATGTTGTTGACGGCACAGCAGATGTTGTTGACGGCCAAGTAGGTGTTGTTGACGGCACAGTAGATGTTGTTGATGGCACAGTAGCTGTTGACGGCAAAGTAGATGTTGACGGCACAGTAGATGTTGACCTGACAGTAGATGTTGATGGCAAAGTAGATACTGACGGCACAGCAGATGTTGACGGCACAGCAGATGTTGACGGCACAGTAGACGTTGTTGACGGCACAGTAGATGTTGATTGCACAGTAGATGTTGTTGACCGCACAGTAGATGTTGACGGTACAGTAGTTGTTGACGCAATAGTAGATGTAGTTGGCGGCATAGTGGATGTTGACGGCAAAGTCGATGTTGTTGTCCGAACAGTAGATGTTGTTGACGCCACAGTAGATGTTGTTGACGGCACAGTAAATCTTGTCGACATAGTAGATGTTGTTGACGCAACAGTAGATGTTGTTGACGGCACAGTAGATGTTGATCTCACAGTAGACGTTGATGGCACAGTAGACGTTATTGACGGCACAGTAGATGTTGACAGCACAGTAGATGTTGTTGACGGAACAGTAGATGTTGTTGATGGCACAGTAGATGTTGATCTGACAGTAGATGTTGATGGCACAGTAGACGTTATTGACGGCACAGTAGATGTTGACGGCACAGTAGATGTTGTTGACGGAACAGTAGATGTTGTTGATGGCACAGTAGATGTTGAAGGCACAGTAGATGTTGTTGACGGCACAGTAGATGTTGTTGACGGAACAGAAGATGTTGATGGTGCAGTAGATGTTGACGGCAAAGTAGATGTTGTTGACGGCACAGTAGATGTTGACGGCATAGTAGATGTTCTTGACGGCACAGTAGATGTTGACGTCACAGTAGATGTTGTTGACAGAACAGTAGATGTTGTTGACGGCACAGTAGATGTTGACGGCACAGAAGAGGTTCTCGGTACAGTAGATGGTGCTGACGGAACAGTAGATGTTGTTGACGGCACATTAGATGTTGACCGCACTGTAGTTGTTGTTGACCGCACAGTAGATGTTGTCGGCCCAGTAGGTGTTGTTGACAGCACAGTAGATGTTGTTGACCGCAGAGTAGATGTTGTTGACGGCAAAGTAGATGTTGTTGACCGCACAGTAGATGTTATTGAAACAGTAGATGTTGACGGCACAGAAGATGTTGACGGCACAGTAGATGTTGTTGATGGAACAGTAGATGTTGCTGATGGTGCAGCAGATGTTGACGGCAAAGTAGATGTTGTTGACGGCACAGCAGATGTTGTTGATGGCACAGTAGATGTTGTTGACGGCACAGTAGATGTCGAACGCACAGTAGATGTTGTTGACCGCACAGAAGTTGTTGTTGACGGAACAGTAGATGTTGTTGACGGAACAGTAGATGTTGTTGACGGCACAGTAGATGTTGTCCGCACAGTGGATGTTGTTGATGAAAGAGTAGGTGTTGACGGAACAGTAGATGTTGACGGCACAGTAGATGTTGTTGACGGCACAGTAGTTGTTGTCGGTATAGTAGATGCTGTTGATAAAACAGTAGATGTTGTTGACGGAACAGTAGATGTTGATGGTGCAGTAGATGTTGACAGCAAAACAGACGTTGTTGACGGCACAGTAGTTGTTGACGACACAGTAGATGTTGTTGATGGCATAGTGGATGTTGTTGACGGCACAGTAGATGCTGATGTCACAGTAGATGTTGTTGACGGAACAATAGATGTTGACGGCACAGTAGATGTTGTTGATAGCACAGTAGATGTTGACGGCACAGAAGAGGTTGTCATCACAGTAGATGGTGTTGACGGAACAGCAGATGTTGTTGACGACACAGCAGATGTTGACCGCATAGTAGCTGTTGACGGCACAGTAGATGTTGTGGACGGCACTTTAGATGTTAACGGCACATTGGATGTTGTGGACGGCACTTTAGATGTTGACGGCAAAGTAGATGTTGTTGACGGCACAGCAGATGTTGTCGATGGCATAGTAGATGTTGACGGCAAAGTAGATGTTGTTGACGACACAGTAGATGTTGTCGGCACAGTAGATGTTGTTGACGGAACAGTAGATGTTGTTGACGCCAAAGTAGATGTTGTTGACCGCACAATAGATGTTGTTGCCCGCACAGTAGATGTTGACGGCACAGAAGATGTTGACGGCACAGTAGATGTTGTTGATGGAACAGTAGATGTTGCTGATGGTGCAGTAGATGTTGACGGCAAAGTAGATGTTGTTGACGGCACAGTAGATGTTGTTGAGGGCACAGTAGATGTTGTTGACGACACAGTAGATGTTGTCGACACAGTAGATGTTGTTGGCATAGTAGATGCTGTTGATGGCACCGTAGATGTTGTTGACGAAAGAGTAGTTGTTGTTGTGGGTGCAGTAGATTTACTAGGGACCGTTACAGCTGGAGGTACAGTGGACGTAGTCGGTGGTGTAGCTGTCGTAGATTGTGTAGTCGATGCAGTAGACTGTGATGTTTTCGTTGGAAACACAGCTGATTTGGTAGATGTTGCTGAAGAAGGTACTGTTGATGTAGGAAGCGTTGTCGCTCGTGTGGTAGATGTGGTGGACGATGGGATTTCTGACAGAAAGAAACAGAAAACAGGTAATCGTGGCTACAGTTGCCCACACACACAGGTACACAGACACAGACACACACACAACACACACACACACACACACACACAAACATATATATATATATATATATATATATATATATATATATATATATATATATATATATATATATATATATATATATATAACACACACACACACATACACACATTCACTCACACACACACACACACACACACACACACACACACACACACACACACACACACACACACACACACCCCGCACACATTCACTAACACACACACATCCTCTCTCTCTCTCTCTCTCTCTCCTCTCTCTCTCTCTGATCAGTAGCTTAGCAAGGACTAGTTGTTAGACAGGTTTTTGAATGAACCTAAACTACAATCCTTGTAAAATAAAGTTTTCGAGTTCGAGTTCTCTCTCTCTCTCTCTCTCTCTCTCTCTCTCTCTCTCTCTCTCTCTCTCTCTCTCTCTCTCACACACACACACACACACACACACACACACATACACACACACACACACACACACACACACACACACACCACACATACCACACACACACACACACACACACACACGCACACGTACACACACACACGCACACGTACACACACACACACACACACACACACACACACACACACACACACACACACACACACACACATCAGTGCACATTTGAACGTTGCACATTTGCTCCTGTTGGCAGGGCACGCAGCAGAGTGATTCCAAAGCATAGTTTGGAATGAATGAATACGACACACAGTCCACTCATGTCCGTCACAGCAGCTGAGCCTCTGTCGATACCTGTTTCGCGGCGTTGAGCTTACCTGGTTCTACGTTTAAGCTAATGGCGGCAGTGTGGATGCCTGTTTGGATGTTCTAAGCTGACGATAGCAGTATGGAGGCCTGTTTGGATGTTCTAAGCTGACGATAGCAGTATGGAGGCTTGTTTGGATGTTCTAAGCGGACGACAACAGTATGGAGGCCTGTTTGGATGTTCTAAGCTGACGACAGCAGTATGGAGGCCTGTTTGGATGTTCTAAGCTGACGACAGCAGTATGGAGGCCTGTTTGGATGTTCTAAGCTGACAACAGTATGGAGGCCTGTTTGGATGTTCTAAGCTGACAACAGTATGGAGGCCTGTTTGGATGTTCTAAGCTGACGATAGCAGTATGGAGGCCTGTTTGGATGTTCTAAGCTGACGACAGCAGTATGGAGGCCTGTTTGGCTGTTCTAAGCTGACAACAGTATGGAGGCCTGTTTGGATGTTCTAAGCTGACGACAGCAGTATGGAGGCCTGTTTGGATGTTCTAAGCTGACGACAGCAGTATGGAGGCCTGTTTGGATGTTCTAAGCTGACGACAGCAGTATGGAGGCCTGTTTGGAAGTATTAAGCTAACGGCAGCAGTATGGATGTCTGTTTGGAAGTATTAAGCTAACGGCAGCAGTATGGACGCCTGTTTGGAAGTATTAAGCTTACGGCAGCAGTATGGACGCCTGTTTGAAAATATTAAGCTAACTGCAGCAGTATGGAGCCCTGTTTGGGAGCATTAAGCTGACGGTAGCAGTATGGATGCCTGTTTGGAAGCATTAAGCTAACGGCAGCAGTATGGATGCCTGTTTGGAAGTATTAACAGCGGTATGCATGCCTGTTTGGAAGTATTAAGCTAACGGTAGTAGTATGGATGCCTGTTTGGAAGTATTAAGCTAACGGTAGTAGTATGGATGCCTGTTTGGAAGCATTAAGCTAACGGCAGCAGTATGGATGCCTGTTTGGAAGTATTAAGCTAACGGTAGTAGTATGCATGCCTGTTGAGCAGTGTTAAGCGATAGGCGGCGGGAAGCGTACCGTCTACACGTGTTACCGTGCAGAACTGACACGTGTTACAGTGCAGAACTGACACGTGTTACCGTGCAGAACTGACACGTGTTACAGTGCAGAACTGACACGTGTTACCGTGCAGAACTGACACGTGTTACCGTGCAGAACTGACACGATGTTACAGTGCAGAACTGACACATGTTACAGTGCAGAACTGACACATGTTACAGTGCAGAACTGACACGTGTTACCGTGCAGAACTGACACGTGTTACCGTGCAGAACTGCCACGTGTTACAGTGCAGAACAGACACGTGTTGCCGTGCAGAACTGCCACGTGTTACAGTGCAGAACTGACACATGTTACAGTGCAGAACTGCCACGTGTTACAGTGCAGAACTGCCACGTGTTACAGTGCAGAACAGACACGTGTTACCGTGCAGAACTGACACGTGTTACCGTGCAGAACTGACACGTGTTACAGTGCAGAACACACATGTTACAGTGCAGAACTGCCACATGTTACAGTGCAGAACTGACACATGTTACAGTGCAGAACTGCCACGTGTTACAGTGCAGAACTGACACATGTTACAGTGCAGAACTGACACGTGTTACAGTGCAGAACTGCCGGCCATGATCTGCATAGCCTACCTGATTCGCAGTATTCCCCCGTGAAGGACGCCGGACACTGACACGAAAAGGAGTCAAGGCCATTTCGACAGAGACCCCCATTTTGACACGGCGAACTGGCACACTCGTCCAGATCTGCAAAGCGAGGGGCAAAGTGTAAGACGAGAGCAAACGCTCGGTCTACCAACGCTCAGACCTGCCATCCGTAACGGCCTTTGTTTTCTACAAATTCCTCCAAGATCCCTTGACACTGGACCAGTGTTACCGTACTCGATATGAGCTGTAATGCTACACAGAGGTTAACATAATGCACAGTTTCAAAGGTCTGTCTTAGATCTCGACGAATTGAACTGGATAAGAATTTGCCAAAAAACACAAGAAAACACACACACAACAACAACAACAACAACAAAAAAACACCTTTTAGTTTCAACTTTCCACCTCCGTTGTGACCTAGAAATTCGATCAAGGTCATGGAAACTCTGAAAATGCAAAGCAAACGGAGATCATAATCATGCAAAGTTTTGCAGATCTCACTGAAAAATAGACATTGAAGTTGGCAGAGTCCTGAAGCCTCGTCAGTTATTTCCATTGAATTCAAGCCAATTAGTTCAGCTGAAGCATTTAAGTGCGATTTCGTCGGTGTATTTAAACAATCATACACAGGTGAAACTTGATCAGTGCTGACCAAGAAAAGAAAAGAAACCAACAGTTTTCCATTTCCGACATCCACATAACCTTGAAATAAGATCAAGGTTATCAAACATTGCATTGAGTTCAATAGCGGTCGTAGCTTTACCATGTCCGACAATCTTCGGACATGGATCGAGAAAGTGTTAAAGTTAGGGTTTGTTTTTTGTCGAGTCAGGAATCCAGTCAATGACATCCGTTCTATGCTCGCTAAAGTTCAGCTGAGACAGAACACACTTCAGCAAAACAGGTTTTCTCCCAATAAACATTGACTGCAAGCAGAGAGCCGCTTCTGGGCCATTCAGTACATCGATGACACTCATAACCACACCCAACCAATCGCAGCCAAGGACAAAAAGGGTTGCAAACTGGCCCGTCCGTGCGGGTCCAGCCCAACAGGCTATACCCGTGCTATCCCAGTCAACTTGCCGGATCCGATTCGCATCCGATCCAGATCGGATCGAAAACGTTGGCCAAAAAGCGGGCCCGATCATTCTTGCACATCGGCTTGCTTCCGGGCCGGATCCGTTTGTCCCAAACCTGACACAGTCAGCCAGAACCAAACCGTCCCAGACTATACAGCATGATCTGGGCCGTCTGTGGAAGAATGCAACCGAGCCTGAAAGTGGAAAACTGGTAGCGGACCGGTTGCGTTCTGTCATAACCAGGCCCGATGATTCTTGCACACCGGCTTGCTTCCAGACCAGATGCTTTGGCCACGAACTGACCAGGCCATTCAGATCGGAGCGGGGCCGGTTTTGCACAGTATGATTCTGGCCTTCTTTGGAAGAACGGAACCGAATCGGATGCAGGATGTGGGATCCAGCATAATCTACAATCCGGCCTGATTCTGGCTGCACGCTTGCTGTGAGGGCCGTAACTGGCCGTAACCAAACCGCTTCCGAATCAGATCCGGCAAGTTGACTGGGATAATGATATGCTTACCGACGTCACACCGGAGGCCAGTTGAGCCGGGCAAACAGGCACACGCTGCCATGGAACTGTTGGTCTGGCACTGTCCTAACTCCGTCTGCAGGCATGGGGCTTGAAAACAGGGCACTGAAAGAAATTAATGTTCAACAGTTTTATTGATGATGTATGGGCACCATCCACGTTAAAATTATTTAGCGCTGTCAGTTCTTTTTCTGCTTTGCGCTGTGTGTGTGTGTCTGTGTGTGTGTGTGTGTGTGGGGTGTTGTTGTGTGTGTGTGTGTGTGTGGTGTGTGTGTGTGTGGTGTGTGTTGTGTGTGTGTGTGTGGTGTGTGTGGTGTGGTGTGTGTGTGTGTGTGTGGTGGTGCGCGCGGGGTGTGTGTGTGTGTGTGTTGTGTTGTTTGTTGTGTGTGGTGTGGTGAGTGTGTGTGTGTTTGTGTTGTGTGTGGTGTGTGTGTGTGGTGTGTGTGTGTGTGTGTGTGTGTGTGTGTGTGTGTGTGTGTGTGGTGTGGTGTGTGTGGTGTGTGTGTGTGTGTGTGTGTGTGTGTGTGTGTGTGTGTGTTTGAAGTTGAAGATTGGGCTTTGATGTGTGTGTGTTAGTGCGTGTTTGTAAACACACACAACAAAACTCACACACACACACACACACACAACAACAAAAACACCACACACACACACACACACACACACACAC
>JABMCL010001080.1:62500-80000 GCA_018857735.1 Alviniconcha marisindica
ATTGAGGTAGGGGAAGAGGGAGATTACATACCTATCGCTACACTGTCACCACCAGAATGATTCATGCATTAAGATGGGCAGCGATGAGAGACATTTTAATGTTTCAGTAGGAAGTGATGGACAAAGTCACAAGACAGTGTCCACAAACTACAACCTTTTTGAAGACAAAGGAGACCCGAAGCGGTATCGAACCGAGGTCCTTCCGCTTACCAACCTAACGCCTTACCGCTAGGCCAAACCGGCTCACCAAGACGGAAAGAAAGATGCTGAGCATTTGATGCGAGTCAAAATATAGAGCGACCAAAGAACAACGACAAACGACTGAATTTTGGTTGAAAACAAATTAGAATGCTGAAAATAGTAAAATGAATAAACGTCAACTTTGGCTAGTCCTTCACACTCGCATACATTGCCACATATGTGCACATGGCAGCGAGTAAAATGTGAGACATGAAACATGAAGTAACCGAGATCGACTCTCGACGGCAATCACTGTAATAACAATAACAAACAATTAATAATAAATGATTCATAATTAAAGTATTTACTAAGTGCAAAATCTTGTCTGTAAAGCACGCGTAAACAGGAAAATGGGAGTATGCCATTGCAGCAGTTTTCCAATGCCGTAACTATAACTTAGGCGAAGTAAAGCGAAACCATCAACAACAAAAACTAAGACAAAAACTTACCATTGACTGTTACTTCAAAATGTCTGGTTGCTTCGTAGCTGTGAAAAACAAACAGATAAGACTGAACCTTATTAATTATTTCTCATTGTTTTTATGTTGTTTTCTTTTGTTTATTTATTTGTTTTGTTATTGATGTATTTTGCTTTTTGTCTGTTTTGTTTTTATTGTCGTTGTGGTTGTTTTTTGGGGTTTTTTTTTTTGGTGTGTGTGTGTGTGTGTGTGTGTGTGTGTGTGTGTGTGTGGTGGTGTGTGTGTGTGTGTGTTGTGACAGTGTGTGTGTGACAGTGTGTGTGTGTGTGTGTGTGTGTGTGTGTGTGTGTGTGTGTGTGTGTGTGTGTGGTGTGTGTGTGTGTGTGTGTGTGTTGTGTGTGTGTGTGTGTGTGTGTGTGTGTGTGTGTGTGTGACGTGTGTGTGTGTGTGTGTGTGTGTGTGTGTGTGTGTGTGTGTGTGTGTGTGTGTGTTGTGTGTGGTGTTCTTGTTCTTGTAGTTTTTATCACTTTCAGTTGCCAAGAAAGCAAACTTGTCGCTCGGGAGAGATGAAACTCTGGTATTACAGGCTCAGGTTAAAGATCTCGCGGGAAAAAGTTGCCTTGGCAGACTTTTGTAGCGATTTCACAAACTTTATAGTCTGAGTAGCGTGACTCCCTCTTAGCTCTCGTCACACACACACACACACACACACACACACACACACACACACACACACACACACACACACACACTCATTCACAAGCGGAGGAACAGAACCTACAGGGCTAAAGAGGATTATTGCCCAAAACCCGAGCATGTTCAAGTTCAATGTTACATTACGTCCACAGAGACCATAAGGACTATTAGGGACGGGGAGCCCGGGACAGCCATCTCGACTTTCACACAGCTCCTGAGCTCTGAACACAAGCATCAGCAGGTTTGGTTATTTAAACGAAAGCACATAAAAAACAGAAATCAGGTTTCGTAAAGCATAATCATTTCGGTGTCTCGCGCCTTCGCATGTAACGTAAATACCTACCACAAATTGTCTGAGGCAATGATTTCGAAAACATAATATTACACGAGTTGCATAGTCATTCTTAACCGCCTTCATACGACTTACCCCAGACTGTCAATGGCAGAGACTTCCATGGTATAAGATCCAACGAACTCGACCCCGGGTGACCATTTCAGGGTAGACGTCCACTCCCCGTTTTGTTCGCTTGGCTGATTTATCGTCAAGCGCAAGGGTGGCGCTGACGTCAGTCGAAATGACGTAATCCTGCCGGTTTAAAAAACAAAATCGATTTATTTGTTTGCTTGAGTTCGAAAGATAAAAACTTGTTTGTTAGGATCTTGTTTGCATTAACTGATAAATCCAGAGACATGTGTGTGTGTGTGTGTGTGTGTGTGTGTGTGTGTGTGTGTGTGTGTGTGTGTGTGTGTGTTAGGGTGCATAAATGCGCATGCTTGATGACCTGTAAAGAACATATCGGCGAAGCAACTTTGGCAAATTGTTTTCACCCTTGAAAATGAATAATTGTTACCATTTTGGAAGATGGCTACAGACAACCAGAGTGTGAATCCTCGTGAAGCCATCGAGCTTTGTTTCGTTGTGAAGTGTGTTATTTTGTGTGTCACAATAAATTGGCCTGAGGCCCCATTGAGTTGAGGCCCCATCATGGATATGCATAGAAACAGAAGAAAGAGCCACCCGGAAGTAGACGGGTCAAGTGGACGCTGCAGACTGGAAGCTGCTTGACCAGTTTGTGTGGTTTTGGTGGTGTGCAGTGTGTTCCAGTGGGGCACCCACTTGACCGGTTTGTGGGGTTAGAATGGTGTGTAGTGTGTTCCAGTGGGGCACCCACTTGACCGGTTTTGTGGAGTTTGGGTGGTGTGCAGTGTGTTCCAGTGGGACACCCACTTGACCGGTTTGTGGGGTTAGAGTGGTGTGTAGTGTGTTCCAGTGGGGCACCCACTTGACCGGTTTTGTGGAGTTTGGGTGGTGTGCAGTGTGTTCCAGTGGGACACCCACTTGACCGGTTTGTGGGGTTAGAGTGGTGTGTAGTGTGTTCCAGTGGGGCACCCACTTGACCGGTTTTGTGGAGTTTGGGTGGTGTGCGGTGTGTTCCAGTGGGACACCCACTTGACCGGTTTTTGGGGTTAGAGTGGTGTGTAGTGTGTTCCAGTGGTACACACACTTGACCAGGCAGGTTGGGACCAACTCACACCGAGTGGTTCCCAGTCCGCCAGGGTCATTAAACAATGTTTAAACTACCTCCCCTTCAACCAAGATAATACAGCTCAACTTTAAAATTATAGGTTGAACGAGTCATCAAGTTTCATGAGCGATACATCCGGAAAAAAAGAAGAAAAAAAGAAAAAATCGTAATCAAACGAGAAAGCTTAAAACAACTCAGTGCAACACCGCTAACTTCATCAGCCAAAGCTAAACATGGCAGCGCCCGTGCACCGACACACGGCACGTGAAAAACGTTGTGAATATAGTGGCACACAGTCCTCTGTGTCCAGACTGAGCGACCTTTGTCCCGCTTGCACGGGTTTGGCGTGCAACTGGATGTCCAAGGCAGCACCGGTGTAAACGCAGAACTTGGTCCCCTCCTCTGGTGTGGGGGGCGTGAACTCTGGACGCTGGTCAGTGGACACCAGTTTGACCAGAAACTGGACAAGACAGAAAGCAACATTTTCTTGTCACTGCATGTAGTGGTGTGCTTCCTTACGAGTTGCTCAGTTCAAGGCGAAGGTTTAGGTACAACGAATGCAAGTGCTTTGTCATTATATGGGTGGGGGTGAGGTGTACATGTACATGTCTGTCATCTTCTCTCTCTCTCTCTCTCTCTCTCTCTCTCTCTCTCTCTCGTTGATATTTTGTTTTGAACTGATTGGCCGAAGGCTGGACGTAAAAGGGTATTCATTGACTATTACCTATACCATTACCCTTGTAAATAAAAAAATCGTTCCGTTAGTTCGTCCCCCCCCTTCTCTCCCCCAACCTCTCCCTCTCTGTTGTGTGAGTTTTGAAAGTATCATTAGTGTGTATGTCTATGTAGCTAGGACAGATTCTTTGAGTACTGAAGTTCTGAGATCTGAGCTCTCTCTCTCTCTCTCTCTTCTCTCTCTCTCTCTCTCTCTCTCTCTCTCGCAAGATATCACAGGACACAAATTTCTAAATAACCTGAATAGCTGTGTTAACTTACTTGCAAGGACACTGTGCTCAGAGGGCGGTTGTTAGGCATGTGAACTCTGTCGCTGCCATGATACTGAATGGGACCGACCAGGAAGTCCGACAACTCCAACGACACGATCACTTGACTTCCGGCTTTGTAATCCACGACTCCATGTTTCTTCGGGGTGAAAACCAGGGTGCAGCTCTGTCGCAGATGGATGATATTCCGATGCATTACTTTCAGCGCTCCCCCCCCCCCCCCCCCCCCACACACACACACACACATGAATGCATCTACGCACTCATGTACTCACACTGTGCGCGCAATCACAGGCCGCCAGTAGACACACGTACGCACACACACACGCACACACACACACGCACACGTAAGCACAAGCACGCACACAACGGCACCCACCCACGCCGGAGCGCATACACACACGCGCGCACGCACGCACGCACACACGCACGCACGCACGCACGCACGCACACACACACACACACACACACACGTAAGCACAAGCACGCACACAACGGCACACACACACGCCGGCGCGCGCTAACGCGTACACACACACACTCACACGCATGCACAGACAGAGATAGAACACACACACGCACGCGCGCGCGCGCGCACACACACACACACATTCACACCTGTCTATGTTTCCAAAGCCACTTCCCTTCAGTTTATAAACGTTGTATCCTAAAATGTTCACAGCAGCAGCAGCGGTGCACAGGTAATCGAGTTTATATGCGTGCTGTGAACGTGTTGCAAAGAGACACTGAAAATCCCTCGCTTTCGCTCAACTGGTGGTAGTACTCCTTATCTTTAGCTGGTCAAAGGGAAGGCGAGGGTTATGCCTCCTCAAAAACGGTCGCGAGAAAGCGTGAAACAACTCTGTGCTTCGCCGCTAAACCCACCCAACCCAAGGCCAAACAGGGCAGTTCAATGCTCCCGGGACACGGCACGTGAAACGTGGTGAAGGGCCAACCTGTAGCTCGTGCTCCTCGCGCACCACGAGGTCCGACAGCTCACTGGTGTCCTTGACCCCTTGCAGCTTGGCTTTAGAGCACGTGACTCGGTCTCCATCCGGGTCTCTCACCGGCAGCCTCAACACATTCTCTTGCTCCAGCACCGCCCTGTACAGCGTAGAGAGGAAGAGGGGAGGGGAGGGGGCGGGGGAGTTATATAAGCCGGTTAGCGAAGCATTTTTAAAACATAGTCCAGGAGCTGTGTGAGAGTCGAGGTGGCCGTCCTGGGCTGTCCGTCCTAACGAGCCTTCTGGTTTCCGTGGACGCAAAGCTATATTGAACCATGCTTCGGCATTGGTCACAGCTTGTCCCTAATAATTGTGTCAACTGACATCTGAGGACATTAAGCATCACTTCATCATCATCATTTCTAAAGCCGTGAGCCGGCTTGGCCTAGCGGTAAGGCGTTAGGCTGGTAAGCGGAAGGACCTCGGTTCGATACCGCTTCGGGTCTCCTTCCTCTTCAAAAAGGTTGTGGGTTGTGGACACCGTCTTGTGACTTTGTTCATCACTTCCTACTGAAACATTAAAATGGCTCTCATCGCTGCCCATCTTAATGCAGGAATCATTCTGGTGGTGACAGTGTAGCGATAGGTATGTAATCTCCCTCTTCCCCTACCTCCATACCCCCTCCCCCCCCCCCTTCTCCCCGTCCCTAATAAACCTTATGGTTTCTGTGGACGTTAAGCACCATGTTTACTTACCTCCATACCCCCCCCCCCCCCCCCCCTTCTCCCCGTCCCTAATAAGCCTTCTGGTTTCTGTGGACGTTAAGCACCATGTTTACTTACTTTTCTAAAGCCCCTGATACACGAGCCCTTTGTTGCTGAGGAGGGCCATCCGAACCTTTTCTCCAACGGATCGTGTGTCGGCACGGCCGTACGGTTGAAACATCTCAGAGTATCGGTTTCAGCCTGTCCTTTATTTGGTTCATACAATTTGTTTCACGCCGAGTTGTCTCCGAAGAGGTTCTGCCGGGGACCAAAATCCCAGGAGGTTGGGGAAAAGGGAGACTATACCTAACGCTACACTGTCACCCCCAGAATGATTCTGCATTAAGATGGGCAGGGGTTAAAGAGTTTTAATGTTTCATTAACTGTGAGGGGCAAAGTCACAAGTCCGTTTCCACAAATCAAAACTTTTGAAGAGAAAGGAGAGCCAAAGCGGAATCAAACCGAAAAGTTTGTCCAGGCCCGATAAATAAAAAATCTGTCTGCCGGAAGGACCAAGTAAATAAAAATGCATCGGGCTTGCAGGTGGCAACCCAACCCAACCTAACAAGGACAAGACTTGTAACGGATGGAAGCATCTTGTTTCGAATAAAAGCCCCACAATGATGTGCTTAGCAAAGACACAGAGACAGACAGACAGAGACAGACAGAGAGAGACAGAGACAGAGAGAGACAGAGACAGAGAGACAGAGAGAGACAGAGACACACAGAGAGACAGAGACAGAGACACAAAGAGAGACAGACAGACACAGAGACAGAGACAGACAGAGACAGCGACACAAAGAGAGACAGACAGACACAGAGTGAGACAGAGAGAAAAACAGAGACAGACAGACAGACAGAGAAAGAAGACCTACATGTATTGGGGCTTGAAGGTGGCGATGGGACTGGCGTTGGGCCTCCCCGTGTCGTTGCGGACCTTGGCGTCGGGAAGCTCGGCGTGGAGCAGGAAGGGAGTGGGGTCCCCGTTTCTGGTCTGTGGCCACGAGTAGTCGCCGTCCGTCCACCCTCCGCCCGCCCACCTGCAACAAGCAGGAAGGAAAGAAAATGAGAACAGTTCTCTGAGTCTGAGATGAGGAACCCCTCTCCTCTACACACACAGACACAACACACACACACACACACACACACAACACACATCTCTCTCTCTCTCTCTCTCTCTCTCTCTCTCTCTCTCTCTCTCTCAAACACGCATAGCACACACACACACACACACACACACACACACACACACACACACACACACACCATTCTCTTCTTCTCTCTCTCTCTCTCCTCTCTCTCTCTCTCTCTCTCTCTCTCTCTCTCACATCAATCTCTCTCTCTCTCAAACACACACAACACACAACCTCTCTCTCTTTCTCTCTCTTCCAAACACAAACACACACAACACACACAACACACATCTCTCCTCCTCTTTCATCGTTCTCTCTCTCTCTTCTCTCTTCTTTCTCTCTTCCAAAGACACACATCTCTCTAAACAGCACACACACACACACACACACACACACACAGAGGAGAAGTAACTATTTCAGTAACAGTGTTCCTTCTGGTCTTCTTCTTTTTCTTCAAAGACAGACAGGGGTCGTTTGAAAAGTGTGCGAGAGAAAAGCAAACGTTCAAGAGGACAGACAGTTACGTCATTCATTTTCGGTAACTGTCTGTCTGTCGTCTTCTTCTTCAGAGTTAGGCAGGGGTCGTTTTAATAGTGTGCGAGAAAAGCAAACGTTATGGTTTATGCTGTGGCAACAGTTATTCCGTGGGTGGGATGGATTACTGTCAGTGTACGAATTCATTATGAGTCAAACTCTGACGTGTGCGTGTGTGTGTGTGTGAGTGTGAATGAGTGAGCGTGCGCGCGTGCGTGCGTGCGTGCGCGTGTGTGTGTGTGTGTGTGTGTGTGTGTGTGTGCGTGCGTGCGTGCGTGTGTGTGCGTGCGTGCGTGTATGTGTGTGTGTGTGTGTGTGCGCGCGTGCGTGCGTGTGCGTGTATGTGTGTGCGTGTGTGCGTGCGTGTGTGTGTGTGTGTGTGTGTGAAAGGCGTAGGGAGAGAGAGCCCTTTGCTGTTGTAGGAATGTACTAAATATAATGAATAAAACCTATTGGGTAAAAATACACCTCTGACACGGAAAGCACGCATCCTCCTTCTTGCCATTAGACTCAATAATTCCAATTAAGCGTCCCCGTCCTCCGTCGGGCTTCTTTTCTTCTTCTTCTTCTTCTTTTAAATTAGCCATTACCTGATGGTTGTGTTGCCATTGTCAGCAACATCCAGCACAAAACTGGATAATTCCTGCTCCCACCGCTGTTGTTCGTTGACGGCTACCACGTGACCGGTGACGTTGCTGTTGACGTCAGCAGTGACGTCTGTGTCTCCGGCGTCGTGTGTTAAAGTCCAGGTACCGAAGGCTGTGGGGTCTTTGACGGTCTGATCCCTCCGTTCCTGGTCAGTGGGTTGTCCCTCCCTGCTGCTGGCACACGACTGACCACAAGGTCCGTGACCCAATGACCAGCCGCTCAGCACTGTGACCTCCACCTGGGCACCGCCATGAAGCCATTAGCTTGCGAAGGAAATGTTGCACAGCGTCTGTTGTATGTAGGTTATACTCTGGCAAGACTGTTGTAAGCAGGTGGGTGTCCGTGTTTGTGCGTGTGCGTGCGTGTGCCTGCGAGTGTAATGTGTGCGCGCGTGTGGGGGGTTGGGGGGTGGGTGGGGAGTAGGAGGTGGGCGTGCGTTTGAGTGTTTAGGTGTGCGTGCGTGCGTGTGTGTGTGTGTGTGTGTGTGCGTGTGCGGTGGTGTGTGTGTGTGTGTGGTGTGTGTGCACTGTGACATATAGACAATGCATGTTTAGATGATGCACTGTGTCACATAGACCATGCAAGTTTAGAGTGATGCACTGTGTCATATAGACCATGAATGTTTAGCGTAATGCACTATGCCATACGAATTTCTACAGACTTACGTCACATGTGTAGGGCCATGTGAATTTCTACAGACTTACGTCACATGTGTAGGTCCATGTGAATTTCTACAGACTTACGTCACATGTGTAGGTCCATGTGAATTTCTACAGACGTACGTCACATGTGTAGGTCCAGATTTACGTCATATGTGTAGGTCCATGTGAATCTCTACAGACGTACGTCACATGTGTAGGTCCATGTGAATTTCTACAGACGTACGTCACATGTGTAGGGCCATGTGAATTTCTACACACTTACGTCACATGTGTAGGGCCATGTGAATTAATACAGACTTACGTCACATGTGTAGGTCCAAGCGAATTTCTACAGACTTACGTCACATGTGTAGGGTCATGTGAATTTCTACAGACTTACATCACATGTGTATTTCCGGAACTGCGCACTACCGTGATTACCCACCTTCCACGTAGTGCCTTGCTTTTCCAGAAACCGGAAGGCGATGGTCCCCCCGCTGTGACGATGCTCACTGACGCCAGTACCCGGATATGCGGATGACGTCAGCAACAGTTGCCATAACAGGATGGGAAGAAGAAGCTGCCTCGCCATCCCGGCACTCCACGGCATCCCTGCAGCCACACTGACAGTTAGGTTGTATGGCGGGCAGAGAGACGACTGGTCTTGCAGACCCCGTCAACCGCATTGGTCACATCGGGGCGGGAATAGCTGTAGCTCAGTGGTACAGCGCTCGGGTCGTGATCGGAAGGTCGCGGGTTTGAATCAGATCCCCTTTTTCTTTCTCTTCCTTCTGCTTTTTCTTTAAAGTCTTTTCACATAAATGATACTAGACTGTTTTACAATTATCACGGTAACGAAATATGTCAACAACAACAATTTTTTACATTCGCCAAAAGAAAGATACATCTGTATACATGTACCTATATGCATAGTTAATTTCACCTGATCTGTATCACATTCACGCAGGATCACATGCACACGCATATACTAACACGTTCATACGCCCTAAATGTCTTGTACACAAAAGACATTGTAATGATTGTAAAGGAGGAAGGACAGGAGCGGCGTGAGAATGTTCTTTTCCTGACAAAACCCTTTCTCTGAAATCAACACACAAGGGAGTTAATTAACGCTCGAAATACGTAACACAAGTACAACAACAAAGACCTGAGTCACCTGTGGTAACTCTCACCTGGCATGCGCGTAAATACAAGGTACATAAACTCCACCAGAGGTACATTTCCACCTACTGTCACTCTCACCTGGCATGCGTGTAAATACAAGGTACAAAAACTCCACCAGAGGTACATTTCCACCTACGGTAAATCTCACCTGGCATGCGTGTAAATACAAGGTACAGAAACTTCACCAGAGGTACATTTCCACCTACGGTAACTCTCACCTGGAATAATAACAACAACAATAATAATAACAGATAACTTTTGTATAGCGCTTTTCTCTGGTGTACACAAACTCACTGCGCTTTACAACATTCTCCAACATTTTCTAACTTTCACAAACATAATACATATAATTATGACAGCTAACAATGTATAATATACACACACAAAAAGTACATGTGCCATATGAGAAGCAGCAATATATAAAGAAAATGAATCATTATATTTCTACCTACCCTTAATTCCATCCGTCCCGGCGAACAAGATACATAAACTCCACTAGAGGTACATGTTCAGGATGTACCTCTGGTGGAGTTGATGTACCTTGTATTTACACGCATGCCAGGTGAGAGTTACCCTAGGCGGCTCAGGTTTTTGTTGTTGTACTTGTGTTAAGTATTTCGAGCACTAATTAACTCCCTTGTGTGTTGATTCTTAACCGTTTCTCTTCTGACTCTTATTTCGGTAACCGTTTACACCCCTGTGTGAAAGGGAAAAAAAGGTTTTATTATTTAAAATAATTTTTAAAGTCGAGTGCATTCACAACTATCAAGGTAAACCGTATCCAGACTAAAATGACAGCAGAATTAATGATAAAACAGGACTAAATCATTTTCACAGATACTCTTGGTTTTTGTTGTTGTTTTTTGTTTTGTTTTGTTTTTATTATAAAGCGCAACTCGTAATGGCCATCTTTACAAATCTGTCCCTGATATGATAAACACAGCAACACTGAACGCAAACGCGAACTCGAAAACTTTAATACTCAAGGATAGTAGCGTTAGGTCCATTTGGACCTATCTAACAGCCAGTCCTTGCTATACTACAAGCACAAATAAACACGACAAACAGACTGAATTAAATGTAGAGGTCAATTTATGACCAAGCGATTTGCTACGCAAATCCATTGTAAAGTTACGCGTATTTCGGTATAACATGTTTGTTTCTTTGTTTCGATTTTTTCTGCCTAATATATAACTCTGTCAAGGCGTGGTGACAATGTCGTAATAAAGTCTGTAGTTTTTGTTGTAATAATGTTGGCTGTTGTCTAGACCACCCACCTAGTGTTACACTTGCCCTTTTACAGCCTTAGTTTGTATTTCGCATCGGCAGAAAAATTGGCTAGTGTGCAAGCAGATGACAGCTTCACTCCCCACCCCCACCCCCCACCCCCCACCCCCCACCCTGCACGTTTCTTTACAAGTATCGAACTGTCAACACACAAGGGAGTTAATCAGCGCTCGAAAGACGTCACACGACCACGTCAACAGAATCCCGAGTCGCCTACGGGAACTCTCATAAACTCCACCAGAGGTACATCCTCAAATAGCGCACTGGCCCTTTTTACTGTAATATGTTATTATTCGGTGTTTGACAATGGGCTCACCATGAAGCAACAGGTTGACACAGTTTGCCAGACTGCGTACTTTGAGATCCGGAGGATCGGATCGATGACAAATTTGTATATGTTAATGATGTGTGTTTTGATGTCGGTTGTTTTAGCTTGATTATATATGCGCCTAAGCTCACTTGAGAAAGGGCGCTCTAAAACCTCACTGATATCTTATTATTATTGTTATTATTATTATTATTATTATTATTATTATTAAGTATAGCCTACATGAACAGTAATTTCAGCTGTATGAAATGAGCGTCTTTTTTTTCTAAATAAACTCCTGGTACTTGATTAAAATGTTCACAAGCTTGGACAATATAAATCAATTTCGGAAGCATTATTTTTCAGCTCGTAACAAATTGTGCGCATATACCGACACTACTAACAAATGTCACGCAAACAAAAACAGAACATTTTCACTCCAGAAAGCATTCTCTCTCTCTCTCTCTCTCTCTCTCTCTCTCTCTCTCTCTCTCTCTCTCTCTCTCTCTCTCTCTCTCTCTCATCACACACACACAACACACACACACACACACACACACACACACACACACACACACACACACACACACACACACACACACACACACACACGAAACAATTAAGAGGTTTAGACAAAAGAATAAGTAAGTAACCTGGTGTCAACAGGCGCGGCTGTATCAGGGCGATTAGACAGAAGAGCAGAGAGGAAGACTGATGCATTACCTAGTTCATGGCGTGAGGCGCTCGTTCTGGGCTCTGCAGTCCATCCACGTGGTGACCACTCAACCTTCACAGGCCTTCTGGACATCTCGCTGTCCCATACCCACACAGCCTAATCTCGCCCCTTCGATTTTCTCTCTAGCTTGACAAAATGCAAACAAAAATAAAGGAGGGTTGAAGAAAGAGGTTAAGACGCGTCTGATAACAGCTGTCCCAGTCGCTGATATCCGTCTTATTGGGCAGCCTTCGTTAAGACACGGGTGGAGGCTGTGGGCGCCCTTTTCACGTAGTGCACTGACAGGGTTATCGCTCATTGCAAGAGATTTTCAAATTGACATATCTGTGTTTCTACCTGTGCGATTTTCTTTTTCTTTTGCTGTGTTGGGAGAAATGATTTCTGTCGCAACACTCACTGTTTGCTGCCGGTCGTGACTCTCGTTTAAAGAGGTTATTGTCTATATTTGATGGCAAAGGAGAGTCTGTTTTTGATTGATGCAATTCATGTTATTGTTATTCATTTTACCTTTATTAATGTCTTGCGGGAAAATCGAGTCGCTTTAGATTACCTGGCTACGACTTCTATGGCAAGGACAGCGCTTTACCCAGTACTAGTAATTGTGATGTTTTCCACTCTAACTGTTGAAATACAGCGAGGAAACTCTAAGAAGAAAAAGAAAAAACGGTTTTGTACTGTGCGAAATACGAAATCTGTCTTCGCTAACTCCATTCTCGCTAAGTGTCATGAAAAATCAATGGCCATTTTTTCTTTTTTTTCTTCTTTTTCTTCTCCTTTTTTAATCAAACACCGAATGAACCTGAATACAATCCGTAGCCCAATCTATGATCTTCGTCGGCGTTGACTAATAAGACCGTCGCTGTCAGGCTCATTCTACTGTCAATATTTTGTTTGCATTGTCGTGAAGTCATACTGAGCCGGACACGTGGACACATATCTTGGTCGTCCAGCGAAACACATTCCACTGACCACTGTCTGCGGGGGTCATGCAGTTTGTCTGTTTCTGTCCGTCATTCTACATCTGTCAGTTCTTTTGTATCTTCCGTGAAAACTTTTCTCTTTTCAGAAGCCTCTTCTTCAGTCCCTTTACCGCGAAATACGTGCTTGGCAAAAAACAATTCTCTCTAAAATATGTATTAAACTATTAAAAAAAATATTTTAAAAAAACCCGCAATGATAGATCCCGGTTGCTGACAGTGAATTAATTCTAAAAGCAATTTGAAAGAGAGAAACACAACACTGCAGTGGTGAAGTGTTCGCCGGGGGAAAAAATACTGTTCTAAAACTGACGATCCTGTGTTAGAAAATAGAAAGATGAGCGTTAAATGTATGTGCATAAAAATATGTTACTGTATGTTGGTATGTTTTTGTTAATAAAAACGGTTTAAACCAAACATATGTACGAATCTGGCAAAAATTTCTTCCAAGCTGCACTAAGACAGTCGACTCACAGAAAACACAACACCGAAGAGTGTAAATCAAATCAACTCTCTCTCTCTCTCTCTCTCTCTCTCTCTCTCTCTCTCTCTCTCTCTCTCTCTCTCTCTCTCTCTCTCTCTCAGCACTAAACAATGCATTTAGATGGAAGTGACACAGCTCCGTCTCAGTTTGTCTCGAGTTCCAACCTGGCGGACGAGCCAACATCCTGTCGACAAGAGGAGTTCTTGCCGATGATTGTGGGCTAGGGGTGTTATCGGGTATGGGATTAGGGTGACAGTGCACATCAGCCACTTGTGAAACCCACACCGGTAGCCGGGTATCTGGCCTGTTGGAACACGGGTCCTTTGCTGGATCAAAGAATTGCTGTAATCTTGCGGCGTGTATCTGTGATGGAAGGCGCTTGGACCGGCAACAAGCAGTAGAAATGGTGGGTCCAATAACAAACGGAGAAGCAGATATGGTCGGTTGTCGTGGTTTGAGTGAAATGGTCGAACCAATGCTAAACGAGCAGTAGGAAGTAAGTAAATAACTTGGTGTTTTATGCTCAGTCAACCATGAGCAGTAGGAATGGTCGAACCAGTACTTACCAAGCAGAATGGGAATGGTCGGACCCATACTAAACAAGAAGTAGGAATGGTCAGATCCCTACTGACCAAGCAGTATAGAAATGGTCGGACCCATACTAAACAAGCAGTAGGAATGGTCAGATCCCTACTGACCAAGCAGTATAGAAATGGTCGGACCCATACTAAACAAGCAGTAGGAATGGTCAGATCCCTACTGACCAAGCAGTATAGAAATGGTCGGACCCATACTAAACAAGCAGTAGGAATGGTCAGATCCCTACTGACCAAGCAGTATGGGAATGGTCGGACCAATACTAAACAAGAAGTAGGAATGGTCAGATCCCTACTGACCAAGCAGTATAGAAAAGGTCGGACCCATATTAAACAAGCAGTAGGAATGGTCAGACCTATACTGACCAAGCAGTATAGGAATGGTCGGACCCATATTAAACAAGCAGTAGGAATGGTCGGATCCATACTGACCATGCAGTATAGGAATGGTCGGACCAATACTAAACAATCAGTAGGAATGGTCAGATCCCTACTGACCAAGCAGTAGGAATGGTCGGACCAATACTAAACAATCAGTAGGAATGGTCAGATCCCTACTGACCAAGCAGTAGGAATGGTCGGACCAATACTAAACAAGCAGTAGGAATGGTCAGATCCCTACTGACCAAGCAGTAGGAATGGTCGGACCCATACTAAACAATCAGTAGGAATGGTCAGATCTATACTGACCATGCAGTATAGGAATGGTCGGTCCAATACTAAACGAGCAGTATAGGAATGGTCGGACCAAATCGTGTGTGTGTGTGTGTGTGTGTGTGTGTGTGTGTGTGTGTGTGTGTGTGTGTGTGTGTGTGTGTGTGTGTGTGTGTGTGTGTGTGTGTGTGTGTGTGTGTGTGTGTGTGTGTGTGTGTGTGTGTGTGTGTGTGTGTGTGTGTGAGAGAGAGAGAGAGAGAGAGAGAGAACTGAGGATGTACAAATATCTGTGACCTTCAGTCCCCAAACCCATTCTCTGGGTCTTTATAGGCATAGAATCATTTGCTTAATCTTCAGGAGATCCAAACTTACTTTGAATCACCCCAATCAAATAAATGACGAAAGTTGTTAAGTTTTGTTATATGGCCACTGCTTTAAATACACACACACGCGCACACAAACTCTCTCTCTCTCTCTCTCTCTCTCTCTCTCTCTCTCTACTCTCTCTCTCTTGTGTATGTGTGTCAGTGCGTGTACAGTGTGTGTGTGTGTGTGTGTGTGTGTGTGTGTGTGTGTGTGTGTGTGTGTGTGTGTGTGTGTGTGTGGCGCGCGCGTGTGCGTGCGTGCGTGCGTGTTTCCAGCAGAAAGCGCCTAAGTTCTAAAGCTTCTTTCTTGACCAGTATCATCGCCGTTCCTCAGTTTAGGCTCATGGTGTACGCATGGCTGGAGACTGTCAAGAAGAGCTGCTCACACAGAATGAATAATCATCTGTAGTCTTCTTCTTCTTCTTCTTCCAGTGTTGCTTAATGTCCTCGGATGTCGGTTGACATATTAGGGACAAGCTGAGACCAATGCGTGAGCATGGATCAGTATTGCTTTACGTCCACGGAAACCATAAGGCTCGTTAGGACGGACAGCCCAGGACGGCCACCTCGACTCTCACACAGCTCCTGAACTATGGTCTCTCTAGTCTACTTCAGGTAGCTGGCATTTAAATGTTCCTCGAGCTGTGTTCAAAATCACCGCAACCGACTGACTTCGGTGTCCAGAGGAAACCCTGTGTGTTTGGTTGCTTGTCTGCTCATCAGAGTTAGGTGATGTATGCCATTTCACTATGGACATAGGCCAATTAAAGTAGACACTAAACTAAAGATAAGGGGAGACAGAATTTTTGCACATGTACTGACATGACGAATAGACTGAGGCTCGCTCACAGTCACACACACAATCACGCTCCGTTTCAATACATGCTGGTCTCGCTCCCACCGTGTTGACGAAGAAAGTAAAGAAATGCAAATACTTTTATTTGCTCTACTGCGTATTACACACATAATATACAACACAAAAACAAAACAAATTATCACAGTTAACCAATGTTATCATCTAAGCTTGAACTTTGCACAACATAATTATTTAAAAAAAGCATGCAGTTAAGTATGCCTGCACTTTGCAGCAAAGGAAAGCTAAATAACACCTAACTAAAGATTGCACTTTGCACTTAAAGCTTCGGTTCCCGAACGGAGGCTATACCTTCGGACTGTGAAAATTTGTGCATGGGGAAAAGGGGCGATGCTTTGTGGGGCATAAATGGTGAACAGAAGGACGCAGTTCAGCAACTGTTTGAAAGTAACGGCTGGCCTTGGAATGTTGAAGTGACCGATTTGTGTGAAACTGAAAGCACGTACAGCACTGTTCGCGTCACTAGATAAGCCCCGCCCATTTGTATTCAGATTATCCTCGCTTCAAAGCTTTTGAGTCTTGGAATAAGACAAAATTCACTTTCATCAACACAATGGTTTAGCAGATAGAAAGCTAGAAGTGATTTTTTTTGGTCTGTGCCAAGTGTCATATTCAAGCGATGGTCTGATTTTCAGACATTTGTGATAAACCAGGAACGATGTGACCGTGTCATACTTTGAAGAGAATTTGTTTCAAATTTCCATGCCCGCTCTTTATAACTAAACATTTTGCTTTACGTTCACATAGGCGAGGTGGCCTATTAGGGACGGGGACAGAGGGGTGGGGGGTGGGGGGGGGGGGGCAAAAGAATGAAGGCTCGACCGCGCGCACCGACCCGGAAGACCGTGGACCGCCGCCAGAACAATGGAAGTGTTAAGGCGGTGTCCCCTTACCATTGCGTAGCAACTAGTGTACTACGCAATTGCTGTTTCAACTGCTGTGCGGAGCAGAGTCACAAAGACAATGTCCGTAGCACTGCTGTTGAGTAACAACTGAAGCAAAGGAAGTCCAACTTTCAGAGCCCAGCTCCACCTCCCTGCTCATGATCTCTTCTGGGCTAACTACAGGGTCCAGCACCACCTCCCTCCTCTTGATCTCGCCTGGACCCGCGAAAGTGTCTAACTTCTTCGTGAGAGTCCAGATCACCTCCATCCTCTTGATCTCACCTGGTGGTGATGTAGAGCTTCATGTCCTCGGATGTCGGTTGACATATTAGGGACAAACTGTGACCGGTGCCGAAGCATGGTTCAATGTTGCTTTACGTCCACAGAAACCGTAAGGCTCATTAGGACGGGAAGCCCAGGACGGCCACCTCGACTCTCACACAGATCTTGAACTCTGAGATCTCGCCTAGACTCTGAAGGATATTTAGAGGCAGGCCAACCCTTTAAATACAACAGAGAGTAGTGAGAGTAGAGAGAAAACGGACGCTGTACCAGAAACAAAACAAAGAAGATTTCAGGGCTAACCCTAATCCTAACCCTT
>JABMCL010001080.1:85000-100000 GCA_018857735.1 Alviniconcha marisindica
ATTAACTAATTTCTTCTCCGAAAGAAGGATCGAAAATATTCCCTGGCAACGAAAACTTAATCGAGACAGCAGCTGTTGGTGGCCTGGAGGATTCCGGACCGACGGGTTGGAGGTTTGACCAACCGACACGCACCGACACGGACTCTCACTGACGGCGGACTTCCTGACAGCCATCGGACTGAGGATCTAGCAGAGCCTATATCGAACGCGAAAAAAAAGAGGAAAATATTCCAACCCCACTTTGGAGAGAATCCTACCTCCCCCCCCCCCCCCCCCCCCCCCCCCACACACACACACACACTATCTTTAGCCTCAGGCTCGTAGTCTATTTGGGTTTTACCCCCAATCTATTTTTAACTCATAATGATTGGTAAATTAGTTTTTTGAAAAACTAGCCGGCAGTATAATGCAACAGACATATTATGACTAAAAAAACAAAATTACATCGTACAAAAATTCGTTTTGGGGGCCAAATCTGAGAAGACGAGTTCCTTTAACGCACTTGAAAATCATAACTCACGTCTGTCTTCCGGTGGTGGTGTTGTACTCCGGGTAGCCCATCTTGACGACGTAGAAAGAGTGGCCGTGGATGTGCACGGGATGAGAGAAGCCCCTCCCAGACCCCAGGTCCAGCAAGACGATCTGGTGCACCATGTCCCGGGTCAAGGTCAAGATGTGGGTGCATTCGCACGGGACGTCATCCACTGCGCATGAATCGCAAGCCGTGGGAAGGCTCTTGGCATGCAGGACGGCTGCCACTTCCGTTTTCTTGTAGGCAATCCCGTTGATGGAAGGACGATGTCTTGACCTGCTGCCTGCGATGGCGAAGTTAAGGAACGCCTGGAATTTGAAATGAAAATAACAGTTACAGTATAGATTCTCTTTGATATTAACTCTCTCTCTCTCTCTCTTCTCTCTCTCTCTCTCTCTCTCTCTCTCTCTCACACACACACCACACACACACACACACACACATACTCCCTTTCCCCTCTCTCCCCCTCTCTCTGTCCCTCCCCCCTCCTCTCTCTTATTTGTATTTTCGTTTGATGTATTGAGTGTAGCTGTGTTGGTCATCAGGGTCAGATTTGTAAAAAAAAAAAAGCCGACTTGTGCTTAAATATTTATTCTTGTGCAACAAAGTATTATCTTATCGCATTTTATCTCTCTCTCCCTGAACCCTCTCTTTCCCACCTCTTCCTTCCCCTTTCTATCTCTCTCTCTCTCGTTCTCTCCGCTCTCTACCACCTCTTCCTTCCCCTTCCTATCTCTCTCTCTCTCTCTCTCTCTCTCGTTCTCTCCCCTCTCTCTCCGTCCCCCCTCTCTCCCACCTCTTCCTTCCCCTTCCTATCTCTCTCTCTCTCGTTCTCTCCCTTCTCTCTCCCCCCCCCCCCTCTCTCCCCCCTCTCTACCACCTCTTCCTTCCCCTCTCTCTCTCTCTCTCGTTCTCTCCCCTCTCTCTCCCTCCACCCTCTCTTCCCCCTCTCTCCCACCTCTTCCTTCCCCTTCCTATCACTCTCTCTCGTTCTCTCCCTTCTCTCTCCCTCCCCCTCTCTCCACCTCTTCCTTCCCCTTCCTATCTCTCTCTCTCGTTCTCTCCCTCTCTCCCTCACCCTCGCCCCCCCCCCTCCTTCCCCCTTTCTATCTCTCTCTCTTTTCTCCCCTCTCCCTCCTCCACCCTCCCTCACCCCCTTCCCCCCCCTCCTCTCTCCACCCTCCCTCTTCACCCTCCTTCCCCCCTCCTCTCTCCACCCTCCCTCTTCACCCTCCTTCCCCCCTCCTCTCTCCACCCTCCCTCTCACCCTCCTTCCCCCCTCCTCTCTCTCTCTCTCTCGTTCTCTCCCCTGCCCCCCTCGCCAGTTCCGAGCTTTTTTGTAATGTGACGTCACCTCCTTGATGCTGGACGCCTGAGGGGCCGTCGTCGTGGCAGCCTCAGCCCCCAGTTCACTCACGGGGACACAAGTCGTGTTCTCATGCTGGGGATAGTATCTGCCAGCACAACACAGTCACCACAATAAGTCTTCACTCGGAGTGAGTAACTGCTTTTAACGCCCAGTCAACCTCGTAGGCTGCATCAGGGCAAATCGTTATATCAACATCCGACACTGAAACATCAAATTACGGAAACAACCAAATGTCTCACCATTCAACAGCTTCAACTAAAAAAGTAAAAGTAAACACATATGTAATGACATAAACACATCTGTCTGCGAACAACGTTCTCAAAGAGTATTGACGTCAGTCAGTCTAGAGGAATGGATGTCTATGAACAACATCCTCAAACAGTTGACATCAGTCAGTCCATATGGATATCTGTGAACAGCATCCTCAAAGAGTTGATATCAGTCAGTCCAGATGGATATCTGTGAACAGCATCCTCAAAGAGTTGATATCAGTCAGTCCAGGTGGATATCTGTGAACAAGAGTTGACATCAATCAGTCCATATGGATATCTGTGAACAGCATCCTCAAAGAGTTGACATCAGTCAGTCCAGATGGATATCTGTGAACAAGCGTTAACAGTCAGTCCAGGTGGATATCTGTGAACAAGAGCTGACATCAGTCAGTCCATAGGAACTGATCTGAACCACGTCCTCAAGTAGTTCACATCAGTCAACGGTAAAGGTCATACCCGGACAAAACACAAATCGTCGAATAAGTAAATGTCTGATTCACTATCACTAAAAGTGTCACAGGCTTCTTCTAACTACAGTGAACAATAGCGTTCACCTTCAGCTGGGTCTAGTTCCTGCTGAAAGGTTTAGCTGACCACGCAACAGCGGTCTGCTTCCTCTCCGAATGGACGATTGACCACGACACAGTGGTCTAGTCCTTACCTGACAGAGCAGTTGACCACGACACAGGGTCTAGTTCCTACCTGACAGAGCAGTTGACCACGACACAGGGGTCTAGTTCCTACCTGATAGAGCAGTTGACCTCGACACAGGGGTCTAGTTCCCATCTGAAGGGGCAGTTGACCACGACACAGTGGTCTAGTTCCTACCTGATAGAGCAGTTGACCACGACACAGAGGTCTAGTTCCTATCTGACAGAGCAGTTGACCACGACACAGGGGTCTAGTTCCCATCTGAAGGGGCAGTTGACCACGACACAGTGGTCTAGTTCCTACCTGATAGAGCAGTTGACCACGACACAGTGGTCTAGTTCCTACCTGACAGAGCAGTTGACCACAACACAGGGGTCTAGTTCCCATCTGAAGGGGCTGTTGACCACGACACAGTGGTCTAGTTCCCACCTGAAGGGGCAGTTGACCATGACACAGGGGTCTAGTTCCTACCCGACAGAGCAGCTGACCACGACACAGGGGTCTAGTTCCTACCTGACAGAGCAGTTGACCACAACACAAGGGTCTAGTTCCTACCTAAAGGGGCGGTTGTCCTCGACACGCGGGTCTAGTCCTTACCTGACAGAGCAGATGGACTTACCTGAAGGGGCAGCTGTCCACGACACACAGGTCTAGTCCTTACCTGAAGGGGCAGTTGACCACGACACACAGGTCTAGTTCCTACATGGAGGAGCAGTTGACCACGACACACAGGTCTAGTTCCTACATGGAGGAGCAGTTGTCCACGACACACAGGTCTAGTTCCTACATGGAGGAGCAGTTGATCACAAACACGGGTCTAGTCCTTACTTGAAGGGACAGTTGACCACCCTGCATGGTTGATCGGACGTACAGCCTCTGTCTTCAGCGGTGGGCATAAAAATCGAATGGTTCCAGGCCGGTGCTCCGGCGTAGTGCAGAACTGCCTCGGCCACATTTTTTACCTTCACGTGACAGGACAGAGACGGCTTGTTAGATTGGGAGATTGACCGACAGATGGCCAAACCACAAAAAAAGGGAGAGAGGCAGACAAAGACAGAGAGCGAGAGAGATCAAAATAAAAGAGATTAAAAATAACAAAACACTGCGTGAACTGTTGGCAGAGAAATGGCTTTTGTCTTTTCCAAGCAATAGCAAACAAATACCGAGGCCCTCCCTCGCCCACGAAACGAGTGAAAAGGGAGAAGTGACGGATATGTGTGTCAATTGTGTGCAACCTTTGGGTACCTCATACATACAGACAGACAGACAGACAGTGGACAGGGTTCATATTTATGTCGTCCTTGTCCCTACTCCGCATGGATTGGGGCTGGAACGAGTAAGGTATATATACATATCATTCCCATCTCCAATCTCATTTGTGTGTGTGCGTGCGTGCGTGCGTGCGTGTGTGTGTGTGTGCGTGTGTGTGTGTGTGTGGGGTGTGTGTGTGTGTGTGTGTGTGTGTGTGTGTGTGTGTGTGTGTGTGTGTGTGTGTGTGTGTGTGTGTGTGTGTGTGTGTGTGTGTGTGTGTGTGTGTGTGTGTGTGTGTGTGTGTGTGCGTGTAATCCAACTGCTTGCTTGTTTTTTTTCTTCTTCTACACTTCGAGATATAATATCATATATATAGCCTGATTTAGTTTTACTTGGTGTGAACTCTTTTATGAATTCAGTTCAATTCAAAAAAAATTAATCATCCCGCAAAGTGCAATTTTGTTGTGGTCATGGCGCTCGTAAAAAACACCAAAAAACAACAACAACATAAAGTTAAGAAAACAATACAACAAACACAACACCACCAACAAAAGAGTCTTACTTTAACCATAGTATAGTTATAAATATAGAACAATGTGACTTATCATAAAATATTATGAAGTTAGTCATACTTAAAACAATTAATTAAGTATCACAAACATTGAAAACAGATTAATCAAACACACACACAATACAACACAGTACACACACAACACACACACACACACACACACCACACACACACACACACACACACACACACACACACACCACACACACACACACCGTGGCACAGTCACAACACACACACACACACCACACACACACACACACACACACACACACACACACACACACACACACACACGTCACACACACACACACACACACACCGTGCACAGTCACACACACACACACACACACACACCACACACACACACACACACACACACACACACACACACACACACACACACACACAACACACACACACACACACCGGCACAGCCACATCCTCCACACACACACACCACACACACACACACCACACACACCGTGGCACACACACACACACACACACACACACACACCACACACACACACACACACACACACACCGTGGCACAACACACACACACACACACACACACACACACACACACACACACACACACACACCGTGGCACACACACACACACACACACACACACACACACACACACACACACACCACACACACTTCATGTATACATGTACATTTCAGGTGTTGTTTAAAAGGTGTACTGCGACTGGCATAAAAGAGTTCTGACATCTATTTGTCTTACAAATGGGGCACCTAAGACGACGACCTGATGGGAGAGTAGTAAATTCCTGGTTTAAAATATGGTCCTTCTTCGTTAAAATAGAGCGGGCTTTCCGTAAGATCTGCTGTTCACAGAAAAAAAAACAGGTCTCTCTGGGGCACTGCAGTTATCTTGGAGGCGATACGGACAATTCTTTGCAGGCTGTTCCTGTTCTTCACTCCCAAGCTGTGAAATCAGCAGATGAAAGAGAATGACAGAACACTCTCAATAAAGGATTTGTAAAAAGGAGTTAAAATCTTTTGGTCAACAGAGAAATAATTTAGCTTTCGCAAGAGATACAGCCGCTGTTGCCCCTTCTTTACAATTTCTTCAGTGTTGTCGTCCCATTTCAGCTTGTCGTCAAAAATGGTGCCAAGGTACTTGTATTTACTGACAATTTCAACTTCGTTATTGTGGATAATGGTCTTCCCAGGACTGTGTTCCTGCCTCCTAAAATCAACAATCATCTCCTTGGTTTTAGTCACATTGAGATCTAAATAACTGTTGTCGCACCAGTCAACAAACTCAGTTAAGGCGGGTCCATGGTACTGCTCAGATCCCTGAAGTAGTGACAGTAGAGCACTGTCGTCTGCAAATTTGACCAGAAACCTATTTAAGTGGTTACTTCTGCATTCGTCTGTATATAGAATGTAGTGAATGGACTGGTGACTGGTTGTACTAGTATTCATTTTCCCGATGAAGCTTGAAATAGTCGAAAGCTTGATGAGACTAGAATCCTCGTGGTAATTTCTGACAAGATTTATCTTTTTCAGCGTATGTATGTATGTATGAGTAGTGTTCACGCGCCCTCACAGGCGTTGTTGCATCTGCTCTGCTAATTATTGCAAATTTCTCTTGATTGATCTCCTGGTTTGATTAGTTGACGTGACAGCATTGTTCCTCGTGATGTGGCCGTTATCGTGGTACCAGTTTTGTGTGTCACTTCCACCGGAAGTGAGGACAGTTGGTCTTGTTCTGTTTCTGCAAATCCTGATTCTTCTCTCTGTTTCACACTGCTTGCAGCCAGCCGGTCAAGTTGAGCCTGTGTTCATTGACAGCGCGTTCAGTGCAGCCGCGCGTCGCAACAACAGTGGACTACATAACACAGAGAAGAAAGTGTTGTTGGCTACCTGTGCCGCATCTGTCCTCCGCTACACTCGACACGATCTTCTGTCTCTCTAAACCGCTGCCACACCTCCTCCCTTCCTCTCCCCCCAGCTGATCGCACGTCTATCGCATCTCGGCATTGCGAGAAACGTGCCCAGAAAGCCACGCCGATCGAGAAGAGGAGGGAAGAATGAGCGGAGGAAGATCAAAGTGATTTTCGTGATCAACTTCCATCGGAGTTTTCCAGCTCTTCAACCCCCTGTCACCAGTCTGCCGAGCTTGACTTTTGCCGTTTCAGTTCAGTTCTCCTCCCTCACTCCAGGGTCAACACGACACTACCGCCGTACCACCTTCCTCTCCACCCAGTGACCGTGACGACCTCTCAGCCTCCTCGCTCAGCGCTCCGCTGTGTCCCCCTCACAGACAGCTGCTTCACATTGCCCTTAGTTCTCCCTCAGCCGAAAACACACGCCTTGTTTGCCTCTTCAGTGCAAGATCCGTCGGCACTTCCAGGAGGAGGTCCGACATATCCACCTTCATTCAAGACAACAACATCGACATCATGCTGCTGACGGAGACCTGGCTGCGCCCTGCCGGTGACGAGGCCAAGATCGCCGACTGGCTCCGTCTGGGTACTCGTCCTCCCCTTCCCCCGCTCTGCAGGGGGTCCGGCGCAAAAGGCGGGGGCATCGCCTTCGTCATAAGGGACTAGACTCTCTTAAGCCGCATGTCGCTACCACTTCGTCCTTTCCTGTTCAGCACCCCTGCTTTGAATCCGCTCAGCTGACTCTAACCTACAACAAGCAGCTGACCAACTTCTTCTGTATCTACCGCCCTCCACCCAGCAAAAAGAGCAAAGTCTCTGACTCCATGTTTTTCGATCAGTTTTCCGACTTCCTGAACACTCTGACAGCCTGCCTGGCAAATCATTTCTTATGGGTGACTTTAACTTTCATTTTGAAAACACAGAAAACAACTATTCCAGAAACTGCACGATGTCACAGAATGTTTAACCTAACCCAGTCCGTTTCTGAACCTACTCACAAGCAAGGCCATCTGCTCGACTTAGTGTTTTCCAAGCAAAGTGATGACATTCTCATTTCTACAAAACTACACCATGGACTAACATCTGACCAGACAGCCATCTTGTGCAAACTCGATGTATCTGCACCCCTACAAAAAACCTGAAACTTTCTCGATCAAAAAAGCCTTGCAACTAGGCACGGATCTGAAATCTGTCCTCCCTTTTTTCTAGTAGGCCGTAAGAGGGACTTCATCATCTTGGTGTAGCCGAGCGCATTGTGTGTGTGTTTCGGGCTATGACCCTTTAACCTTTCTTTCTTGTCCTTTCTCTTCTTCTTTTTTTCTCTTCTTTTTTTCTTTTTTTTTTTTTTTTTTTTTTGATTGGGCGGGAGTTTTATGGCCCCAATTATCTAAAGTGTTAAAACTTGTGCGCTTGATTCTGGTTCCAACCATAGTTCAGGAGCTGTGTGAGAGTCGAGGTGGCCGTCCTGAGCTGTCCGTCCTAACGATCCTTCTGGTTTCCGTGGACGTAAAGAAGTATTGAACCGTGCTTCGGCATTGGTCACAACTTGTCCCTAATATGTCAGTTGACATCTGAGGACATTAAGCATCACTTCATCATCATCATCTGGTTCCAATCATAGTTCAGGAGCTGTGTGAGAGTCGAGGTGGCCGTCCTGGGCTGTCCGTCCTAACGAGCCTTCTGGTTTCCGTGGACGTAAAGCTATACTGAACCATGCTTCGGCATTGGTCACAGCTTGTCCCTAATATGTCAGCTGACATCTGAGGACATTAAGCAACACTACCTACCTACCTTTGGTTCCAACATATGAGAAATTTCGACGTGATTGCCGCGGCCTGGTTGCAGCCATGGCGTCAGTGTACATTGTATGCGTGTTTTCAAATTTCAAGCCTTTATGCGACAGGGTGACCAGTGTTTCCATCATGTGTACAGCTAATCCTGGTTAGCTAATATGTAGCTAGTATGTTATGTTGCCATTGTTGGATGTTCAGTTGGAGTGTTGTTTTGCCGATGTAAAGTTATCCCTCAGTTGGGTATAGTTCCTTTGTGCGGCCGTGCAGATCTCTGTGCGGCATGACTTATTTGTTTAGTTTCCTACCGATCTATTTTCTGAATGAAATCGGTGGTCTGTCATGGCTAACACTTTGAAGATGTTGACTTCATAGTTGTCGAATGTTCATTTTAATAGTTGAATATATGGTTTAGTGCCGAGGACTGATTGTAAACTGTGAGACATGTTATTTCTGTTTTGATCCAGCTTTTGTATGGCGGAGTCTTGGGCGCGCGGACTTTCACTCTGCTTAGTTTGTAAACCCTTTCCGGGTCTTTGTGCGTGTACCCGAACTGGCCGGTGATGCGCGTCAGTATATAGTGGCAATTAGGTCTTTGTCTCTGTTCACTAACCGAGCAGACAGATGCAGCCAGATCAGCAGCTTAGATTCTTGATACGCTGCACGCGTCGGTAAGACGCTTGACGTTGTTCACAGATATGCTCTGCTAGTTAGTAACAGTGATGATGATGATGAAGTGATGCTTTATGTCCTCAGATGTCAGTTGACATATTAGGGACAAGTTGTGACCAATGCCGAAGCACGGTGCAATAAATCTTTACGTCCACGGAAACCAGAAGGCTCGTTAGGACGGACAGTCCAGGACGTCCACCTCGACTCTCACACAGCTCCTGAACCATGAGTAACAGTGACATGCTGTAGCCCTTTTGTACAGGCGTTGAGTAACGAGGCTGGAGCCGGTCAGTTTATGACTGTCTTCCTCCCGCTCACGGCATGGTCCCAAGTGCCATCCGTGTCACTGACCGTCTCGTTGTGTGCTTAAGTGGACCTGCTGTAACAATGATCTCACTCTTTCTGTTTAATTAAGACTGATCTTGGTAATCCGTATTTTTTACTGTTACTTTATTGTATACTATTATATACTGGGAGTTCATCAGTTAATTGACTGGCCGTCTCTTGTATACTCACCGCGACACTGTGAGATACGGTGCACGCAATTTATGTGCTTGATTATTAATCATTTTGTCACGTATTATAGTAACCTACAGGTAAACTACATAGTTACTGTATTTATTAGATAATTACTGTTGTTTAGTCTTTACGTTTGCTTTCATGTTCTAAATGTTTTGTTTGCTTGTCTCTTTTCCAACACAGACACTGTTTCCTGGTTGGTGTACAAATAAAAGTTATGTTATAGCAACCTCTGACTTGTGACTCTTCATTCATGCTTCCAACCTGCTTCCTTCACTTCCCACCCCGCTCCCCTACATTGGTATAGAATATCTTTTGATATTATATGACATAGCTGCCACGCTACAGAAACCTCCATTATTATTATTGTCATTGTGGTTATTAATATTGGCAAAACCACCCTGGACCATTCTGTTCTTACCCTCATTCCAGCCTGCAGAGTTTCTGCGAAGATCATGTAATTGTCCACGGGCTTGTCGGTTCTCAGCAAGACGTCGTAGCGCTCTCCCGGGTTGATAATCAAGGACTCGATAGGCAAGGGATCAACGTCGTATCCATCTGAGGCCACGAGCGTCATTCGGTGACCTTGAACCGAAACTCGAAAGGGGAAGATGACCCCGGCAGCTCCAACCCGGAAGCGGTACTCCTGGTTTTGGTCCACCTCGATGATATCCAGAGGGGTTTCGTACAGCACCTGGGGGGTTGGCGAGGATTTGTTGTAGAACCGACCTCGTCCGTTGATGAGACCTGAGTGGAACTGGAACCTGCTGAATCGGGCGCCGTCCAGGGAATTCGATGGGTTGCCCCTTCCTCCTTGTCCTTGTCCTTGCCCTTGCCCTTGCCCTTGCCCTTGTCCTTGGCCTTGCCCTTGTCCTTGTCCTTGCCCTTGTCCCCTCATCCCTTGCCCTTGTTCCTGCCGAAAAAGGATCACCAGCTCAAATTTCGTCTTATGAGGCTCGACAAGAAGAAGAAACAGGAGGAGGAAGAGAAAGACAAACGAGGAGAGGGAAGAGGTAATTAATTAATTGGTTTTTAACGCCCAGTCAACCTGGTAGGTCATATCATGGCGAAACAAAACATGAATCAACAAGCAAGGGAGTTAATTAGCGCTCGAAATACGTCACACAAGCACAACAACAAAGACCCGAGTCGCCTACGATAACTCTCACAGGCATGCGTGTAAATACAACATACATAAACTCCACCGGAAGTACATCCTTTAAAATAAAAAAATTAAAATAAAAAACACTCATGATTATGAATCTCAAACACAAAACCCTTGATTGTCTAAAACTATAGAAGTGTAAGAAGTAACAGTGTTAAGTAAGAATATCAATTACAATGTGTTAATTTCCTTGAGAAAGTCGAAGGTAGAGTCCAGGGAAATTAATATCTCTCAACAGTATTTTCAAAGAATTTGTTTTAACGACTCTTGCTCTAACGTCAATTAAATCTGAACAGTGCAACAAAACATGTTCTAAAGAAAGCAACTCGTTGCATGGAACTCAAAAGGTGGCCCTTCTCCTTTCAACAACGTGTATAAGTGGCCAGTGTGTAGAGGTCCTCCTTTCAACAACGTGTATAAGTGGCCAGTGTTTAGTGGTCCTTCTCCTTTCAACAACGTGTATAAGTGGTCAGTGTGTAGTGGTCCTTCTCCTTTTAACAACGTGTATGAGTGGTCAGTGTGTAGTGGTCCTTCTCCTTTCAACAACGTGTATGAGTGGCCAGTGTGTAGTGGTCCTTCTCCTTTCAACAACGTGTATGAGTGGCCAGTGTGTAATGGTTCTTTTCCTTTTAACATGTATGAGTGGCCAGTGTGTAATGGTTCTTCTCCTTTCAACAACGTGTATGAGTGGCCAGTGTGTAATGATTCTTCTCTGTTTAACAACGTGTATGAGTGGCCAGTGTGTAGCCAGGACAGAACAGTCTCTTCTCTTTTCTTGGAAAGACATGATGGAAGACGTCTGTATATTTTGGGGATTGAGCTTTTGCAGTTTGTTTAGGGAATATGTATCCCACTCATTTTGCCAGAGTTCAACGATGTGATTATTCGAACGTGGTTTTAAATCAGAAAAAGGGTTGTATTCGTCCGAGATGTCGCCATCAAGGGCATCCTTAACAGCAAAGTCTGCTGCCGAATTGCCGCTAACGCCTACGTGGCCAGGGACCCAGACGAAAACAATCTCCGCTCCATCCTGTATCAATTCCGAATGCAGTTCGTGAATTGTTATAAGAATAGGATGGTCATCATTCACGCTATGTAGGCTGTAGCATGAACAGACGAGGAGAAGAGGGAAGAATGCTGGGCAATAACTGAAATTTAACGTCTTGTCAACTTACAGGATCACTTCAGGAAGAAGAAGAAAAACAAACCGAGCAGGGTCAACTTAGGGCGCAGAAGACAAAGAAAGAAGAAGAGGGAGAAGAAGAACAAAAACAAAAAGAAAGAAAGAACAAAGAGGAAAGGAAAGAAAGAAAGAAAAACTAAGGAAGATGAAGAAAAAGAAAGAAGACAACAACAACAAAACGAGGCGGAAGAAGAATCAGAAGAAAAAGATAAACAGGCAACTGGTTCGAACTGCATAGATCATATCCGAGCAGTAGCACCACCAACAGTAGCAGTAGCAGAAGAAGAAAAAACAGTAGCAGAAATAACAGTAGCCGCCGAAGCAACAGTAGCAGTAGCAGCAAAAGGAACAATAGCAAGAGCACCAATAGCTAAAAGTAACAGCATGCAGTAGCAGCAGCAATAACGGTAGAAAAAACAACAGTAGCAGAAGCAAAATCAAAACAGCAGAAGTAACAGCAGCAGTAGCGGAAACAACAACAGCAGAAGCAACAGTAGCAACAGCAGCAGCAGTAGCAGAAGCAACAGCAGCAGCAGCAGTAGCGGAAGCAAATACAGCAGAAGCAACAGTAGCAACAGCAGTGGCAGAAGCAACAGCAGCAGTAGCGGAAGCAACAACAGCAGAAGCAACAGTAGCAACAGCAGCAGCAGTAGCGGAAGCAACAGCAGCAGTAGCGGAAGCAACAACGGCAGAAGCAACAGTAGCAACAGCAGTAGCAGAAGCAACAACAGTAGCAGAAGGAACAGCAGCAGTAGCTGAAGCAACAACAGCAGAAGCAACAGTAGCAACAGCAGTGGCAGAAGCAACAGCAGCAGTAGCGGAAGCAACAACAGCAGAAGCAACAGTAGCAACAGCAGCAGCAGTAGCGGAAGCAACAGCAGCAGTAGCGGAAGCAACAACGGCAGAAGCAACAGTAGCAACAGCAGTGGCAGAAGCAACAGCTGCAGTAGCGGAAGCAACAACAGCAGCAGCAACAGTAGCAACAGCAGCAGTAGCGGAAGCAACAACAGCAGAAGCAACAGTAGCAACAGCAGTAGCAGAAGCAACAACAGTAGCAGAAGGAACAGCAGCAGTATCGGAAGCAACAACAGCAGAAGCAACAGTAGCAGCAGCAGTAGCAGAAGCAACAGCAGCAGTAGCGGAAGCAACAACAGCAGTAGCAACAGCAGCAGCAATAGAGGAAGCAACAGCAGCAGACGCAACAGTATCAAAAGCAGCAGCAGTAGCGGAAGCAACAGCAGCAGAAGCAACAGCAACAGTAGCAACAGCAACAGCAGCAGCAGTAGCGGAAGCAACAACAGCAGAAGCAACAGCAGCAGAAGCAACAGTAGCAGAAGCAACAGCAGCAGAAACAGCGAGCAGCAGTAAGAAGCAGCAGCAGAAGAGGAAGAAGAAAAAGAAGTATTATCAAACACCTAATCAACCGGCGATCACTTTTATTCACTCACTCACGCACTCACTGACTCTCGCCAGTCCAGGATAAGCGAAGCAAACGAGAGCAAAGCAAGATCAATACGTACGTACCATTTGACTGGAAAAGTCCATGTCGAAAGGGGTGAGATCGTGGTTCCAGTCCTGCAGCATCAGCAGACGTTCGTTGTTTGGCAACATCGGACCATCTTTTTTCCGCACGACCACCGGCCCGAAGACCCCCCTGCCGCGCTGGTCTCCGTGGTGAGAGTGGTACCAGAACGTTCCAGCCTGCTCGCCGGGCTGCAGGGTCAAACCGTAACGAGATGTCAGTGCATGTCTGTGAGGATGGTACGGGTGGGTACACGGTTCCGGGTGGTGATCACAGGGTGAGGATCAAATCACAATGAGACGTCAGTGCATGTATGTGAGGGTGGTACGGGTGGTGGTCACAGGGTGAGAATCAAATCACAATGAGACGTCAGTGCATGTATGTGAGGGTGGTACGGGTGGTGGTCACAGGGTGAGGATCAAACCACAATGAAGTGTCAGTGCATGTATGTGAGAGTGGTACGGGTGGTGATCACAGGGTGAGAATCAAACCACAATGAAGTGTCAGTGCATGACTTTGAGAGTGGTACGGGTGGGTGGCACACGTTACCGGGTGGTAGTCGCGCGGGCTAATGGTCAAATCGCTATGGAATATATCAGTGCGTGTCTCTGGCAGCAGGGCCGCAACGAAATGTCAGTGTATGACTTTAAAGAGTGGTACGGGTGGGTACCCGTACCCGAGTGGTAGACGGGCTAATGGTCAAATCGCTATGGAATATATCAATGCGTGTCTCTGGCAGCAGGGCCGCAATGAAATGTCAGTGTATGACTTTGAGAGTGGTACGGGTGGGTACCCGTTCCCGAGTTGTAGACGGGCTAATGGTCAAATCGCTATGGAATATGAAGACGCAAGTCCCTGGAAGCGTTTGTCACCTGTAGGGCTATAGGTACCCGTTCCCGGTGCAATAAAGCTTTGTATAGCCAGAATGCTCGTGTGTGCGGGTACCCGTGTGTGTGTGTGCGTGTGCGCGCGCGCGTACAAGATTTTGCGCTTTACGAATACTTTATTTATTATTATTGCTGTAAGTCAGCCTGATGGTCAAATCTCTATGGAATATGTAAATGCGTGTCTCTGGGAGTGTTACCTCTATGTACCCGTTCGTTGCGTGTGTGTGCATGTGTGCATGTGTGCGTGCGTGTGCGATTGTTTTTGCTTGTGTGTGTGTGTGTGTGTGTGTGTGTGTGTGTGTGTGTGTGTGTGTGTGCGTAGGTGTGTGTGTAGGTGTGTGTGTGTGTGTGTGTGTGTGTGTGAAATTTATATATATACTGCCTGGATTTAATGTTGCTTCATAAATGCTGTCTATATATCATATGTTGCGGTCGATTTTAGTGTTTTGATTGTAGTGTTTTGATGTTTACTTAAGGAATGATTGTTTTATTGTAATATTTATTGAATGTTTTAAGTTATTTGTTAGCCAGAAGAATAATGTGTGTGTGTGGGTGCGTGCGTGCGGGCGTGCGTGCGGGCGGGTGTGCGTGTGTGTGTGAGGAATTATATACTTCCTGGATTTAATATGTTGCTTCATAAATGCTGCCTATAATTTATATGTTGCGGTCGATTGAGTGTTCCGATTTTAGT
>JABMCL010001080.1:105000-115000 GCA_018857735.1 Alviniconcha marisindica
AGAAAATAGGAAGAAGGAAAAGCAAAGAACAAACTGAAGAACAATAAGAAAAGAAGAAGAGAAAGAAGGAACAGGGAAGAAGGGAAGAAGAAGCTGATGAACAAGAAGAAGAGGAAGAAGGAACAGGGAAGAAAGGAAGAAGAAGCTGATGAACAAGAACAGGAAGAAGGAACAGGGAAGAAGGGAAGAGCAAGCTGAAGAACAAGAAGAAAGAGGAAGAAGGAAAAGGAAAGAACAAACTGAAGAACAATAAGAAAAGAAGAAGAGGGAGAAGGAACAGGGAAGAAGGGAAGAAGAAGCTGATGAACAAGAAGAAAAGGAAGAAGGAACAGGGAAGAAGGGAAGAACAAGCTGAAGAACAAGAAGAAAAGAGGAAGAAGGAAAAGGGAAGAACAAGCTAAGAACAAGAAGAACAAGAAGAAGAGGAAGAAGGAAAGGAAAAAAGAAGAATATGAATCAGGAAGAGGACGAAGAAAAATAAGAAGAAAATGAAGAAGAAAAAATATAAAAATAAGAGGAAAGAGTAGAAGGAAAAAGGGAAGGAAAAAAGAGATAGATAGATAGATAGATAGATAGATAGATAGATAGATAGATAGATAGATAGATAGATAGGTAACTGGTTTTGAACGTCAAGTCAACCATGACGATCATATCAGGCCGAAGAAGGAAAAAGAGGGTAAATAAAAGCAAGAAGAGAGAGGGAGAGAAAGAAGAAGGAAAAAGAGGGTAAATAGAAGCAAGAAGAGATACGGATACGAATACTGATGATTTATTCATTTAGGCCATTGCCCCTCATGAAGGGGTGCGGGTGGATGACCTCCCACCTCACAGTACATACTATAATTGTGCCTATGAGCAAGAAAACCAACAAACTAACGACAATGTACTAGACTCCGTACTGACAATGACAGTGTGATTGAATTATGAACTTAAAATGCTACGCAAATTAAAGGCTTTGTATAAATACACTGATAAATTTCTCACAATATTTTCATTGGTGGATGCCAGCAGCAGGCTTAATCGAAAAAGACCTTGGAAATTTGTAGAATTTCGACGGGATAAATTGCACTCTTAAAGCACTTAGCACAGGGCAACATAGAACAAAATGTAATTCAGTTTCTTGTGCTACTCTACATAATGGACAAATCAGGTCATTATCGGTGTGTCTTTTGTATCGGTAATAATGTACGAAAATGTCTGAAATACCCAATCGAAATCTTGTCATTATGAATTTCAAGTGCCTATCAATATTCATCTTCAGATATGTTTTCGTATCATGAATGGTGCAAAATGTCCTATAAACATTAAATCTATCGCTAGTCTCAACATGGGAATGCCATTCTTGCCATCGACAAACAACTAATCTTTCACGAAAAACATGTAAAAACTGGTTCATTTCTTCCACACCTTGATTCAACCATACAAAACCAAATCCATATTGATACAACTTACAACGAACATTTGAGGCCCAATTTCTTTTACCTCGTTCATCTAATATATGTAACATCCTATAAGCTTTGCTTGGTAATTTGGACGCCTCCATTCTCGTTAATTTTAACCAGTAACGTATGCATCTTACTGCAGAGTTCACAAATAATGGATACCTATTTGTTTCATCATAGACAAGGTCATTTGGCGTTCGCATCTCAACTCCCAAAAAACTTTTCAGCGCAAATAAGTGGACCTTTTCGCAATGAACCGCTGCTGTTTCAAGACCCCATAGCTCAGCACCATAGAGAGCGATGGGTTGCACTTGAGAATCAAATAATTTCAGAAATAATTCAAAACTATTATTATTCAACATTCGCAACTTCTGCATAATACATAATGCTGCATTCTTAGCTTTACTTGTAAGATCATGACATTACGCAAAAGAAAGTCCGTCTATAATAATATTTCATTAGATAGTTGGTTTCAGCATTTTAGAGCGTTACTTGAAAAAGAAGTAGATTTTGACTTTGACGATGAAAATGCTGTTCAGGACAACGAAAGTTCTCTAAATCGCCCAATTTCCAAGGAAGAAGTCTTGCTTGCATTCAAAACGTTGAAGAATAAAAAAGCAGCTGGACCAGACGGAATAATAGGAGAAATGTTGAAAAACTCGGGAACTTATGGTAATTGACTTTTTCGTGAATTTTTTTAATGCTTTGTTTGAGAAAGGAATTTTTCCAACTAAATGGACTGAATCTATTGTATTCCCTCTTTTTAAGAAAGGCGATGTTAACAATCCGAATAATTACAGAGGTATCTCGTTGGGCGATGCAAGCTGCAAACTTTACAGTACAATTATTAACCTTAGACTGCAAGAGTGGGTTGAAGTAAACAATATCACTGGTGAGCATCAGGCTGGGTTTAAGAAAAACTATTCAACAATTGATCATATGTTTACATTATTAGCCTTTGTACAGAAACAGTTTTCCTTGAACCGCAAATTGTATGTTGCTTTTATAGACTTTGAGAAAGCTTTCGATTCTATAAACAGAAAACTGCTTTGGCCTATTCTCTTGAAAAATGGAATCAATGGAAAATTGTATCGTTGCATTAAAAGCATGTACAACAGTATTAAAGTTATAGTTAGATGTGGATCTAAGATGACTGATTACATTAATTGTACGTTTGGGGTGAAACAGGGGGATGTTTGCAGCCCAGTTTTATTTTCTCTCTTTATAAACGAGCTGGCTTTAGAAGTTATTCGGAATGGTAGACACGGTGCATCGTTTATCAATGATTATTTTGAATTGTTTATTTTGCTATTGGCTGATGATGTTGTTCTGTTGTCAGAAACGGTTATTGGTTTACAGACACAGTTGAACAGTTTGCAAAGAAGCAAGACGAGAGAGGGAGAGAGAGAATAAAGTTAAAAAAGAGGAAGCGAAATAAAAGTAGAAAATATTAGCGTAGCAAAATCAAATGTTCTTGTTTCTCACATAGGCAAAATGAAACTAGCAAGTTGTTCTTTAGCAGTAGCTGATCTTTGACTGATCCTAATAGTTTCAATATTATGGTTGGAGTAACTGAAAGTATATGGAACTGCCTCTTAAACACAAGACAGGCTTGTGGAATAAAATGTAGAATTTAAAAGAAAGGTGTTTTAAAAACACGAGTTCTTTCCCCTAAGATAGCATGCGTGATTGCGTGTGTGTGTGCGCGGATAAATGCGTCTTAAAGTGTGTGTTTATCTGTGTGCGTGTGTGTGCGTGCGTGCGTGTGCGTGTGCGTGCGTGAGTGTGTGTGTTAGTGTGTGCGTGTGTGTGTGTGTGTGTGCGTGTGTGTGGTGTGTGTGTGTGTGTGTGTGGTGTGTGTGTGTGGTGTGTGTGTGTGTGTGTGTGTGCGTGCGTGCGTGTGTGTGGTGTGTGTTGTGTTGGGGTGTTTGTTGCGTTAGTGTGTTTGTAGTGTTAGTGTGTTTTGTGTGTGTGGTGTAGTTGTGTGTGTGTGTGTGTGTTGTGTGTGTGTGTGGTGTGTGTGTGTGTGTGTGTGTGTGTGTGTGTGTGTGTGTGTGTGTAGTGTGTTTTAGTGTTAGTGTGTGTTGATGTGTGTTAACGTGTGTGTGTGTGTGTGTGTGTGTGTGTGTGTGTGTTGCCATTTTACTTGTTGCATAGGGCCTTATTCATCCAAACAATCACCTGTAGACTCCATAGTTGGTGACGTGCAGCTCAGTGCCGTCGCTTTTGACGAGAAGTTGTCTGGGGCTCACAACCATCTTAAATTCACAGGTGTCCCGGTCAGGTGTGCATTTTCCTCCGTCCAGCGTGGGGGTGTAGTCCTCGCACAGCTTCAGCTGAGCCACCGTGGATCCCCACAGGCCGGCCAATGCCAAGAAGAAGGCAGCGGCGAAACAGTTTCTGAACGCAATGACAATAACAACTCACTACATGTAACATCATAATGACAACTCATTACATGCAACATCGCAATGACAACTCACTACAATGTAACATCGTACTGACAACTCACTACATGCAACATCGTAATGACAAATCACTACATGTAGTATCGCAATCACAACTCTTTACTTGTAACATCGCAATGACAACTCACTACATCTAACATCGCAATGACAACTCACTACATCTAACATCGCAATGACAACTCACTCCAATGTAACATCGAAAGCAAGGCAAACAAAAGACAATAACAACAAAACGAAACCCCAAAAAAGGAGGAGTGACCCCACCGTTATAATGAACAGAAAAATGGCGAAGTAAATCGGCACTAAAAAGGAGTCAGTTAGCCTTTTCTGGGTGTTGGAATTAAACGTCCAGTCAACCGCATGCGGGATCGACAGTATAATTACAGACGTCTTTAACGCCCATTTTGTATCTGTCAAGAAAAAGATCTATAGCAGTTGCTTCATGTGTGGAAACGTCTGGTATCCTGCTTATTCTACCATCATTTAGTAGACATAAACTAGAGTCCACAATATTTTCAACTGATGTACATCTGTTTTTTTCCCAAAAAGGTGCATGGGCGTTGAAATTTCCCACAAACACATAGCTCTTGTTTGACGGTGCAATATCCTTTCGCCAGTCTGTGTTGTCACCTTTTGGTCCATTTGGAAAGTACTTTCTCTTGTTACACCTGATCTAGCAGTGAACTGTACATGGGATACAGAAGAAGATTGTCTGGGAAGTAATCATCTTCCCATTGCAATAGAGTTAAATGAATATGTAAAAGATGACGAACCAGAAGATAAGGATAAAATTCCTAAGTTCCAATATAAGCATGCTGACTGGGAAGCATATCAGGCATTCCTTCTATCTTCTCACATTAATTCCATTGTAAATGAAGATATAAATATGTACTATTCAAATTTCACCAAGACAATTTTATTAGCAGGTGAACACTCCATCTCAGAATTAAACATGAGAAACTAAGAGAACAATCTGGAAATCCATGGTGGAATAAAATTTGCAAACAAGCGGTATCCCAATAAAAGGGGAAATTCAAGAAATGGTTAAAGAACATAACAGAGGAAAACTCTGCGAGTATGAAAAGTGCAAAAATACAATGCAACAGAAGAAACAAAATTAGATTCAATTAAAGACTATCCCAAAAGAGCTCAAAATATACCATCTATCCAGCCGATCAGAAATTATATAAACAAGTCAAGTAGTTTATTTCAGAAACCCCAGTGACATCAATGAAAGAACATCAATGAAAGAACATCTGGTAAGACACGACAATAAACATAAAATACATCTTAACTAAGTCTGAATGATATTTCCGAAACTGTTTGTTTACTTCTTTTTTATACTCACCAAGGGTTTGTGCTCGAATTTCAGTGGTGTGTGCATTTTTTAGGCGCATATGTTGATTCTTTGCTCTAAAAAAGCCTTTCTTTTCTTTTCACATTCTGCCGTGAACCAGACACACTGTTTTGTTTTCCTCTTATGCTTGTTTTTTTTCCGTCTGGTATTGTCTCTAAACAAACCCGTGCTTAATCCACTATTTTTCATAACTTCATTGATTTTTAAAACAATGTGATTAATAGTATCCAAAGACGTAACCTCTGGCGAAAGAAGTTCTTCATCCAATACTATGCTAATTTCATTAATTACTGCATCATCTAATGCAAAAATATACTCATCTTCCCTTGTTTTGCACTATACTGGTTTTCCTGTAATAAATTGTGAGTTTCTTTCATCAGCGTCCTCAATACAATCATCATCACTTTCAAAGTGTCCAAGTTCTGTCTCCTGTGCTTCAATAAGATTAAGTTTTAAAACTATCGGACAACGGACATCTGAGTACAATTCGCAGAAATCAAGCACAGCAAAATCGCTTATCAGTGGAAACAAATCCGACGACACCAAGGCATAATCAACAACACTGACATTTTTACATGTACATTTCCCAGTACTGGCGTCTGATCCAGCACGCCCATTGACAATAGCAACATCAACCGTTTTGCAAAAATCCAACAATCTAAGACCGTAATTGTTAGCAACCATGTCCTGTGATAACCTTTTCGGTAATGCACTCGGGATTTTGTCACTACCAGGGGCATCATCAAAAACTTTATACGGCATGTCAAAATCGTTATTAAATCCATCTGTGATAATGCCGTCCACAGCACCAGTCCCAGCATTAAAATCCCCAAGAAAACGGACACCGTCGTGCTCCAGAAGTAGAAGAGACTTTTTCCTGTTCTGTAAATACAGCCTTGTTTTCAGATGGGGAACCTTCTGGCGGTATGTACACCACACCAAACAGTACGTCACGAGTTACACATTTATTTATTTTTACTCAGTTTAAAAAATAAAACATTAGCACATAGATCACCACTTATAAAACAGTAGTGTTTCTTCACTCTAGTATCAATTTTCGGCTTTTTATCCTTGCTTTCAAAAACTGTCACATACTGTGCTAGTTCTTCCTTGATTAATAACAGTACCCCACCAGACTTCCGTCTAACTTTACCTCATTTTTATAGAAAGCCACATATCCAGGCACGTCAACTGCGTCTGTGTCGTCAAGTTTACTTTCAGATATAGCTATTATATCATGATTGGAGATTAGAGACAAAAAATCTGGGTGTTTCATTTTTGAGAGAATCCCACAGACATTTAGTGCCAGGAATGAAAATGGCTTAACATTGGTACAAGGCAATACATTTGGCGAGGATAAACTTTCATCTCGACATTCATATTTACCAATATTTTCTTCACCATGTACACGACCAGAATTCTGACCTGCACGGCAACCTTTTAGAATCGTACCATTTCTCCCTGCAGTCTCTATAAAGTCTGTTACAATCAGCTGAGTATCTTTTCTATTAACACTAAGATCATCACACGGGAGCACGTCTACCTCCTCAGTTAGACCCCTGTGGCCTGCTCTATCTGTCAATTATTTTACATCCCTTCAGATTTATAACGTCCTCGTCCCCAGTACTTCCAGACGCACACGCCCTCTTTCGCAAATGCATGTTTACATATTCATTATCAACATCAACAACATTTGAAATAATAAACGAGTCTCCTTCGTCACTTTCACCTTTGTATCTTTCGTTGCTTGACACGATTTCCGTTCCAGAGCCATTTTTTGCTACCACTTGTTTTGTTACTGCACTACACTCAGTGACTATGCTACCCATTTGAACACTGTTACTATCACCACTACTGTCAGCTCTCACGCAGGCATAAGACACACATGCACAGCTACATCCTTCAGGGAAACAAAGCGCACCAGGATCGGCCTCCCCTTCCTGTTCCTGTCGCCTGTTCGACGCACAACAGAAACATCAGCCGGAGTAATGTTTGCACCAACAACTTTGAAAATACCCAGTACCTTCTGCTCGGTATCCTCCACCTCCTCCTTCACTCCAACCACCCTGATGGTCTCTCTACGGCTGTGTTGTTCCAGTCTGTGGTTCTCGTAGCGCATCACAAGCAGGTTTCTGTGCAGGTTCTGAACCACTGGACTCCGGTCCACTTTCACTGTGTCAGCCGGCTTTGGCATCTTCTTCAGAAAACTCTTCATCAACTCTCCGACGGCCATAGCAACGGAGGTCACTATGGCAGGTATCATTTGCTGCACAAAGCATTTGTCCTTATCACCGCCCGCCCCAAGACCACCTGTCTGCGAAAAGGCTTCATTAACACGGGTCAATACGTTGGTGTGGATCGATCCGATGTCAGTGTCAAAATCAATACCTGGCTCATTCAGTTCGTCGTCAAAGGCTTTAGGTGCGTACTCCATCCCGAATGACTCGTGTACCATCCTCTCAGTGTCAGAGCCTACCCGGGTTCTCTTGTCGGGTAGCTTGGTAGAAGTCTGCGTCGTGGAAAACACAAGGCCGCGCTTGCCAGTGCGAACACCACTGTGATCTGAACTCATGGTAACTCAACACTGCGCACACGTAAACACGATTCCCGTGCACACAAAAATAACGCCAACGACCAATAACACAGGCACACTGACAATCAAACTGACAATCAAACTGGAAAAATAAGTCCACAAACAACCCAGATTCCTGCACAAAATTCACACTCCAGGATTCCTCAGGATTAGCGCTCTCCAGCAATGTAACTTACACCAATCAAAAGTCTGTAATTACACAGTTAGGATCAATTAACACCAGAGATCATTACAGCCGTGCCAACCAATTGTGAACTCTCGCTCAGCCCTTGATTTGATCAACGAATGTAACATAGATATTACATCAATTCCAGTTCTCCCAGCATCACCTCAAGTAGGCATTTGAGGTGATGCTGGGAGAACTGGAATTGATGTGGGAACACATAAATGCCAAATTTGATACTGATTATGCAGATTTGGAGAAAAGTGAATCTACAAACATTGTAGCTATAGAAGTAAGAGAACATTATAATTAATAACTATCAAAATCATATTAAGATTTTCACTGATGGTTCCGTTCTGGACACATTAGACAGTGGAGCAGGATTCGTCATTCCTGACTTAAAAGTGCGAAAGTCTTTTTACTTAGGGAAGGGTTTTTCCATATTCACATCTGAGATATATGCAATATTAATGGCATTAGACTACATATGCAATATTCAGTTAGCAATATTTTTTTTATATCTGTGTTGATTCAAAATCAGTTCTATATGCATTGAAAAACTGGGACTGCAAAACGAGAGGCGATATATTTTATGAAGTAAAGTATTTAATACATTGTATCATGTGTAGGGGTATTGGGATGGAGTTTTGTTGGGTACCGTCTCATTGTGGTCTTTACTGGAATGAAATATCAGATAAATTAGCTAAACAAGGTGCAATGAAAAACATGTCTGAAATATCATATAATAACCTGCTACTTTCGTCTCATGAGATTACTTCAATACTTGAGAAGACTATGTAAAAGAACTTGTAAGAAGTAAATCTTGGAAACGTTCTTGTTCAAGGTATTTAGCAAGATTAATATACAAGTTACGTCTAAATTCACGGAACACTAAATATTCACAGAATGTGACTTGTGTTTGTGAAAATATCCTATCTGTTAAACACATACTACTTGACTGTCCTATTACCGCAGAGTTATTTCGGAAAACTGGATATGACTTTAATGTTTACAACAACGTAAGAGGTATTTTGTATAATATTGATGTTATAAATTCTATTGTTAAATTGATTGTTCATAGTCCTGTGGGAAAGTTAGTATAATATATGCTGCTTTTTCCTTTTTTTCTTCTTCTTTTTTTTTTGTATAAAAATATGTGAACAGACATAAAATATAACATTTGTTGATTGATTGTATCTGTCATTTGGAGGCTGTCATGAGAATGCAGGTACAAAGACGTTCCTCCCGTGTGTGATCAGCCAGCATTGTTGTTTCACAAAACACAGATGTTGCTGTGTTACTGCTGGTACATATATATGCCTGAAATGCATATATATATATATATATATATATATATTATATATATATATATATATATATATATATATGCCTGAAATGCCTGAAAATCTAGCTAAAAAGATAACATGTTCCCATTCACACCATTGCGAATCATTCAGACATAGAAAAGTATCAGCTTTAGAACCTGGCTGGATTTCATGCCCTTACTGGGTGTGATTCGACCTCTTTGTTGGCAGGACACATCAAGAAATCTTGTTGGGATGTTTTCCAGCAGTCATATTCGACCTCTTTGTTGGCAGGACACAGCAAGAAATCTTGTTGGGATGCTTTCCAGCAGTCATACGGTCTGCTGAACTCACTGAGAAAAGGTGATCTCACCGACGACATACACAGATGCAGAACTCTTCGTTTGCAAAACACAGTGGGCAAAAATGAGACTCTCTGCATGACGCGGTCCATCATGATTCGCAGAGTCCATGAATTATGCCAGGAACTCTGCCCCCAAGAAATGACGCACTAGCTCTTTTAACAGTAAGAAGGGCAACTGTCAGGCAGAAGTCTGGCAATAAGGTCATCTGCAGCACCCACAACTCCCTCCACCTGAGACCATGGGATGGAGGCTGGAGGACAGTGACTTTGTATCAGTCTCTTCCGTCAGTTCTTGATGCATGTATTGAC
>JABMCL010001080.1:125000-145000 GCA_018857735.1 Alviniconcha marisindica
TGTCCATTGTTTCCACTTGTCTGGATTCTAAATTGAACAGCTGACGATCTCTCTTGTCCGTCCGCGTTTTGACAATGGCGACGAGATCTGGTCCCGTCTTTCCGTTCCTCAGTGTTCTGCTTTAAAAGCTCACCAGTTTCCTGCAGACAGCGACTTTCTGACTTTGCCACTCACAATTACTAATGAAACATTAAAGTGTTCGCATCCCTGCCCATCTTAATACATGTGTGGAGAAAGTCCTTTTATTAAGGTACATCGGATTACCGATCCCTTTAAAAAAAAAAAAAAAAAATCTATGTTCAACTTTAGTCAGACTGTTGGTGAAATGGTCTTTGTAAGTTTTGAAGTTGAAAAGATGAGAATGTTTTTAGTTCAGTCAATAGTTCGTTGGTGCTGGGTCTTAGTGCGGTCGTGGCGGGTGCAGTAGTCTCCTTTCCCGTGCGAAGCCACTGGCCAAAGGATGGTTCAGTGGCCGAGCGCGCCCAGCCAGCCTCCCTGTTCGTCACGGGCATGGAAGAGTTGCCTTCCCCTTTCTGTTACTAATTCTTTTATTCCAAATTCTGGACCACCGATGCCGTATTTTCGAGGGTATAAAAGACCCTCCATTTTAATCCCCGCACTGGCCCGTCCCTGATAAGCCTTGTGGACGTTAAGCATCATGTTTACTTACTTAATCCCCGCACCACGTGAGCCGGTGTGGCCTAGCGGTAAGGCGTTAGGCTGTAGGCGGAAGGACCTCGGTTTGATACCGTTTCGGCTCTCCTTCCTCTTCAAAAAGGTTGTGGTCTGTGGACACTGTCTTGTGACTTTGTCCATCACTAACTACTGAAACATTAAACTGGCTCTCATCGCTGCCCATCTTAATGCAGAAGTCATTCTGGTGGTGACAGTGTAGCGATAGGTATATAATCTCCCTCTTCCCCCACCTCCATACCCCCCCCCCCACCCCCACCCCCTTCTCCCCGTCCCTAATAAGCCTTATGGTTTCTGTGGACGTTAAGCACCATGTTTACTTACTTACTTACTATCCCCGCACCTCGTGAGAGTCTAGGTGGCTGTCCTGGGCTGTCCGTCCTAGCGAGCCTTCTGGCTTCCGTGGACGTAAAGATTTATTGAACCGTGCTCAAGCATTGGTCTCAGCTTGTCCCTAATATGTCAGCCGATAACCGAGGACATTAAGCATCACTTCATCATCAATCCCCGCACCACTCTCACAGTTTCAGAAATTTAAGGGCCGTGTGAGCCCTCTTTTGTAGTCACTTTGCCAAATCTCCAAGTCCAAGTTTTTCATTCGTGCAGCTAGTGTTTTGATTTAGACTCAACTGAATCCACATTCAACAGGTTGGTTTGCCTATCTTTTACCTTCCTAGTTTTTGACTGATGTTTTATTGTAGTGATTGTTGTTTTGGGGGTTTGATCTTGCCGTAAGATCTGGCGTCGCTGATGTTTTATTATTTTCATTTTCGCTTAAATGATTAGGTACAGGGGCCAGCTTCGTGGTAGCCACGATGTGTTTCAAATATATGGTGTGTGTTTTCCTTTTTTTTTCATTTCATGATTGATGTGTTGAAGCTTAAACTGCGTTTCGCTACAGATGTTCTGACTGAAAAGTCAGGTTCGCTATCCGAGCCTGGCTCCGTTTTCCCATTCTGATCTAAACCTCCTAATGGAGTTCCTTTATTTTACTGGTTAAAAGGCCTGTTCCACGTATCCGCGATTAACTGGTTCGACGTTTCTATTTAATATTATGTGAAAAGGCCAGCTCCGCGATAGTCCGCGATTAGCTTTGGTTTGACTTTTCCATAAATAATTATCTTGTGTATTCCATCTTCCACTATCAACAGATTTGGAAGATACTTTAAAGTCTTCTTCCATAAATTCAGTGTAAGACCCAACTGAGAAGTTATAAAGTGAGGCGATGTTTCAGATGATACATCGGTCGTGAACTGCCTTTTCACATGTTCGTAGTTTAGTCTTTGGTATCCCGCATGGACGGTTTTGTGCTGACTTAATTGTTGTTTAGTTAATTCTCAGGGAATGAGACAACCAGATAAAGTTTACCTAGCTATATTGGTTGTTCGGACCTTTGTGCCTTTTAACCCCTTCTTTCGTCTGCTTATGACATGCTTGTGACTGATGTTTTTGATTCAATAAAATTTGGAACTTTCATTCTCCTCCTGAATTCGTGTTGAAAGAGAGGTGGAAGTTGAGCGAGAAAAAGCAGAATGATTCTGTGAGTGAGTGTGTGTGTGTGTGTGTGTGTGTGTGTGTGTGTGTGTGTGTGTGTGTGTGTGTGTGTGTGTGTGTGTGCTGTGTGTGTGTGTGCTGGCTCACTTTCTGATAGTCGTGATATGCCACGTGCAAGTAATTACCGCAGACATGTTTATAACCTAACCTGCTAGCGATAGCTCTCAGTTGTGTGGCCACAGAATCGCTCGACGACATCTGATCTCTTCACACACTAGAGACGTTACACATGTGTCATTCGGTTGGTGGTGACAGCGTGACCCCAAGGTAATAATAACAGTAGTATTTATAAAGCACGAAATCTTGTCCGTAGATACTATTCTAAGTGCATACATGCACGCACGCACACACACACACACACAGGCACCCGCACACTCCAGAACTCTGACCCTACAAAGTTTAACTGACACACCTAGCTTAAAACGGGCAGCAAACAGACTTGAGACGGATGAAGACAGCAGCACGAAACAAAAAACGTGGCAGGTCTATAGTTGTGTGAAAAGAAACGTTTTTAGGTTACACTTGAATGAGTGCTATAGCCCCCCCCCCCCCCCCCCCCCCCCCACCTACCCCCCGGGATCTCAGTCCCCGCCAGTAGGCTCCGCCTCTCCGGAGACAATTCGGCGTTAAACAAGTCGAACAAACGAACGATTCATTGCAAGCTGTGGCACTCCGGGAGCAGTATTGTGAGCAGCGGTTTGGATGATTATGACCTGTCAGTGTATCAAGTTTTTTAAGGTCACAGCACCAATCAGTTGAACGCACGTAGCCCCAGTATTTTACTATGACAACAACAAAAACCACCACAGCGTTCCGCTTGCTTGGGAGTGAAGAGGCAAACACTGGCCGGCTTTACTTCTATCTGGGGCATGGCGTCCTGTCCCACCTCTTTCAGCAGAGTCTGTTTTCAGCAGTGACAAAGATAGTCTGCAGTCAACCGGAACAGTCACGAGCAGAGTGCGCGCACACCAACGAATCCCCGGGGAAAGCGAGGGCTTCAGTTGTTGAGTGCGTGGAGGCCGTCACTACACACAATCTCTGTGGCATCGTACTACAAGTAGGGCCATGGAACTTTGAAAACACGGCGACGTTAATCGATACAGTCCTTCACAAGCAGGGCCCAGGTTCGCGGAGTTAGGAATACGTGGGGAGGTTCGTGGATACAGACATCTCGACCAGGTAAGACGATAGGTGTTGCGCGGCGACCGCCTGACACATGAAGTCACATGGCAATGACGACCATATTAATTTTAACCACCTGCTGAATCATGAAGCCACATGCCTCGTCGGCAACCCCAACCACTGGAAAGCACCATAACTAAAAAATACTTCGACCCCCCGTCAGTCCTTGTTCAAAACCATACGCGATTCACTGTGTGACCAAAGAGTTGCTAAATGCAGCCTTAACCCTTTCACTGCCATGCTTTTTTGCCACTTTTATTGGTCGCTTTCTGAGTGACGGCGCGTCACTCAGAAAGCGACCAATAAAAGTGGCAAAAAAATTGTTTGATTGTCAAGCGGATTTTGATGTTGATAATGTACAGCGCCGCGAGCTTGTAAATTTTTACGGGGTACAGCGCTGTATAAGAGTTATTATTATTACATTTGAAATCAATGAGGCCTTTTCCCTTCTTCGCTGGTGCACGTCAAAGGATTTCTATCAAAATGCATGGTACAGAAAGTAGATTTGTTATAGGACCATCAACTACACTGTAGGCGTGTATGTGATCACTTTTCAGCCTGGGGCGGTGAAGGGGTTAAGGACCTCGAAGAGCCTCTCTCTCTCTCTCTCTCACACACACACACACACACACACACACACACCCCACAACAGAGATTGACTGATTGATTGATTAAACTTTAGTCTCAACGGTAACGATATATTATTAGCACAAAGGCCGACTCACATATCCGCCGTTGCTACAGTGCTACTAATAAGCAAGACGTTCATAGTGAAAGAGACAAAGAAAGAGAAGATGACTGAAAGGAACACAACGACGACGACGACGGCGAAGAAGAAGAAGAAGAAGAAGAAGGAGAAGGAGAAGAAGAATGCAGCAGCTGTTCCGGGACCCAGAGCTGAGGCTACGTTTCCAGGACCACAGCTTGCATGGAACGCGAACAGCAGAAGGAGAAATAATGGATTACACGAAACACACACTGACGCCACCAGAGAAAATAAGGACAAGTCCGTGCTGCAGGAGCAATTGAGGCTGCGCCGAGGGAAGTAGTATTGATTTTACTCTGCGGGGGACAATTTTTTTATACAAACTGCTCGCTGAACTTAAGAAAATACACAGTACTGAACCTTTTTTCTTTCTCTTTTTTTTTTGGGGGGGGGGGGGGGCGGAAATAGGAAAGGGAAAACATGTGGTTAGTCTTCTAATATAACAATAATTTATGGCGCCCAATCTCTAAGAGCTCAGAGCTCTCCAGAGACATAAGGAGACTCTCTCTCTCTCTCTCTCACACCACACACACACACACACACACACACACACACACACACACACAAACAGCACCAAACAATGCAAATTCAAATGGAGGTGACACAGCTCCGTCTCAGTTTGTCTCGAGTTCGAACCTGGCGGACGAGCCAACATCCTGTCGACAAGAGGAGTTCTTGCCGATGATTGTGGGTTAGGGGTGTTACCGGGTATGGGATTAGGGTGACAGTGCACATCAGCCACTTGTGAAACCCACACCGGTAGCCGGGTATCTGGCCTGTTGGAACACGGGTCCTTTGCTGGATGAAAGATCTCCTGTAATTTTGTGTGTATCCGTGATCAAAGGTGGGGCCATTAATTACTAAGCGAGCAGTAGGAATGGTCGGTTCTCGTGGTTTGAGTAACAGGGTGGTTAAAGGGGAAACAAACTACAAGTTCCCCAAAATGGGGAGCTACGGATTCAAAAGTTAAAGGGGAATCGAAGAGAAGAAGCAAGTTGCCTTGAAAACGTGCAATATTTTGCATTTTGCGGGTTTCATTTGATTGTTCCATCAATATTTACACAACAAGATTACTGTTTCAATTTCAGTTCCTCGGGGTACAGTCATGTCGGTTTGCTGTTTAGTCAGCCATATTAGTTTGCTCTTAAGTCACCCATGTTGGTTCGTTCTTCGGTCACCCATGTTGGTTCGCTCTTCAGTCACCCGTGTTGGTTCAATATTTACACAAGATTACTGTCTGAATTCTTTTCTCGAGGGCACACCCATGTTGGTTCGCTCTTCAGTCACCCATGTTGGTTCACTCTTCAATCACCCATGTTGGTTCACTCTTCAGTCACCCATGTTGGTTCGCTCTTCAGTCAGCCATACTGGTTAACTCTTCAGTCACCCATTTTGGTTCGTTCTTCAGTCACCCATTTTGGCTCGTTCTTCAGTCACTCATGTTGGTTCGCTCTTCAGTCACCCATGTTGGTTCGCTCTTCAGTCACCCATGTTGGTTCGCTCTTCAGTCACCTGTGTTGGTTCACTCTTCAGTCACCCGTGTTGGTTCGTTCTTCGGTCACCCGTGTTGGTTCGTTCTTCAGTCACCCATGTTGGTTCGCTCTTCAGTCACCCGTGTTGGTTCGCTCTTCAGTCATCCGTGTTGGTTCGCTCTTCAGTCAGCCATGCTGGTTCACTCTTCAGTCACCCATGTTGGTTCAATATTTACACAAGATTACTGTTTGAATTTCAGCTCCTCGGGTACACGAATCTTGGTTCGCTCTTCAGTCACCCATGTTGGTTCGCTCTTCAGTCACCCATGTTGGTTCGCTCTTCAGTCACCATGTTGGTTCGTTCTTCAGTCACCCATGCTGGTTCACTCTTCAGTCACCCATGAGAAGCAGAAAAGGCAGGCTCCTGGTGTATCTGATACCGCACATTTGTATACCACTAACCTTTTAATGACGCCATTAATACAGACTGTGGGGACAAAATGGCAGTACGCATGCTCCCCCCCCCCCCCCCACCCACACACACACACACACACACAGAAAAGTGATAGCACTGAGGTGATGAAACAATCCAGTTTCCTTTGCTGGATCCAGACGTCATTTCGTGGGTAACTTGATCGTGATTGGCTGAAACAAAACAAGTGTCAGAAAGTATTATGAATTCTCCACAGTAAGACACAAAACCACTTCTGCACAACCAAATACCAACAGCAGTATTAAACACCAGAGAACAGATCAAGGTGACGGTGTTACTGATACAAAATAACTGCACTATGCAAGTGTGGAAGGCTCAGCATCTAGTCCTTAGATGAGATGAAACTCGGAAATCTCCCATGCAAGAGCCGTAATGTAAATATATACGTCTAAGAAACCAGATACGGTCAGGTTTTTGTCTATGCAAAAATTAGACACAGAACTTTCACTCTTGGCAGCACATAGTGAACAACGTGAACTCTAGTTCTCATTTACTTGGTCATACACTCACTCATTCACACACGCATGCATGCACGCACGCACACTCACTCATTCACACACGCATGCATGCACGCACGCACGCATGCACGCACGTACACACACACACACACACACACACACACACACGGACGCAAGCACGCACGCAAGCACACACACACCACACACGCGCACGCACGCACACACACACACACATCACACACGCGCGCACACACTCACAAACACACACACACACACACACACACACACACACACACACACACACACACACACTCACTCACTCACTCACTCACTCACTCACTCACTCACTCACTCACTCACTCACTCACTCTCACACACACACACACACACACACAACACACACACACACACCCATATTTACACACACACACACACTCACACACACACACACACACACACACACACACACACACACACACACACACACTCACACACACACCACACACCACACACACACACAGACTGCCAACCTTGCTGCAGAAGGGGCACTCCCCAAATATGGTGTTGAAGCTCTGCTGGCAAGAAGGCAAGGACCGCATCCACTGTAAGCAGAGCACGCAGCACGGTGGGTACTGATACACGTATACAACAAACACTGGTCACCCGAACATGGCCAACACCAAAACAGGGGTAAAGGTTTCAGTTTTATCAAATTCCGAATGAGACAGAAGGCTCTGAGTGTTATTCAGCAACGGTAATTATTTGATGCTTGTCGACCAGCCAACCATGTGTCACTTCAGGGCAAAACATGACACAAGTTGGAGTCACTGCTCATGACAGATGCGCTTTACTTTCGAAGAGGAGTGGGGGGAAATGAAGTTGAATTAACTGGAAAGCCAAAAACTAGAAAGCGGATTTTAGCAGCATCTGAGAATGAGTATGCAAAAGCATACAAGGCTATACTCTGACCAGCTCCGTGTTTCTGTAGATTCTAAGCAGAGGGGACCATAACGACTGTATCTGCAGGACCCCACTGTGGGTGCCAGAGGAAATTTCACCGCAAACGAAACAACTGCAGATCTGTTTTTGTTTTTTTCAAACTTACTTCTATAGGAACTAGTCATAAATTCTGAATACATGCTTTTGTCAAATGGGCTGAGGAGATCAAGACAAAAAAAATCTGAGGTAAGGATTCTGCTTTATAAATTGACCGAGTGATTCCGTCTCGGACTGAGAAAAGGTCATCTTTATTCAGTGATTCGGTACACCCGATATACACTGGCTTTCTCACACTGCTCAAGGCTACAGACATCAAAGAAGCCACGGTAGGAGACAGGCGAGCTGCAATACTTGTGGTGCCAGTCACACCAACTGTCATTCACAACGGCAACAACAAAATGTACTTGGAGCTAAAGTCAACAGGGAATTTCAAAACTAAATCTTCACTTCCATGTTTGGATTTTGATCTGTTCTGCTACACTTTGTGAGAGAAAAAAAAATAGGTTTGGGAAAAACAAGTTCCTTCAAATGTTACCTCCGACATTCCATGTTACCTCGTATATTCCACATTACCTCACACATTCTATGTTATCTAATGCATTCCATGTTACCTCATACATTCCAAACCTCATTCCACAACATTCCACGTCACTTCATACATTCCACTTCACCTCATACATTCCGCATGACCTCACACATTCCACATGACCTCACACATTCCACATGACCTCACACATTCCATGTTACCTCATACATTCCACATGACCTCACACATTCCACATTACCTCATACATTCCACATTACATGTTACCTCATACATTCCACATCACCTCATACATTCCATGTCACCTCATACATTCCACATTACCTCATACATTCCCTGTCACCTCATACATTCCACATTACCTCATACATTCCACATCACCTCATACATTCCAAGTTACCTCATACATTCCTCGTTGCCTCATGCATTCCACATCACCTCATACATTCCACGTTACCTCATACAGACATGAATGGTGGAAGGGCTGGCCGCAACGGGCATCATCACAAGCCTTGTCAGGAATCTCGTCACCTAGGCGATAACTGTAGCAGATCCCACACTCCTGGCTGAAGTCCTATAAAGCAAAATAGAAACAAGCACCAACACAGTCAAGAAATGAGAGCAAATGAAGGCTTGTGGAGATCGGAATTGAACCACCCAATCTACAAAAATACCATTACCAGCCAGCCACACAACCTACCAGCATACTAGTCAACGCCACCATGGAAAAGCAATCAATAAATATGAGCAATAACCCAGCAAGGTAATCAAATAGGAACAATATTGATAAACAAATCATAAAAGTCACTGTAAAATCCTCATACATGCATTCATGCACAGTGTAACCACTTTACACAGCAACTGGTAACATCACAGCTACATCTTCCCAACACAAAATGTGCCTTTAATACTAATAGACCTCAGCATACACCAAAATACAAGGAAAGTGTGCAGCAAAAATATAAGAAGAAGAATAACAGACATATTTACGATGTGCCTGATCTCTCACGGATTTGCCAGTGACAGGCTCAGAGACAAAATAATTCATCAGTGTAATAAACTGGATCACACGCAACACACACACACAAATGCATGCACGCACAAGCATACACACATGTACAAGCACATTAAATGATATTCACACAGGAAAAACTACACCCAAGAATGTAGGCAGAAGGTTAGAAACGTTTGCTGGCAGAGACAAGTTTTCACGGCTGTCTTCGTTATGCCTGCGAGCTGTGGAGACTGTATGGAGGACCATTCCAGGTAGAGGGACCATCATGTGAGAACAATCTTTGACCACATATTTTGACACTAAAACAAGGAATTCTGAGAATGCATGTGTCCACAGATCCCCACAAAGCAAAACTTTTTCTTGGGTTAGTTTTACTGTATAGGAATAAATACTCCTGAAAGAAGTTCACTCCTGCTGTCTGCAGCAGATTGAGATCAGCCTAACTGACATTCGTACTTCATCTGTACTTCAGCCAAAGGCAGCAGACTGAGATCAGCCTAACTGACATCTGTACTTCAGCCAAAGGCAGCAGATTGAGATCAGCCTAACTGACATCTGTACTTCAGCCAAAGGCAGCAGATTGAGATCAGCCTAACTGACATCTGTACTTCAGCCAAAGGCAGCAGATTGAGATCAGCCTAACTCACACTCCTGTACTTCAGCCAAAGGCAGCAGACTGAGATCAGCCTAACTCACCTCTGTACTTCAGCCAAAGGCAGCAGATTGAGATCAGCCTAACTCACCTCTGTACTTCAGCCAAAGGCAGCAAGCAGACTGAGATCAGCCTAACTGACATCTGTACTTCAGCCAAAGGCAGCAGACTGAGATCAGCCTAATTCACCTCTGTGCTTCAGCCAGATTGAGATCAGCCTAACTCACCTCCTTCTTGGAGTTGGAAGGAGAGGGAAAGGACACTTCCAGAAGAGCTTCAAGATTGCAGACCAAGGAACTGTTGTTGTCCCTGCAAAATATACAAAATATACACTATCCACCTTCAACAAAATAACAACTGCTCCAATCACAGATGGCGCCAGTGTGTTATAATTATGCCAGGAGGCCTTTCACAATCTTTAGACAGGGGGTTCTGTGTTTTTGTGAGGGTTTCACTTTGATTGGCAAGGAATGAAGAGGCTGTCTGAAGTAAAATAATCATTTAGTTGTGAGGGGAGTGCATCAGCAACTTCCTGAATAAAATAGCTGTGACCAGGAAAAGAATGAAAAAAGAAATGAAAAAAACAGAAAAGTCAGTTCTAAACTAGGCCTGGCCTGGAGGTGTGAAGAGAGATATAGGTAGTTAGTAACTGGATTTTAACATCCTGTCAACCGCACAGGGTCACCTCAGGACTAAGGACAGATATTTAAAAAAGGATAAATAATAAATATACTGTAAACAGAAAAAGAAAAAATAGAGAGAGAATTTTTTCTTTTCTTTCACAAAATGTAGTTACAAAATTACAAAATGTGGTTGAAGGATGGTAGAAATAAAAACAAGTGGATGGGACTGGACGGTTAGACCCAATAGCAGGAGTGAAAGGAATAATGATTGTATAGACGTGGGATACAGAGGGCCCCACAGACAACACTCGCAATGTCAAATGACCAGTCACAGCAATTCAGACATGGCAAGCTGCATTGTTCTTAACTGATGACATTTTGTCTGCCCAAGAAAATAAAAGTGCAACAGACAAGACAAAACTGACAATGACTACTGGGACATTCTTAAATACATTCCACCCCTTCCAAGTAAAGCAAACCTGCGTCTAACATTCTTCAGATTGACTGATTTCAACATCACCATGGCGCATATAGAAACATAATAGCAGGATTATTGCCATGTCATCAGAATGAATGCATTTCAAATGAAAGAAAAGCTGATGAACAAAGAAAAGAACACAAATCATATGAAACAAAATCTAATGTCTGTAAATATAGAATGAATGTAATTTAACAGAAAACTGAATGAAAAGCTGACGAACAAAGAAAAGAACGCAAATGATATGAGACAAAATCTCATGTCTGTAAATATAGTATGAGTGTAATTTAATGCAAAATTGTTCTTAGAGTATCACACAGCCAATGAAAGCATACTCACCAAAGGTGGATGTTTGAGTTCAGCTTGTCCTTCAAAGGATTTATGACTGCAACACAGTGAAAGTATAAATCTAACTTTTGTCCAAACCAAACTAACTGGAAAAAACAGCTAATATCTGCATGATTTCTAGTAACAGTTTATTTTAAATAAACCCTGCTGGCAATAATCACTTTATTGTTTTTCTTCTTCAGAAAATTCAAATTTAAACTAAATACTGCTTGCCATTGTCATGCATGCATGCTCATCCAATCAGACTTCAAATTTACCATCAGCAACATCTATTTCAGCATGCATGCTCATTCAATCAAATTTCAAATTTACCACCAGCAACATCTACTTCAGTATGCATGCTCATTCAATCAGATTTCAAATTTACCACCAGCAACATCTGTTTCATTACAGGTATCCCCACTTTACACGTCATTGCAGGTGGACAGACTCTAATCAAATGTCCAATGCATCAAACATTTGAACTCTTAAACTGCTACACAATAAGAGCAATGGAGCAGCAAACCTTGATCAGCTCCCAGAAAGCGGAACTCTGGCATGGCTGTGGGGTGTCTGGGGTCCACGGTGATCTGTATGGAAGTGCCAGGACCTGCAAAGAGTCACGTGAATGTGAACACACTCTGGAATGACTGCAGGGTGTCTGGGGTCCACGGTGATCTGTATGGAAGTGCCAGGACCTGCAAAGAGTCGCATGAATGTGAACACACTCTGGAATGACTGCAGGGTGTCTGGGGTCCACGGTGATCTGTATGGAAGTGCCAGGACCTGCAAAAAGTCACATGAACATAAACACAGAAAACAACACTCTGGCATGGCTGTGGTCTTGTCTGTGGTCCACGGTGATCTGTATGGAAGTGCACTTCACTTTGAAGAAAGGACTGGACTTATGAGAAGACGAAATTACTTTTACCCTCTTCATGCATTTTTCATTCATAATTTTCCCGTCCAAGTGATTAAAGTGTATTCCATGAGAAGAAGCATCATAAATCCCATCAACAGAAACAGAATTATGAATACATTTACAGCAGTTTTTCTGTCATTTAGGGTCTCGTTAATCTGAAACAAGAATATTGCTAGCATTCTAAAACAAGATCCAAACACATAAAAGGTTCAAAAGAATGCTATTTATTAGGACAAAACACAATGTGAATTTTTGGAGTAATCCCCTTTATCAAGCTACAAAACGACACTTAAACAACAGCTGAATGGTGAAAAATGAAAAATGAGATGGAGCCACATCTGTTTTTTGCTTGAGCTATGTTGTTTAGCCGTTGTTTAAGTGTCATTTTGTAGCTTGATAAATTAACATGTGTTTTGTCCTAATAAATAGTGTTCTTTTGAACCTTTTATGTGTTTGGATCTATGGTCTCGTTACTTTTTTCAAAATCTGTATTTGAAAGTCATGAGAACATGGCTGTGAGCACCAATGTTTTGACCGAGTCTGTGATGCCATGCACACTTCCGGTAGCTGTGCACATCATGTCCGAGCCAGCCTCTTCTGCTCCTCATTGCTAAAGAGCAAACCAACATGGCTGTGCTCTGAAGAGCTCAAATCTGAATCAAGAAAGTACTTCTGCTGCAGAAATATTGACAGAACCACTATTCAAAGTCTGCAAACGGAAACACTGACCTATTTTCTCCATTTTCAGGCCAACCAACATCTTCATTAAGGTACCTTTTAACTATCTAACGTGCTTACTGAGAGCAATACGACGGTTGCAAGCAGAGTATGTGGGAGTGTCTGGTTCAAGGACCCAAGTCTTCTGGTCAACATCCGCCACTGCATCCCAAAACGGCTGGTACTTGACGAGAACGGCCTCAAACTGCTTCAGCAAGTCGCTCAAGTGACCCTGAAAGTAGACAAAATCCTGATGAAAGTTTCATGATCAACACACAAGCGAGTTAATCAACACACAAAGGAGTTAATTATTGCTCAAAATCTGTAACGCAAGTACAACAACAAAGACCTGAGTCACCTATGGTAACTCTCACCTGGCATGCATGTAAACACAAGGTACATAAACTCCACCAGAGGTACATCCTCTTTAGTGACCATGTAAATTTCAATTGTCTGAACCACCTGTTAAAACTTAGCCTTACTGTGGATGCTACCTCACAGCTGTCAACCCCTTTTGGGAGTAAACCTTAGTCCAGAGTTTGTGAACCTGTATTTCCCTTATGCAGGCCAGGGTCTTTTGTTATTTCGCTGGTGGCAGCAGCATTTTGAATTCCAACTGGCATGTGCAGCAGTGGAAGGAAAAAGCAGTGATGTGCAAAATACACATGCGCAACTTAAAATCTCACTTCTGATGAGATTTCTTAGCCTATTGCTCTAGGCCAGTCAGTGTGCATCTGGCAATGGCGTGTGTCGACTGCTCGTTCAACAATTTTTCAGTCTTTTTGCTCTGTTTTACACAACAACAAAATCTCATGAAACTTATGTTTTTCTGTATCCATTTTCCAATATGGCCATATCCCCCCAAAATAATGAAAAAATGTATTTTATACAGGTAAACTGTATGGGTTGACAGGTATGCTACCTGTAGGACTAACATGCAGTGAGGCCCATGAGTTAAAACGCTGATTTCTTTAGACACTTTTGAATGCAAATATCCCACAGCAGTTCACAAAGAGAGCTAATGCACCTACTGCCCTGTCAAGAGTTCACCAATGTGGGCAACTGTGTAATTAATGCAAGTATTTCACTGCTGGCTTTCCACAGGAAAAATAGCCTATAATTCCTGCCTCCCCTCACCCCCCCCAAAAAATCCCCCCAAAAATAGCCCCAAATTCCTGGCCAAAAATCAAATCAAATCCTAGGAAAAATAAGCAACAGTTCATGTAAAAATAAAAATATATAAATCCACAGAAAAACAAATGCCCATAGTTGGTGCACAGGAGAAATAGCCCAAATTCCAGCAAAATAGTCCATGGGGAAGTAAAAATTGCAAGGCCACAAAGGCGTTATTTCTAATAATGTCTGTCATTCTTCACAGTCATGAGAAACAAAATTACTTCCTTTTTTTTCATTTTTTTTCCTTCTCATTATTAAATGAAATAGCACTCTAGATATGTCAAAATTACATTCACAAACAAACAGCTGTGAGTTTTAAACTATAGACAGCACTTCCTAACATCGAGAAGCGTTAACGCAGCGGTTCATCTGTATATTCTGGCCAGACTCACTTTAGCACTCCATTGAAAGACAAACTTCCCTGGCAGATCTGACACACACTGCGGGGCTATTGTCTCCTGCAAAACACAAATTGTTACACTGAGGACAGACAAGGAAAAATGGACGGCCTTCTATTCTGTAACCTGCTGACAGACTACTGGAAGATGTTTTTCCTTGGTGCAGTCGCAGATTGGAATAGTCTGCAAGGGTTGTGGCCCCTACTCCCACACTTAAAACCTCCAGCCCCATCTGTTCTAATCCATGTAACAATACTTTGTGCATGCATGTACATATGTGTGTTTGTGTGTGTGTGTGTGTGTGTGTGTGTGTGTGTGTGTGTGTGTGTGTGTGTGTGTGTGTGTGTGTGTGTGTGTGTGTTTGTGCATACATGTAAATGCATGCATGTGTGCCTGCCTGTATTATATGTGTGTTAATTGTGCATCAATGGCTGCTCATGGGGAAAATGTCAATGATTTTGTCAGATTCCTCATAAAAATCTAAAAGCACCAATTATGTGTACACACAGTTGCACTTCCCAACTTTGATGGGAATAGCAGATGGAGATCATCACCATTATCATAAAAGTTCATGATAAAGTACTACAGGTCAACACCTTCAAAGCCCAAGTCTTTGGCTTGAACAGATGAGACCACTTAAATTTATACACTGCAGCAGTGATGTTTATGCACACACACACACACACACACACACACACACACACACACACACACACACACACACACACACACACACATCATGCAATGTGCACACACACACACACACACACACACCACACACACACACACACACACACACACACACACACACACAAGTCAGCAAAGGAGGTGCACACCTGAGTGTTGAGGTGCACGATCAGTCTGTGTTTGCGGTGGGCCACGTCTTCACATTGTAGAGTCAGGTGCTGAAAGCTGGCATCCACACTCACCAACCTAACCATGCATTCAAAGGGTCACATTAACACCTGGCCCATTTCAAATGCCATTTCACCATCTGCTTGTACTGTGACTGCATTTTTATTTTCACATTGTTCTACATTTCACCAAAGATATTCTTCACCAAGACAGTGCAGTCCACGCCCAAACACAAGGATGAGGACTGTAAGTGTGAGTTACTGCCCTTAATAACTGGCACCAAAGATATTCTTTACCAAGACAGTGCAGTCCACACCCAAACACAAGGATGGGACTGTGAGTTACTGCCCTTAATAACTGGCACCAAAGATATTCTTTACCAAGACAGTGCAATCCACACCCAAACAGAAGGATGGGGACTGTGAGTTACTGCCCTTAATAACTGGCACCAAAGATATTCTTTACCAAGACAGTGCAGTCCACTCCCAAACAGAAGGATGGGGACTGTGAGTTACCACCCTTAATAACTGGCATCAAAGACATTCTTTACCAAGACAGTGCAGTCCACACCCAAACATCAGCTAACATCTATAGGGTAAGTATTCTTTCTCATAATCAACTAACATATATAGCGTAAGTATTCTTTCTCATAATTAACTAACATCTATAGCATAAGTATCCTTTTCTCATAATCAACTAACATCTATAGCGTAAGTATTCTTTCTCATAATTAACTAACAGCTATAGCATAAGTATCCTTTCTCATAATCAACTAAGATCTATAGCATAAGTATCCTTTCTCATAATCAACTAACATCTATAGAATAAGTTTCTTTCTCATAATCAACAAGCATCTATAGCATAAGTATCCTTTCTCATAATCAACTAACATCTACAGTATAAGTATGCAAAAGTATCCTTTATCCTTTTTATTTTTATAAATAAACTTAAAACAAACCCCTTAAATTAAACATAAGTATTCAAAAGTATCCTTTCTCATAATCAACTAACATCTATAGCACAAGTATGCATAAGCTAATCCTTATCTGAAAAAAAAGCAAAGTATGCATAAGTATCCTTTCTGATAATCAGCTAACATCTATAGCACAAGTATGCATAAGTATCCTTTCTCATAATCAACTAACATCTATAGCACAAGTATGCATAAGTATCCTTTCTCATAATCAACTAACATCAGCAGCAGCTAACTGGTTGTGAATGTCTAAAACTCTACATGCATATAGGTGTCATAAAATAATAATAAAAGAAGAGAAGAACAAAAGAAAAGGAAAAAACAACAACTTACTTTTCCCATCCAATTTTCTCCATCTCTTCCACAATCTTTCGACTGTGAGCAAAGCACCCAGCTGACACAGGCTTCTGTTCTGTCAAACACTCCTGAAAGAAAGCAAAATCCAGCATTACACACAACACAGTGCATAATTCATTGTTTGCTCTACACACATGAGCAAGATTAAAAATGAATATAAATATTGTAGCATGAACGGAAACATTTACACTGTAGTGTGAACGGAAACATTTATATTGCAGTGTGAACGGAAACATTTATAATTTAATATAAAGGAAAACATTTATACTGTTGAATGAAGGAAAGCATTTATACTGCAGCATAAAGGGAAACATTTATACTGTAGAATAAAAGGAAGCAGTTATACTGTAGCATGAAGGGAAATATTTATACTGCAGCATGAAGGATAACATTTATACTGTAGCATGAAGGGAAATATTTATACTGCAGCATGAAGGATAACATTTATACTGTAGCATAAAGGGAAATATTTATACTGCAGCATGAAGGATAACATTTATACTGTAGCATGAAGGGAAATATTATACTGCAGCATGAAGGAAACATTTATACTGTAGCATGAAGGGAAATATTTATACTGAGCATGAAGGATAACATTTATACTGTAGCATGAAGGGAAATATTTATACTGCAGCATGAAGGATAACATTTATACTGTAGCATAAAAGGAAATATTTATACTGTAGCATGAAGGATAACATTTATACTGTAGCATGAAGGGAAATATTTATACTGCAGCATGAAGGATAACATTTATACTTTAGCATGAAGAGAAATATTTATACTGCAGCATGAAGGGAAACATTTATACTGTAGCATGAAGGGAAATATTTATACAGCAGCATGAAGGGAAACATTTATACTATAAGTAAGTAAACATGGTGCTTAATGTCCACAGAAACCGTACGGCTTATTAGGGACGGGGAGAAGGGGGGATGGGGGTATGGAGGTAGGGGGAGAGGGAGAGTATATACCTATCGCTACACTGTCACCACCAGAATGACTTCTGCATTAAGATGGGCAGGATGAGAGCCATTTTAATGTTTCAGTAGGAAGTGATGGGCAAAGTCACAAGACAGTGTCCACAAACCACAACCTTTTTGAAAAGAAAGGAGAGCCGAAGCGGTATCGAACCAAGGTCCTTCCGCTTACCAGCCTAACGCCATACCACTAGGCCAAACCGGCTCACCACATTTATACTGTAGCATGAAGGGAAATATTTATACTGTGGTATGAAGGAAAAACATTTATTTATACTGTAGTATAAAGATTACAAGAGACACAACAGAGATCTAAATTGCCTTCTGTAGCTAATTTCTATCACCTGGCATGTGAGTAAACAAAAGGCACATAAACTTACCACAGTCACAGCCTCTACTGTATAAACAGTTGAAGAAATAAGACATAAATCTGAAACACCAAGCAACAACAACAAAAACAACCTGTGGTATATTTAGACAAAAATGAAAATGAAACCAAAAAAAAAAAAGACTTACCACAACAGATCTAAGTTCTTTCAGATATGAAAACAGGTCTTTGCATTGTCTCAGCCTCTGAAAACAAAACAAACAAAAACAATGAACACAGAAAATGACAACCTCAGCATTTAATTTAATTTTTAATATCTGGCAGCATTAGCACAGACTACAGATGAAACGGATGATTTTCACAAACCTGAAAAGTACTGGCTGCAGCAACAGCATTTATTCATTGGCAGTGTTACACAGCAGGATCTGCTACAATAACCTGTGATGAAACAGTGTTACACATCAGGATCCGCCACAATAACCTGTGATGAAACAGTGTAACACAGCAGGATCAGCCAATAAAAACTGTGATGAAACTAACACTTACTAACAGTGTTGCACAGCAGGATCAGCCACAAGAACTTGTGGTGAAACTAACAGTGTTACACAGCAGGATCAGCCACAAGAACTTGTGGTGAAACTAACAGTGTTACACTGCAGGATCAGCCATAAGAACCCATGATGAATGTTAATGTGGTTAATACGCAGCCTCATTTTAATTTCTCTGATGAGATAATAATCTCGAATCTTGACTGAAGTAAGTACTTAGTTAAAGTAATTAGTTTCATCTCAGGTTCTTGTGGCTGATCCGGCAGTGTAACACTTAGTTTCATCTCAGGTTCTTGTGGCTGATCCTGTTGTGTAACACTTAGTGTCATCTCAGGTTCTTGTGGCTTATCCAACAACACTGTTAGTTTTATCACAGGTTCTAATGGCTGATCCTGCTGTGTAACACTGTTAGTTTTATCTCAGGTTCTTGTGGCTGATCCTGCTGTGTAACACTTAGAGTCATCTCAGGTTCTTATGGCTGATCCTGCTGTGTAACACTGTTAGTTTTATCTCAGGTTCTTGTGGTTATCCAATTTAACACTGTTAGTTTTATCACCGGTTCTAACAGCTGATCCTGCGTGTAACACTTAGTGTCATCTCAGGTTCTTGTGGCTGATCCTGCTGTGTAACACTTAGTGTCATCTCAGGTTCTTGTGGCTGATCCTGCTGTGTAACACTTAGTGTCATCTCAGGTTCTTGTGGCTGATCCTGCTGTGTAACACTTAGTGTCATCTCAGGTTCTTGTGGCTGATCCTGCTGTGTAACACTTAGTGCCATCTCAGGTTCTTGTGGCTGATCCTGTTGTGTAACACTTAGTGTCATCTCAGGTTCTTGTGGCTGATCCTGTTGTGTAACACTTAGTGTCATCTCAGGTTCTTGTGGCTGATCCTGTTGTGTAACACTGTTAGTTTCATCACAGCCTCTTGTGGCTGATCCTAACCCTAATCCTAACATATACACTGAGTCACACCCACACACTGTAGTTGTATCGGTAGTAGTAGTACTCGTAGTAGTAGTAGTAGTAGTAGTAGTAGTAAGTAGTAGTAGCAGCAGCAGTAGCAGTAGGACAATTAAGGAGGACAAAAGACTGAGAAGCTTCCCATGCCTGGTTCAGGATGTCCTGATGATCTGCCAGCAGACTCTGCAGCCGCCAGTCGCAGTCCAGTCGTAGTCCCTGCATGTCACCTGCCCCTCTTGTGTGCACACGAATGCGAAATTCATCTCCCTGGCAGTGAGTAAACGAAAAATTATAATGAGGAGTACACCTACATAGTAATGTGCTCTGTGTAACTGTAGTAAATATTCATGTGTTCCATACTTTAGTGTATTTAAGTCACAAGTGCTTTGAGTAGCTAAAAGTGAAACTGCTCTGTAAATTCAATGTTATTATTATTATTATTATTAATATACAGCTAAAGAATGTCACACTGAAACAAAAAAATAATAGTTTAGCCAATGAAAACAATCCATATATATATATATTTCATATT
>JABMCL010001080.1:150000-163794 GCA_018857735.1 Alviniconcha marisindica
ATATATATATATATAATTATTTTTTTTACTTCCCCTAACAGCAACAGGTATATGACAATATTCTATTAAAAGATAATTATGTGCGTTCAACAAAGTTTAATTTTTTTTAATCCCGCAAAAGAAATCAGCCTAAGTCAAGCAAGTGATCAATTGAATACAACAAAGAGTAGTGATACAGAGTGGAGAGGAAAAAGATCCCGTATCAGAGACGAATGGAAGAAGAATGTTTTTTGGATTTAACGTCAAAGATACATTTTATATATTATTATTTTTATCAACCAAAATGTTAGCAAAAAACAAATACAACGAGTTATGCTGGCACATATGGAGAAGCAAAATATATATATACATAAACTGAGAAAAAATAAAAATAAATCTCTGTCTGTCTGTCTCTCTCTCTCTCTCTCTCTCTCTCTCTCTCTCTCTCTCTCTCTCTCTCTCTCTCTCTCTCTCTCTCTGTCACTCATTTCTACAAAACGGAAACCCGCTCTGGACTCCTTCAAATCTAACCTCAGTTTCTTTTTCCGAAACAACAGACCTGCCATATTGTCCGTTTTCTGCTACCATCCTATCTTATCTTCCTGTGTTTTTGTTGTTGATTTAACGTCGAAAATACATTTTATATGATTATTTGACCGAGGTTTAACCTGGATATCAACCAAAATGTTAGCAAAAAACAACAACGAGTTATGCTAGCACACATGGAGAAGCAAAATATATATACATAAACTGAGAAAAATAATACATTTTTTTCTCTGTCTCTCTCTCTGTGTCTCTGTCACTCATTTCTACAAAACGGAAACCCACTCTGGACTCCTTCAAATCTAACTTCAATTTCTTTTTCCGAAACAACAGACCTGCCATATTGTCCGTTTTCTGCTGCCATCCTATCCTATCTTCCTATGTTTTTTAATTTTTTATTTGACGTCAAAAATACATTTTATATGATTATTTGACCGAGGTTTAACCTGGATATCAACCAAAATGTTAGCATAAAACAACAACTACGAGTTATGCTAGCACACATGGAGAAGCAAAATATATATACATAAACTGAGAAAAAAAAGAAGAAAAATCTCTGTCTCTCTGTCTCTCTCTCTGTCACTCATTTCTACAAAACGGAAACCCGCTCTCGACTCCTTCAAATCTAACCTCAGTTTCTCTTTCCGAAACAACAGACCTGCTATATTGTCCGTTTTCTGCTGCCATCCTATCTTCCTCCGCCGAAAGTCTCTGACGCTTATTATCTGTTTAACTTGGTAATTGTACATTGTGTACAGTGTGTGTCGTCACTGTACACAGTGTGTACAGTGTGTGTCGTCACTGTACACAGTGCCTATGTGTACGGGTGCCTATGTGTGGCTGAGTGTAGGCAATTACAGTTGTCTTCCCGGACAAGATATTGCGTTGTGTAAATACTATAATTATTGTTATCATTATTTCGATCAGTACGAGCAGAAAAAAAAAAGTAAGAAAAAGACCCCCCCAAAACATGTCGATAGCACGTGGACACAATTAAAGTTTGGATCCGCACACTGTTGCCTCTCAGTATATTTGGATATATATATCCAAAGGCAACACCAACCTTTTTACATTTTATGAGGAGGCCAGTGGATGCTTTGTTATCCTGATGCATCTGGACTAAGATAAATGGATCAACATGAAAACAAAGTCCAAAGTACTGAAAATCAAGGACTACCTGCTGATGTTTCCCTTTGTACTTAATTGTGGGTTTGAAAAAAAAAAAAATGTGAGTTTTCGTCTTGAATAGAAACACTTTTGCTCTTTTAGACATTAATCCACTGACTACTCTTTTTTTCTTTCTTTTTTTACAATATATTTACATATATAATACTGGTTAACTGGACGTAAAACGCCAAGTTACTTACATAATTATAAGATCATTAATTAATTAATTAATTTTTGATACCACTAAAGAGGTCATAGGGCAACAGCAAAGTTACTGATCAGAAAGAAGGAAACAAACAAAAAAGGAGGGGGAGGGGGGGGGGGGAGTGGAACGAACAAAGCAATCGACCTTATCGATCAATAATGGTGTGTACGTTTTTGAAATATATAATCTCAACAGCAGACCGTTTGTCAAAATAAAATTCGATTGTGCATACTGTGACGAGCACCAGAAAGGATAATGCAAGCATTACTTCTTCTTTTTATCAAAGTTCTGGCCTCTCACTTCAAAGAAAAACAGTTTGATGTCCCGTGCTTCAGATTAATGGAAATAACACGATGAGCACTGACAATTCGGCCAGGGACAATAATAACAGGATGAGCACTGACAATTCGGCCAGGGACAATGTCTTTGCTGACTGAGTATTGGCGGCATTCCGCGTTAATACTGACGTCTACCATAGGCATGGAACTAGCCGTGGAGGACAGCCGTCAAAACCAGGACGAAAAGACACAATCCCGAGGTGAACTAGCCGTGGACGAGAGCCGTCAAAACCAGGACGAGAAGACACAGTCCCAGCTGACGTGTTGCTTCCTGGATGGTGGCAGCTCCTCCTGTTTTTCACCAGAAGGAAAATAAAAGAACAATCACGATATTAGGTCGTGGAGTGAAATGGGTACAAGTACGTTGTTGTTGTTGTTGTTGTTGTTGTTGTTGTTGTTGTTGTTGTCGTTGTTGTTGTTGTTGTTGTTGTTGTTGCTGTTGTTGTTGTTGTTGCTGCTGCTGCTGTTTAGCAATATCGATTCATTCTGTGTAGCAAGTTCATACCGGCCCCAAGAGCGCTTGACATCAGTCGTTCACGATTTTTTTGCCCTGACTGTCTCCTGCCTAGACTGGGACTGCTGGAACTGCACAGCCCAGCTTCCGTTTCATCGGCAGTCACCAAGCCTGTGACTGTGTGTGTTGTGTGTGTGTGTGTGTGTGTGTGTGTGTTGTGTGTTGTGTGTGTGTGTGTGTGTGTGTGGTGTGTGTTGGTTGTTTGGTGTGTGTGTGTGTGTGTGTGTTGCGGTGTGTGTGTTGTGTGTGTGTGTGTGTGTGTGTGTGTGTGTGTGTGTGTGTGTGTGTGTGTGTGTGTGTGTGTGTGTGGTGTGGGTTTGTGTGTTGTGTTGTGTGTGTGTGTGTGTGTGTGCCATGGTATGTGTGGTGTGTGTGTGTGTGTGTGTGTGTGTGTGTGTGTGGTGTGTGTGTGTGTGTGTGTGTGTGTGTGTGGTGTGTGTGTGTGTGATATTGTTTTAATTTCTGTGTGTGGTACTTTGATTAGTTGTTTTAATTATATTACCTTGTGATCAACATAAACAAGTATGTGATCGTAAGTTCATTACTTTTTATGATGACGTCACAGTTTGTTCTATATTTATAACTATGGTTAAAGTAAGACCCTTTTTTTGGTGGTGTTGTGTTTGGTGTATTGTTCTTTCAACTTTATGTATTTATTATTTTACGAGCCTGCAATGACCACAACAAAATTGCCCCTTGTGGGATGATTAAAAAAAATTGAATTGAAAAATTGAATTGAATTCCTCTATTTTCAACTGAGTCTGATCTGACACGAGCTGTCGGTGGCCAATGAAAATTGCATATCGTATAATTATGCATTCTTCGTAAGCCGAGCCTACTACCAGTAATGTTATGTATGTGATCTACTAAACCGAGACTACAATTTGACGGCAATTTTTTTCTGAATGCATAATTTTCTTCCAGTCATTGTTGCCATCATCTCACGAATGGTGATGTTACAGCTCTCGCTCTTTCGTTCTAGCTCCAACGGAGCAAGCCTGATAATAATGCTACCAACGCTGTGTTTTCGTCGCTGGCGTCTGCTAGGCAACAGCGACAGAAATTTACCCACAATCGCCTTTCCGGCACGCACGTGTGGCGTAGCATGCTGCACGACCTCTAATTGGTGACGTGCTACACCATAATTACTACAGTCATATGACCGCTTGAACGAGAGTGGATCAGTGGTGTCGGATGCAGTGTCGCCTACTGAATAGAACAGAACATCAGAACTCTGGAGCTGTGTGAACAGGGAGGTGGGCGGGGCTCTCACTCCCTAACCCATTATTTCCCCGTTCCTGATAAGCCGTACGGTTTCTGTGGACGTAAAGCACCGTGAAAGAAGAAGAACAGAACAGATGTCACTGAATGCCAGCGAAGTCAGTGACTCGGCAGCAGCGCACTCACACTCCAAGCACTGGTTTACGACATCCTTCCTTGGGGGAAGGATGTCGTAAACTAGTGCTTGGAGTTTGCAGTGCAGTGTCTCATCCGGCGGAAGGTACCGGTAGCTTACCAGCAGTGTCTCATCCGGCGGAAGGTACCGGTAGCTTACCAACGAACTGACGTTTCTGCCTGTGGACTATCGGCGTCTGGGTCATGGACCTATATAGGTCCATGGGCTGGGTCACCATGCCGTTGAGCCGGTTTGGCCTAGCGGTAAGGCGTGTGTGTGTGTGTGTGTGTGTGTGTGTGTGTGTGTGTGTGTGTGTGTGTGTGTGTGTGTGTGTGTGTGTGTGTGTGTGTGTGTGTTGGTGTTGATACAGGCGGGAAAGACTCGCTTGTGTATAGGCCTGAATCTTTTTGGTTAACTTTAATTACCTCTCAGAAACCCTTCTCCGCAGGTGGGGAATCCTGCAGGCGGTGCTGGAAGCCCTTCACTGGCGTTGAGGACCAAAGCCATGCCACCCAGGTGATGGATCTCGATGTGACAGTGCATGAACCACATGCCCGGGTTGTCGGCCTTCAGACGTATCACCGCGTACCTGGAGCAAAGAACACGTCACCTCAGATGTAGAAAGGTACGTTTCTGGCTGCGGGACAGTCATGGACCTGTAGATATAGGTCCATGGGAAAATGAACGAACTTCATGCACGGGTTGTCGGCCTTTAGACGTACCGCCGCGTACCTGGAGCAAAGAACACGTCGCCATGTAGAGGGACCGACGACAGAAAAGGCGAGGGAATCAATAGAGAAAACACGTAACAGTGAATTTGACTAAAGACATGCACCGGTTGTTGGACTACAGGTGTACAACTTCCCCCATCTGAGATGAAGAACACGTCGCTCAATACATATAAAATAATAATTAAAGTATTAATAAAGCGCAAAATCTTGTCCGCAGAAGCTATTCTAAGCACGTACACGCACACACACATACACACGCAGGCACCCGCACACATGAGCATACTGACTGTACTAAAACTTAATTTTCACACAACTGAAAAACGTGCGGCAAACAGAGACCTGAGACGGACAAAGACAGCAGCACGGAACGGAAACATGGCAGGTCTATAGTTTTGGGAAAGGAATTGTATTGGGGTTTGATTTAAAGGGGTCGAGAGAGGGTTTCTGCCGGAGAGGAAGGGGAAGGCCATTCTATGTAGAGGGGCAGAAAACAGAAAAGGCGCGGGAACCAACAATGGAAAGTCTGGTACTTACACACGAGGAATCTGGAGGATGAGAATGAAAGTGTCGTGTGTGTGGTGTGTGTGTGTGTGTGTGTGTGTGTGTGTGTGTGTGTGTGTGTGTGTGTGTGTGTGTGTGTGTGTGTGTGTGTTTATGAGTGGTGTGGTGTGGTGTGGTGTGGTATGAGAGAGAGAGAGAGAGGAGAGAGTGTGGTGGGGGGGGGAGGAGAGAGAGAGAGGAGTGTGGTGTGTGTGTATGTGAGAGAGATGAGAGAGAGAGAGAGAGAGAGAGAGAGAGAGAGAGAGAGAGAGAAGAGACAGAGCAGAAGAGAGAGACAGAGCAGAGACAGAGACAGCAGACACAGCAGACAGACGACAGAACAGACAGACAGACAGAGCGAGCAAGACACAGAACGGAGGGAAGAGAGACGAGAGCAGAGTCAGAGGCAGAGAAGAGAGAGAGAGAGAGAGAGAGGAGAGAGGAGGGGAGAGAGAGAGAGAGAGAGTGTGTGTGTGTGTGTGTCTGAGTGAGTGTGTGTTTGTGTGGCTCTGTGGGGGGAAGGAGGGGGGGGCCGCTTACCCCCCAGTGGGAACGATGACGGTGTCTTTGCGGACGGGGTTGTTGAGGTTGAGACCAGGCACCTGTCCTCCGTTCTCCGCCCTCCACGATGGGTCTCTCCAGCGAGCCACGTTGCAAAAGGTGTCCACACACTCAATGTCCGGGTTGTCTGCCCTGGATGGAGACAAATATAGGGCTCAAAGGTTAAATGGCGATCATGCAGCTGATGGTGACGACGGAGCGTGACGTAATGTTGATTTTCGTCACACATGCCGCCTGCTTTCATGACATCACAGACTTGGTCAAAATGCCAGATCACTCGCTCGCGTGTTTTTTTAATTTTTATATCTTATTGTATTTCGCGACTTTCAAACTTTGATTTTTAACACACTAGACCATCTACAGTCGACTGCAAAACTGATGTGAGTGCGTTTTTCTTTCCATTCCTACCGACAGACCCGCGATGCCTCGATCCTTGTCTTGGGTCCCGTTTTAACACAGTTTGGAGAAGGAAAAAAATCCAAACTCACAGCAGTTTTCCGGTCGTGCTGTTGTACTGCGGGTAGCCCATCTTGACGACGTAGAAAGAAAAGCCGTGGATGTGCACGGGATGAGAGAAGCCTTTTCCGGACCCCAGGTCCAGCAAGACGATCTGGTAGACGGCGCCCGGGGTCAAGGTCACAGTGTGGGTGCAGTTGCACACGGTGTCCCCCTTTCCGCACGTTTCCCAGTCGCAAGCCGTCGGCATGTCGTTGGGGTGCAAGATGGCCGCCACTGGCGGTTTCTTAAAGGCGATGCCGTTAACAGAAGGTGGATGTCTAGTGGTGCCTGGGAAGCCGAAGTTAAGGAACACCTAGAAGTTGAAATGAGAATAACACTCGCATTATAGATTGTATTAACTCTCTCTCTGTCTCTCTTTTCATCTCTCTGCTATGTCTTCTGTCTTCTCGTCTCCTCCTCTCTCTCCTCTCTCTCCCTCTCTCTCTCTCTCTCTTCTTCTTCTCTCTCCCCTCTCTCTCCCCCCCCTCCATCTCTCTCCCCCCCTCTCCTCTCCCTCACCCTCTCTCTCTCCCCCTCCCCCTCTCCCCCTCTCCCTCTCTCTCTCTCCCTCCTTCCTGTCTCGTTCCAGCCACACCACCTCCCCTCACCCACCACACACGTCCCCCCCTCACCCCTCTCCTGTCCTGTCTCAACAAAACGTCACCTCCTTGATGCTGGACGCCTGAGGAGCCGCCGTGGTGCTGCCGGTAGCCTTCAGTTCACCAACGTGGATACACTTCGTGTATTCCTGCTCGGGGTAGTATCTGCCAGCACAATACGGTCACCACAATAATAATAATAATAATATAACAATAATAATAATTATAATGGAAATTTGTAAAGCGCCTACCCTGCGGTTCAAACCGCTGAACAAGCGTAATATAACACACTTATGTACATCGAGACGGAAATGTTATCAGCAATCAAATAAAATAAATATATATAGAAAAGCTAACACATAATGTAGACAAGGGTTCAAGCGTAACTAGGCAAAAGATGCACACACACACACACACACACACACACACACACACACACACACACACACACACACACACACACACACATACAATCAGTCTTCACACGGAGTAAGTCACTAGTTTTAACGCCCAGTCAATCTCGCAGGTTGAATGACGACAAAACATTATATCAACATCCAAAACTAAAGCATCAAATTATCAGAACAACCAACTGATGTCTCGCCATTCAGCAACGTCAACTAGAAAAGTGAAAGTTAAAAAAATGATCAATGATACGCACACATCAGTCTGCGAACAAAATTCTCAAAGAGTATTGACATTAGTCAGATCAAAGGAATGGATGTTTGTGAACAACATTCTCAAAGAGTTTACCTCAGCCAGTCCAGAGAGATGTCTGTGAACAGCATCCTCAAAGAGTTAACATCAGTCAATGGCAAAGGTTATGCCAGGACAGAACACAAATCAACATATAGGTAAATGTCTGATTCACTATTATTAAAGTGTCCATTGTTGTTTGAAGAAGATTGAGAAAACTGACGTTAACTGAACTGAAATTTGCACACAGTGGAAAGGCAGAATTCCTGACAGTAGGCGAAGCACCCGAGGCTATAATTTTGACCTATTAATGGCTCAGATCCAAACACATAAAAGGTTCAAAATAGCGCTATTTATCAGGACAAAACACAACATGCGAATTTTGGGGGGTAATCCCTTGTATCAAGCTTCATCGTTTTTTGCCGTTTAATTGTTGTTTTAAATGTCGTTTTATAGCTTGATAAAGTGGATTACCCCCAAAATTCGCATGTTGTGTTTTTGTCCTAATAAATAGCGCTATTTTTAACCTTTTATCTGTTTGGATTAGGTTTTAGAACGCTAGCAATCATCCCCCCCCCCCCCGCCCCGCATTAACGGCTCAAAAAAGAAAACAAACCGAAAACCTTTGATAATTCTGGATTCTCAGCATAGTGGACCTTAATTTCTACACCCGGGGTTCTCTTGGCGGCAAACATTTTTTTTAATTAAAAGACGACGAATCCTGCGTAGAAAAGAACTGTACGCAAAACTCGTCAGTTTCGTTTAATATTTCTCTTTTCCCTGTGTATATAAAGCTTTGTGCACAGGTCTAGTTTTTACCTGAAGGCGCAGCTGACCACGACACACAGGTCTAGTTTTTACCTGAAGGCGCAGCTGACCACGACACACAGGTCTAGTTTTTACCTGAAGGCGCAGCTGACCACGACACACAGGTCTAGTTCCTACATGGAGGAGCAGTTGGCCACAAACACGGGTCTAGTCCTTACCCGAAGGGACAGTTGACCACCATGCATGGGTCAGCGGACGAACAGTTTCTGTCTTCAGCGGTGGGCATATAGACGGAACCGTCCCAGGTTTGCGCACCCTTGTAGTGCAGAACTGCCTCGGCCACATGCCTGACCTTCATGTGACAGGATACAGACGGCTTATTACACAGGGAGACTGACAAAATAAGACAAGTACAAATCTGAATTTTTAAGGGGGAGAGAGAGAGAGAGAGAGAGAGAGAGAGAGAGAGAGAGAGAGAGAGAGAGAAATTACAAAATCATTTTAAACGAATAAAGGAAAGTGACAAAAAAGTGAATCTCTCTCTCTCTCTCTCTCTCTCTCTCTCTCTCTCTCTCTCTCTCTCTCACTCTATATATATATATATATATATATATAATACTGTAAAAGAAATAATCTAGCAAGATTGGTAAACGGATACACTCATATAATATATATATGTATGGCATTAAAATGATGACCACAAGGAAAGTGAAAGAGAGTACAATAACGCAAAAAAATAAAATACATATAATTATTAAAAATTAACTTTTTTGTGAAATACAATTGTAAACTTGACAAGAACACGCAAGGGGGGAAAATACAATATATTTTGTGGCCAGGTGTCTGGTACATGAAAAGAGAGAGAGAGAGAGAGGGGGGGGTGTGTGAGAGAGAGAGAGAGAGAGAGGGAGAGAGAGAGAGAGAGAGAGAGAGAGAGAGAGAGAGAGAGAGAGAGAGAGAGAGGGTGTGTGTGTGTGTGTGTGTGTGTGTGTGTGTGTGTGTGTGTGTGAGAGAGAGAGAGAGAGTGTGGTGGTGTGTGAGTGGGTGAGTGTTGTGTGTGTGTGTGTGTTGTGTGTGTGGTGTGTGGTGGTGTGTGTGTGGTGAGTGTGTGAGTGGGGAGAGAGAGAGAGAGAGAGAGAGAGAGAGAGAGAGAGAGAGAGAGAGAGAGAGAGATGTACGTGCGTGCGTGCGTGCGTGCGCGCGTGTGTGTGTGTCCTGTTGTTGTCCACCTAGCTGTATGGGAATTACCGGCATTTTGGTCTGCAGAGTTTCTGCGAAGATCATGTAGTTGCCCACAGTCTGGTTGGCTGTCAGCAAGAAGTCGAAGCGCTCGCCCGGGTTGACGATGACGGACTCGACAGGTACGACTTCGAAGTCGAAGCCATCTGAGGCCGTGAGCCCGAGCCGGTGACCTTGAACTGAAACTCGAAAGGGGTAGATGGCCCCGCAGGCGATAACCCGGAAGCGATACTCTTGACCTTTCTCCACCTCGATGACATCGAGAGGAGTTTCGTACAACACGCGAGGGGAAGTCTGTGGGATGCTGTTGTAGAACCGACCTCGTCCGTTGATGAGACCCGAGTCGTAAAAAAAGTTGCAAAATTTGGCGCCGTCCACGGAAAACGATGGCCTCTTGATCTTTTTCGTCATCCCTTGTGGTCCCATCATCCCTTGTCCCATCGGTCGCTTCCGCCCCTGGTGAAAAAGGACCACCAGTTCAAGTATCGTGTTATCAGGCTCGACAAGAAGCAGAAGAAGCAGAAGGAGTAAGAGAAAGAGTATGAGTGGCCCGTGTGTAGTGGTTCTTCTTTTAACAACGTGTATGAGTGGCCCGTGTGTAGTGGTTCTTCTTTTAACAACGTGTATGAGTGGCCCGTGTGTAGTGGTTCTTCTTTTAACAACGTGTATGAGTGGCCCGTGTGTAGTGGTTCTTCTAGCAGTGGTTGCAGAAGCAACAGTAGCTGTAGCAGCAGAAGTAGAGTGCAGCATAATGAGTAGTAGCAGCAGAGGCAGCAGAAGCAACAGTAGCAATATCAGCATAAGCCACAGCAGCAGAAGCAGCAGTAGTAGTTGCAGTAGAAGCAACAGCAGCAGAAACAGTATCAGCAGAAACCACAGCAGCAGGAGCAGCAATGGCAGTTGCAGTAGAAGCAACAGTAGCAGAAACAGTATCAGCAGAAACCACAGCAGCAGGAGCAGTTGCAGTAGATGTAACAGTAGCAGAATCAGTAGTATCAGCAGAAACTACAGCAGCAGAAGCAGCAGTAGCAATTGTCATAGAAACAACAGTAGCAGAAACAGCAGCATCAGCAGAAACTACAGCAGCAGAAGTAGCAGGAGCAGTTGCAGTAGAAGCAACAGTAGCAAAAACAGCAGAAACCACATAGCAGCAGAAGCAGCAGTAGCAGTTGCAGTAGAAGCAACAGTAGCAGAAGCAACAGCAGCAGAAGAAGCAGTAGTAATTACAGCAGAAGAAGCAGTAGCAGAAACAGCAGTAGCTTCAGAAGCAACAGTGGCGTAAGCAGCAGTATCAGCAGAAGAAACGGTAGCAAAAGCAGCAGTAACAGCAGCAACAACAGTAGTAGGAGCAGAGAGACATCAGTAGAAGAAGCAACAGTAGCAGTAGCAGCATAAACAACAGTAGCAGAAGCAACAGTTGCAGTAGCAACAGAAGCAACGGTAGCATAAGCAGCAACAGTAGCAGTCTCAGCAGAAGCAACAGTAGCAGAAGCAACAGCAGCAGAAAGACAGCAGCAGAGGCAGAAGCAACAGCACCAGAAACAACAATAGCAGAAGCAACAACAGCAGAAACAACAGTAGCAGCAGCAGAAACAGCAAGCAGCAGCAAGTAGAAGCAGCAGCAGCAGGAAGAGCAGTATCATCAAAAACACTTAACCAACCAATCATCACCTTTATTCACTCGCTCACTCCTCACTTACTCTGCCACTCATGTGCTTGTTCCAGTCCATGTCGTTGGAGGTGAGGTCGTGGTTCCAGTCCTGCAGCACCAGCAGACGTTCGTTGCGTGGCAACGTCTCTCCCTGCCTTTCCCGCACGATCACCGGCCCGAAGACCCCCTTGCTGCGCTGTTCGCCGTGGTGAGAGTGGTACCAGAACGTCCCAGCCTGTTCGCCCGGCTGCAGGGTCAAACCCCAACGAAATGTCAATGCATGCATGACTTTGAGAGTGGAACCGGTGGGTACACGTTTCCTGAGTGATGGTCTAACCGCAATGAAATGTCAAGGTATGTTGTACCTGTAGGTACATCGCCGCCCCGGGTACTGTCAGGGTCAAGGTCTAACCTCAATGAAATGTTAAGGTATGTTGTACCTGTAAGTACATCTCCCCGGGTACGGTCAGGGTTATGGTCTAACCACAATGAAATGTCAAGGTATGTTGTACCTGTAGGTACGTCTCCCCGGGTACTATCAGGGTCAGGGTCTAACCTCAATGAAATGTCAAGGTATGTTGTACCTGTAGGTACGTCTCCCCGGGTACTGTCAGGGTTATGGTCTAACCACAATGAAATGTCAAGGTATGTTGTACCTGTAGGTACGTCTCCCCGGGTACTGTCAGGGTTATGGTCTAACCACAATGAAATTTCAAGGTATATTGTACCTGTAGGTACGTCTCCCCGGGTACTGTCAGGGTCAGGGTCTAACCTCAATGAAATGTCAAGGTATGTTGTACTGTAGGTACATCTCCCCGGGTACTGTCAGGGTCTAAGCACAATGAAATATCATGGTATGTTGTACCTGTTGGTACATCTCCCCGGGAACTGTCAGGGTCAGGGTCAAATCGCAGTGAACTCTGTTTAAGAAATGTAATCATGAAATCACAACGCTGTTGAAGCAGGGCTAATAAATTATATGGAAGTGTGTGTGTGTGTGTGTGTGTGTGTGTGTGTGTGTGTGTGTGTGTGTTTGCACGTGGTACAGGAGAGATTTATCCGGCGACTACTTACCCAAAAGATGTAGGTGAAGCTCTCGCCAGGAAGAATGGGGCACTGGGAGATTAATGCCGTTCCGTCCATGTAGGAGTTGTTGCGGAACGGCAGTCCGTGCATGTGCATGGATAGATCCTCATTGAGATTGTTGACCACGTGCAGAATCACCTTCTGACCTTTGTACAATGTCAAGCACGGACCTGCACGTGCAAAATGGGCCTACATATTAAACGGAAGCCATTTGTTATCAGTCGTGTCACGGTGTCTAGCCTACCTGCTGTTCACGGATGTGTTTGTCGAAAACGAAGAAATAAACAACGGTAGAAATTAAAATGGAAGAGGAAGAGGATTGTGAATAACCACGAAAGTGAAACGTTGTTCATCAACTCAAAAGCAAAATTCTGATCCACTGTTCAGGCCGCACTTCAAATCATGTGTGTTTTGATTTGTGTCATTGACATGTTTGATCATTCTAAACAGGAGAGGAAAATTAGGTTGGATGACCTGGGAAGGCAGCAAGTGGGATAGTGGCAGAGACGGATATAACGTTGTGCATCTATATTCAATGTATAAGCACTCTCTCTCTCTCTCTCTCTCTCTCTCTCTCTCTCTCTCTCTCTCTCTCTCTCTCTCTCTCTCTCTCTCTCTCTCTCTCTCTCTGTGCCGACGTATTCAGAAAATCATTTTTAGGCATATAGTTGTAAACAATAAAGATTTATTTGATTAATCTGACAAGCAGATACTCAAACCGACATTGGGAACCATGACAACTCCGGACTTCAAGTAGAGGGGAACTTCACAACTGCGTTCGCAGTGTCCCACCACCGGACCAGAAGATGAAAACAAGAGAAAGAGGAAAATGGCGGAGAGAAGGACAAAATGCCTTAAAGGGACTGGTCTTCGAAAGAAAGAAAAAAAGAAAGAAAAGACACGAAGAAGAGAGTAAAACAGAAACACAGACATGCATTGTTATGCAAAGACGTTCCTACAGACAGCCGTTGGTTCCATTCAATTACCTGGCATGGTGCTGTTAATGACGGGGATTGTGCTTGCTGACGTCGGTTCTCCATCACCCACAACAACGTCTGTGAGCTCTGCCTCTGTCAAGGGGTCCGTGCTTCCGGTCCTGTCGGGCAGAACAGGGACAGGTTGAAGACCAAGAAGAGTGGGGAAAGGAGAGAAAGGCCAAGAAGAGTGGGGAAAGGAGAGAAAGACCAAGAGGAATGGGGAAAGGAGAGAAAGACCAAGAAGAATGGGGAAAGGAGAGAAAGACCAAGAAGAGTGGGGAAAGGAGAGGAAGACCAAGAAGAGTG
>JABMCL010001326.1:0-2500 GCA_018857735.1 Alviniconcha marisindica
CCAGGGGGGGGAAGGGGGACCAGTGGGGGACCAGGAGGGGGGGCCAGTGGGGGACCAAAAAGGAGGGGGACCAGGAGGGGGACCAGTGGACCAGGAGGGGGACCAGTGGACCAGGAGGGGGACCAGTGGGGGACCTCGCCTGGTGAAGGGTCCGCTGGTTCTGCCAGCCATCACACTCTGTGGGTCTGGGGTTCGTGTGTGGAAAGGTAGGTAGAGGTTAGGCAGGTAGGTAAAGGTCAGGTAGGTAGGTAAAGGTCAGCTGGGTAGGTAAAGGTTAGGTAGGTAGGTAAAGGTTAGGTAGGTAAAGGTTAGGTAGGCAGGTAAAGGTTAGGTAGGTAGGTAAAGGTCAGGTAGGCAGGTAAAGGTCAGGTAGGCAGGTAAAGGTCAGGTAGGTAGGTAAAGGTCACGTATTGACTGGAAGCCACTCAGTATCCGGGTCGGCACAGTCAGCAAGATTTGTCATTCTTCACTCTTGGCACTTCCTGCATCTCCAGCCTGGGTAGCCTGTTGCATGCAGGTCGTCGGGAACCGGGGGGGGGGGGGTATGGCGCAATGAAAGGAGCGAGATGGGGAGAGCCTGGGTGGAATGGCGCACTCAGAGACGGGAGGAGGGAGAGCCTGTTGCATGCAGGTCTTGGGGAGAGGTGGCGAGGTGGGAGATGGAGAGAGGGAGAGCCTGTTGCGTGCAGGTCTTGGGGAGGGGTGGCGAGGTGGGAGATGGGGAGAGGGAGAGCCTGTTGCAGCAGGTCTTGGGGAGGGGTGGGGAGGTGGGAGATGGGGAGAGGGAGAGCCCGTTGCTGCAGGTCTTGGGGAGGGGTGGCGAGGTGGGAGATGGGGAGAGGGAGAGCCTGTTGCATGCAGGTCTTGGGGAGGGGTGGCGAGGGGGGAGATGGGGAGAGGGAGAGCCTGTTGCATGCAGGTCTTGGGGAGGGGTGGCGAGGGGGGATGGGGGGGGGAGAGCCTGTTGGGTGCAGGTCTTGGGGAGGGGTGGGGAGTGGGAGATGGGGGAGGGAGACCCGTTGCGGGGGTCTTGGGGATGGAGGGGGGTGGGGGAAGACCCTTTGATGCATTTGGGGGGGGGTGGGGGGTAGGGGGAGAGGGAGAGCTTTTGCATGCAGGTTTTGGGGGGGGGGTTTTGGGGAGGTGGGAGATGGGGAGGGGAGAGCCGTGCATGCAGGGCTTGGGGAGGGTGGGGAGGGGGGGGATGGGAGAGGGAGAGCTTTTGCATGAGGTCTTGGGGGGGGGGGGGGGGAGGTGGGAGATGGGGAGAGGGAAGCCTGTGCATCAGGTCTTGGGAGGGGTGGGGAGGTGGGAGATGGGGAGAGGGAGAGCCTTTTTGCAGGTCTTGGGAGGGGGGGGAGGTGGGAGATGGGGGAGGGAGAGCCTGTTGCATGCAGGTCTTGGGGAGGGGGGGCGAGGTGGGAGTGGGGAGAGGGAGAGCCTGTTTCATGCAGGTCTTGGGGGGGGGTGGCGAGGTGGGAGATGGGGGGAGGGGGGCCTGTTATGCAGGTCTTGGGGGGGGGTGGCGAGGTGGGAGATGGGGGGAGGGGGGCCTGTTGCATGCAGGTCTTGGGGAGGGGTGGCGAGGTGGGAGATGGGGAGAGGGAGAGCCCTTTCTGCAGGGCTTGGGGGGGGGTGGCGAGGTGGGAGATGGGGAGAGGGAGGCCGTTGATGCAGGTTTGGGGAGGGGGGGAGGGGGAGATGGGGAGAGGGGGAGTGTTGCTGAGGTTTTTTGGGGGGGGGTGGGAGGGGTGGGGGAGGGGGACCCGCTGCATGCAGGTCTGGGAGGGGTGGGAGGGGGGGGAGAGGGGAGCTGTTGCTGCACGGGGGGGGGTGGGAGGTGGGGGATGGGGAGAGGGAGGTCCAGCAGGTCTTGGGGGGGGGTGGGAGGTGGGGGTAGAGGGGGAACCTTGCAGGGCTGGGGGGGGGTGGGAGGTGGAGATGGGGAGAGGGGACCTTTTCAGCGGCTTGGGGGGGGGCGAGGTGGGAGATGGGGGGGGGGAAGGTTTCGCCTTGGGGGGGGGGGGAGGTGGGGGAGGGGAGAGGGGGGCCTGTTACGGTCGGGAGGGGTGGGGGAGGGGAGATGGGGGGAGGTAGACCGTTTTCATGCAGGTCTAAGGGGGGTGGGGGGTGGGGGATGGGGGGAGGGCCCTGCAAAAAAGGTCCGAGAGAAGGGGGGGCGTGGGAGAGCAGAAGGGGCTTTCAAACTTTGGGGGGGGATGGGGAATGAGAGAAGGGGGGAGGATAACCAAGCGGAGGTCCTGAGGGGTGGGGGTGGGGGGGGGGGGAGAGGGGAGGGGGACCTTAGGAGCGGGACAGGGGGGGGAACCGTAGCAGCAGATCTTGGGGGGGAAAAGGGGGGGAGGAGAACCGTTGCTCAAGTCGGGGGAAGGGGTGGGCAAGAGAGGGGGGGGGGGGAGGGGAAGAAGGAAATGGGGGGGGGTGGGGCAATAAAAAAAAAAAAGGGGGGAGAGGATGAGTCCTTTTGGATGGGGTTTGG
>JABMCL010001326.1:10000-47500 GCA_018857735.1 Alviniconcha marisindica
TGTGTGTGTGTGTGTGTGTGTGTGTGTGTGTGTGTGTGTGTGTGTGTGTGTGTGTGTGTGTGTGTGTGTGTGTGTGTGTGTGTGTGTGTGTGTGTTGGGGGGGTCTTTTTTTGTTTTGTTTGTTTTTGGAGCATGTTTGTTTGTTTGTTTTGGGGGGTGTTAGTTGTTTTTCTTTCTGTTGTTTTTTTGTGGGTATTTTATTATGTGTTGTTGTTGTTGTTGTTGTTGTTGTTGTTGTTGTTGTTGTTGTTGTTGTTCTTCTTCTTCTTCTTCTTCTTCTTCTTCTTCTTCTTCTTCTTCTTCTTCTTCTTCTTCTTCTTCTTCTTCTTCTTCTTCTTCTTCTATTTTTGATATTGTTTATTTGTTTGTCGTTGTCGTTGTGTTTGTTGTTGTTGCTTATTGATTTTACCAAGGACTTCTTTGACATCAGACATCCCGGGACTCCATTCGGGGGGATGAAGAGAGAGAGAGAGAGAGAGAGAGAGAGAGAGAGAGAGAGAGAGAGAGAGAGAGAGAGAGAGAGAGTCGTATTTGTAGCTTAATTATGCAGCTTTCTGTCTGAAATCTCGAAGTTATCATCTGAGCCTTTGTTTCGGAAATTATATTACTTAATACATATTTCTGAGGATGTACCTTTGGTGGAGTTTATGTACCTTGTATTTACACGCATGCCAGGTGAGAGTTACTGTAGGCGACTCAGGTCTCTGTTGTTACACTTGTGTTACACATTTCGAGCACTAATTAACTCCGTTGTGTGTCGATCCTTTTTTTTCTTTTCTTTTTTCTTTTTCTTCCAATTTCCTCTCTCGCTCTTCTATCTAATCTTGTTGATCTCTCTAGTTTGTCTTTTTCCTGTTCATGGTCGATTCTGCTGACTTGTTTCTCCAGAAACTTCTCTAATATGTTTCGAAAAACTGAAACAGAATGACTGTTAGCGTTCTAAAACAAGATTGAACACAAAAAGGTTAAAAGGAACGCTTATTTATTTTAACATGGCCAACAATCTTTCAAGCACCGAACAAGCTGCAAAAATTCAACCAAGACGAGATAAGTGTTTTTCTTTATTTTTCGTTTTTAGCGGTTTGTCTGTTGTTTATGTGTCGTTTTGAGGCTTGATAAAGGAGATTTCCCCTAAAATTTGCATACTGTGTGTCCATGTTATAAAATAAATAAGCGTTCTTTTGAACCTTTTTTGTGTTTGGATCTAATATGTTTCGTTAAGAGATGGGCTTTTTTTGCATGTGTCTTGCCGCCATATGGCACTGGTATTGGCAGTATACATTGGTACGGTGTATTTATTTATATTTATTTATTTCTGTACCTTTTTGACAGTTTTCTTTAATCGGGTATCAATAAATCACACGGAATGGTCGACGATACCAGCATGTCCTAGTTTATATTCCTTTTTTAACAGGGTAATAATGAACGGACTAACTTCAATAAACTAAATTGTTTCACGGTTATGTATGTATGTTTTGTTTTATATTTGTGTATGGACTGATTTCGTGGATTTGACATGAGAAAGTGTTTACATGACTCTGTCCTGAGATGACTGTACGATTGAAAGAACGTTAAAATCCTCTCTCTCTCTCTCTCTCTCTCTCTTCTCTCTCTCTCTCTCTCTCTCTCTCCTCTCTCTCCTCTCTCTCTTGTCACTGTATGTCATCTCCGATTAACAGTTGTGTGTGTGTGTGTGTGTGTGTGTGTGTGTGTGTGTGTGTGTGTGTGTGTGTGTGTGTGTGTGTGTGTGTGTGTGTGTGTGTGTGTGTGTGTGTGTGTGTGTGTGTGTGTGTGTGTGTGTGGTGTGTTGTGTGTGTGTGTGTGACAGAGAGAGGGTGTGTGTGTGTGTGTGTGTGTGTGTGTGTGTGTGTGTGTGTGTGTGTGTGTGTGTGTGTGTGTGTGTGTGTGTGTGTGTGTGTGTGTGTGTGTCTGTGTGTGTGCTCTGTGTGTGTGGTGGTGTGTGTGTGTGTGTGTGTGTGTGTGGTGTGTGTGTGTGTGTGTGTGTGTGTGTGTGTGTGTGTGTGTGTGTGTGTGTGTGTGTGTGTGTGTGTGTAAGAGAGAGAGAGTGGCATTGCCTTGAATTATTACAAACCTGCCAATTAACAATAATAACAGTAGGATCGTACAACATTCTTTCTCAAGCGAGCCCTAGGCACGTACATTTCATAATCAAGCTAAAACAACCGACATCAAAACACAATATTAACGTATACAAATTTGTCACCAAACGACTGACGTGTCCAAAGGTTTCTCCGACACGTAGAGAAGATGGAAACAAAAAACGACTGGCTATACACAGCATCGACAACTAAGTGTCCTAGCCCTCCCGTGCTGCACGCACCGCCTCTGATGTCCTGCACGAACGTTGCGTGCTCACGTCGCGCGAAAAACAGAAACAACAGGCCGCCGGTAGCCTTTAGGCCAGCTTGACGGCGTTTTCCGCTGTCGAATCCCGCTAACCGTCAATAACGCAAGAGTACTTCAAATCGAAATTAAAACCAACGGAGCATTTTAAAACAAAATCACCGAGTTCCAGGTCGTTGTTGTTGCTGTTGTTTGTTTTTTGTTTGTTTGTTTATTGGTTGTTGTTTTGTTTTGTTTTTATCTCGTTCACCTGTTCAGGAGAAAGGTCCTTCGTGAAAACAATGTGTGTTTTTCAGGCGACTAGTTTCTTTAACCATCTCACTAAATCATGTCACTGTTCATTCAAAACAGGACAATCCAATAAAATCCCACTCACGAAAGGATTGAAATGACATTGACTAATGACGCCATGGAGACCTTCGGATCACCACATGACTGCAGACACCGCAAGCGTAAGGGAATACCTTCTTCTCTTTACTACATAACGGTTCAAACGTGACGGCACTCACCCACGTAGAAACTAAACGTAGTAAAACGATCGAGTCGAAGAGTTGTTATCTGAACTGTCTCTTAACTGACTGTGCACTTTATTGCCTAGGCTTCGTGGGTATTTCCTCATACATAGGAAACTCGCATGAAGGCGGTTAAAAGGAACGCTTGCCTCAAAATATGTTTCTTTTAACAGGTAGAAGAGATCAGAAGAAAAAAAGCGTTGAAATTGACGTAATCTTGTGTTGCAAAAAAACAGCCTTTTTTTAAGATCAAAACAAACAAAGATTTCAAAAGAACGCTTGTTTTAATTAGGCAATGCAAAACATGTTCACGGTATTTTTCAGTGAAACTTTTTTTTTCTCAAGCAACTGACAGTAGCAGGTATAAAACTGGATCGACAATTTTCCAGCCGGTGGAGATTTGGGGATGGTTTTGTTGCTGTTGTTGTGTGTTTTGTCTTGTTTGGTTGTTGTTGTTGTTTTTTTGTTTGGTTTTATTTTACCTATTCTCAAAACGTCTTGTTCAAAGAACAGAGGAAAAGAAAACATAAATCTTGAAACAAATATGAAGGTATTTCAAAATCCCCCAATGTTTTATAATCGAATTGTAGAACCCGAATTTTCTGAGTGATGAATGGAAATTAAGACCGGACAGACTAAACATTGTGTTTGTTCGAAACTTGTAACTGGACAGACTAAACGCTGTAAATGTTCGAAACTCGTATCTGGACAGACTAAACGCTGTGAATGTTCGTAACTCAAAACTGGACAGACTAAACGCTGTGAATGTTCGTAACTCAAAACTGGACAGACTAAACGCTGTGAATGTTCGTAACTGGAGAGACTAAACGCTGTGAATGTTCGTAACTGGACAGACTAAACGCTGTGAATGTTCGTAACTGGACAGACTAAACGCTGTGAATGTTCGTAACTCGAAACTGGCCAGACTAAACGCTGTGAATGTTCGTAACTCGAAACTGGACAGACTAAACGCTGTGAATGTTCGTAACTCGTAACTGGCCAGACTAAACGCTGTGAAAGTTCGTAACTCGTAACTGGACAGACTAAACGCTTTGAGTGTTCGTAACTCGTCACCCAATTACCGAACACCGCTGCCTCGTTCATGTTCGGCACGAGAGGTGCGCGCTCATGCTGCCGGAGCAAAAGGTTCCAAAAGGCCGTGGTTGACGTCAGACCAGCTGACACGGTTATGACGGGAGTGTTTTGCTTATCCACTTCTGCTGATCGTCATTCACGAAACCATTGTTCTAAGTACCTTGTTTTTTACGCCCAGTCAACCAAGACGGTTATATCAAAGCGAAACATACTCTCCCAGAACGCAGTGTTCTAAAGTCAGAATAAAAATCGTTGGGGCATTAAAGAAGAAATCCTGAATTGAGCTGTACTGCATTGCTGATGAATCTGAGGCTGTTCCATGAAAATGAATAAAAATTGCTAAAACAATTCAGTTTGCTTTTAAATGGCATGTTGTGTTCTGTCCCGCATTGATTCAGGAAGCAGTATGAGCAACTAAATGGATGATGAGCGTTGTTAAGAGTTTGTAATTTTAGACAAATTGCCGCGTGTCGCGCAAAAATGTCTGCTGAATATGGACTTACAACGGACGTCTTCTTGATGGACTCACAATACAGCACTCAGCAAAATCAACACAATATCTCAATCAAAGTTTGTACATGAAGGACAAAGCGGAAAGCCGTTTATTGAAGACACACAGGACTCACTGGATACTGGATTTGAACCAGGCGAAATTCTGGTAATGCTTGGGACAATAAGTAAACATGGTGCTTAACGTCCACAGAAACCGTACGGCTTATTAAGGACGGGGGGAAGGGGGGAATGGGGTATGGAAGTGGTTGTTGTTGAGTTTTTGCTTAATGTCCTCAGATGCTAAAAGCATATAACATGAGTCGAGGGGAGCGATGGAGCCATTTTAATGTTTCATAATTGTGAGGACAAAGTCACAAGACATTGTCTACAGACCACAACTTTTGAAGAGAAAGGAGAGCCGAAGCAGAGTTCGAACCGAGGTCCTTCTGCTTACCAGCCTAACGCCTTACCGCTAGGCCAAATCGGCTCACGTTGGGACAATGCGTGTCACATTCTGTCTTCCTTTTTGTCTGTAACAGACGGGCGCTCTTCAAACTCGGGGAACATGTTCTATAAACAGTTCCACTAACTGCCTTCATTTCTTTTGGTCAAACTTCCTGGCCAGCTTCACACAAACCTTAGTACTCTACCCGATAATATGAGGTGTCATATTTGTCCCTAGTGTTATCCATGTGGCCATTCCATTACTATATATAGTCCACATACTATAAAATATACTGAAAACTACTCCGTCGTTTAACTTTCATTTGATCTTAAAACTTCATTGATTGACAAAAATAAGATGTTTCTGCATCAATTTCAGTTGATGACACTTTGATTGGGGACTTGATCTCCCTCACTTTGTCACCAACACTGAAGAATAACCATTCTATAGATAGACAGATAGATAGATAGATAGATAGATAGATAGATAGATAGATAGATAGATAGATAGATAGATAGATAGAAGATAGCTAATGTAGATGATAGATAGTTGATAGATAGATGTGTGTGTGTGTGTGTGTGTGTGTGTGTGTGTGTGTGTGTGTGTGTGTGTGTGTGTGTTTTGTGTGTGTGTGTGTGTGTGTGTGTGTGTGTGTGTGTGTGTGTGTGTGTGTGTGTGTGTGTGTGTGTGTGTGTGTGTGTGTGTGCGCGCGTGTTCCATTTTTTTTTCCAACAAGGTAGAGAAAACGAAACATCTTTTAAAGAAGTCTGTTTCCGTTCAAATACCCCGTTGATCATAATATCGACATTACCAGAAGAATTTCGAGACAGACGATGAGAGGGATCGGTGGAAACAAACCGCCACCAATGGACATAGTCCTCCACTTGCTTCCTGCAGCCATTCATAATGTTCTTTTGTCGTGATGTATCTGCACCACAGAACTGCAAACTCCTTAATTTGCCTTAAACACACTCGTCCTGTAACGGTTTTGTTTGGCTTGTTCTTACAACATGAGCTCATTTCCAATAACGAAATCCGATTTCGTTGCTTGTATTTTTCTTTGTCAACGGCTTTAGAGTTGGAAAATGAATAAGGTTCACATATAAACTTGTTGACTTGTCTTTGGTTTGACATCACTCTCTCTCTCTCTCTCTCTCTCTCTCTCTCTCTCTCTCTCTCTCTCTCTCTCTTCTCTCTCTCCTCTCTCTCTCTCTCTCTCTCTCTCTCTCTCTCTCTCTCTCTCACACACACACACACACACACACACACACACATCACACACACACACACGCACGCACGCACGCACGCACGCACGCACGCACGCACGCACGCACGCACGCACGCACACACACACACACACACACACACACAGAGCTGAGAAACCCAAGCTATTAAATGTTCACTCCTGTAATCTAGATGCAGGTTACAATATAGCTTAGTGTTTCTCCTACCTTCGGGACTCAGTGTCAGAGCCTTTCCAGTTTCTGTCTTCCTGGTTCATTCAACTCCATTTTTTGTTGTTATTGTTGTTGTTTGTCTGTTTGTTTATTTGTTTGTTGTTTTATTTTACGTAAAGCAGTGCACCAACTGAACAATTTAAATAAACTTTCATATTTGCCTTGCTGATTTTCGCCCTTGCGGTTGACCGGGTCTTAAACTTCTGCTAAACAGCCTGTCAAGTTCAAAAACCTATTAAATTTCAAGTCAGACTTCCTTTAAATATCATGTTGAACACCCACTGGATTTCAGTTGAAACATCTGTTAAATATCAAGTCAAACTCCGCATTAAAAATAGCAAGTCAAATTTCTGTTACATGTCAAATTCCCTGTAAATATCAACTCAAACTCCCAGTGAACTATCAACTCAAACTGCCCGTTGAATATCAAGCCAAACTCAGCGTAAATTATCAAGTCAAACTGCCATTGTACATCAACTCAAATTGCCCGTTGCCTGTTGAATATCTAGTCAAACTGTGGTTCAACATAAACTCCCTTAAATATGCAGCCAAACTCCCGTTCAAGTCAAATTCCCCATAAAATATCAAGTCAAACATCGGTTGAATACGAAAAGCAAACCATTAAATATAAAGTCAAACTCCTGCTCAGTACCAAATCGAACTCTCTGCATTCGTGGTCATCGAGAAAGGACATAAACGTGCGCGGACTCTCTCTCTCCTCTCTCTCTCTCATCTCATACTCTCCTCTCATCTCCTCACTCTCTCTCTCTATCTCTCACACACCACACACACACACAGCTACAACACACACACACACACACACACACACCACACACAACACAGCGCACGCACGCACACCAAGTCAGAACGTCCTCTCTCTCTCTCGAAATCTCAAATCGTGCTCGTGACTCTCTCTCTTCTCTCTCTCTCTCTCTCTCTCTCTAATCTCTTCTCTCTTCTCTCTTCTCTCTCTCTCACAGCCTACTCTCCACACACACACACACATCACACACACACACACCACACACGACACACACGCACCGCCGCACCACGCACGCACGCACTGACACTCTAAACTCTCTCTCTCCTCCTCTCTCTCTGCGTCTCGTCTCATCAAAAGTCTCTCTCTCTCTCTCTCTTCTCTCTCTCTCTCTCTCTCCTCACACACACACACACACACACACACACACACACACATACACACACACACACAAACACAAACACACACACACATCACTCACACACTCACAACACACACACACACACACACACACACACACACACACAAGCACGCTAACTCCACACATCCTCACCACCGTGACAACAACTTTCTCACGTCCCACCTGTTGCAACGTGTCCTCCACCTCCATAGTCAGAGACGCGACGCCGTCCATCGACCAGCCTCAACTGACCGCTACACGCTCCATTGGACGAGAGAGGAATTTGTATTTGTTTTTAACTGAGAGAAAAAACAGCAACACCCTGCCCGCTGTCCGCTGTCAACACTCCTAATGACACTTTCCATTTTCGCCATTGCCAGCCAGTTCCGCTCCAGCCTCTGTCATGGTGATTCCTAACAACACGGCTATACAGACACGGGATTCTCAGTGGCCCGCAACTGTCCAGCGACGCCGCTGAGCAGTAACAGATTGTTCCAGACAGCGCGGTCTGCTGCGCCGCTGAGTGCATGTGTGGCACGCGCTACGCCGCTGAGTGCATGTGTGGCACGCGCTACGCCGGTGTGTGCGTGTGTGCGAGTTCCGCCAGAAGCCGGCGCCGAAGCGAGAGAGATGATGGAGCGATCCATGACTGATCCACAGCCAGGTTTGCAACAGACTGGAAATTCGCGGGCCGCGTGCATCACCTGTGCGGTGTTCCGTAAAGGTTTGTGTGTGCCATGTCGGTGTAGCGGCAGTGGTTGTGCGCGCTGCTTTGCCCCGGCGAGGACCACGCCCAAAGAAGCCACGCCTGGACAGCAATTCGGCGTTCTGCGCCCCTGGACTAGTCAGCCACTGGCTGAACGTTTGGGGCTGTCAAAGACGGGCTGTGTGGCGTGGCGACGTGCTTATCGTCGATGATTGATGGATGATGTAGAGCTTAATGCCCTCGGATGTCGGCTGACATAATTATTCGGGATAAACTCTGTGACCAATGCGTCAGCATGGTTCAATGTTGCTTACGTACACAGAAATCATAAGGATCACTGATTAGGACGGGGAGCCCAGGACGGCCACCTCGACTTTCACACAGCTCCTGAACTCTGCCCCGAGCTTATCGTCAGCAGTGAAGTGTCTGATGTACAGTAATGTGAGCCGGTGTGGCCTAGCGGTAAGGCAAAGTTAGGCCGGTAAGCAGAGGGAGCTTGGTTCGAATCCGCTTCGGCTCTCCTTTCTCTTCAAAAAGGTTGTGGTTTGTGGGCACTGTCTTTGTGAGTCATTCTGGGGGTGACACTGTTGCGATATGTGCCGTATAATTCCTCTCCTCCCCCCCCCCCCCCCCCCCGTCCCCTTTTCCCGTCCCAATAACCCTTTTATGGTTTCGTGGACGTTAATTCAAGTGAAGCACCGTGTTACTTATTTAAACTTTTAATTACTTAACTTACTTACTCTTACTTACTTCTTACTTACTTACTTACTTTTTACTTACTTAACTTCTTACCCCTGATGTTAATAGTGTTCATTTACTTCAGGGTGGTGCTCTCATCTCTCTCTCTCTCTCTCTCTCTCTCCTCTCTCTCTCTCTTCTCTCTCTCTCCCTCTCTCTCTCTCTCTCTCTCGACCCACCCACGTCAAATTTTCTCGCTCTCCCAGTGTATCCATCTCTCTCTCTCTCTCTCTCTCTCTCTCTCTCTCTCTCTCTTTTTCTCTCTCTCTCTCTCTCTCTCTGACCCACCCACCAAATTTTCTCGCTCTCCCAGTGTATCCATTCTCTCTCTCTCTCTCTCTCCTCTCTCTCTCTCTCTCTCCTCTCTCTCTCTCTCTCTCTCTCTCTCTCTCTCTCTCTCTACGAACCACTTACTTTTCTCCTCTCCGTGTTCAGCTCTCTCTCTCTCTCTCTCTCTCCTCTCTCTCTCTTCTCTCTCTCTCTCTCTCTCTCTCTCTCTCTCTCTCCCCCCCCCCCTCAGCCTCCCCTCACCCCCCCCATTCCCTCATCTCCCTGTGGTGATTAATACGGCTTTCCGTAGCTGCTGCACCAGAACTCGAAACGTCGAGCTAAAATCTAATTATTTTGATCCTGAAACTGCCAGTCGCCGACACGGTTCTGAAATGCTGACGTAGTTAAACGGAGCTGTTGTGACACACCTGTTGGAGAAAACGAAACTAATTTAGGAAACTGCTCAATACGCAACCCATACATTTGTTTCCCTTCTGTACCCAGACTGACTGCAGGCTATAATGAAAAATGTGTTTACCAGCATGCTCATTTGCTGCTATTATTGATCGTTTCTGTCTTGTGCAGTTGTATTTTTCCAGATTAATTTAATACATGAGTCTTTTGTTTGTTTGTTTTTATTTTATTTTAATTTTTTTAGTTGATCTAATTTATTACTCGCTGTTCTAAAGACTTTCTGAACGTTTGAAATTTGAGAACTTTTTTTTAATTTGTTGTATGAATTAATTTGTTTCCTTATTGATTTTATTTTTCGCTGCCCTAAAGACCTTGCGAACCTTCTTTCGATTTTTTGCATTTTCAGCTTTTCTTCGACCCGGGTCTGGGTTTCGAGTTTTTTGGGAGACTGCTTTCTGCGAATATGGAAGCAACACACACACACACACACACGCACGCACACACACGCGCGCGCGCACACACACACACACACACGCACACACACACACATGCACGCACGCACGCACGCGCACACACACGCGCACGCACTCACGCACGCACACACACACTCACGCACGCACGCTCGCACTCACGTGCACGCACGCACGAACGCACGGACACACACACATACACACACACACACGCATGTGCTTCAGATAATGATTACACAAGACCCCCCGAGCTTTCTGTACTAAAAGGCATCTTATACAGTTGCCATTCAAATATCCCCACGTTTTCAGTTTGCAAACTGGTGCTGAAGCCTGCATGCAGCTTTTTGCTGTTGCTCCGTTTTTACTACTCCTTGAATCAATTTGAATTTACCATTTGGAAGGTCAGGTGAATGTAGCGCCATGCCGTTTGACTGCGTGGCAGGGGCCATTATTAATTTTCCGTGGTTCATTCCGTCATCACGTCGGGCTTGGTTACAAAATGGCGTGGGAGTGGAAAGGGTGCAAGATAAGTCGGGTAATATCAATAGGTACATTTTGCTCTCTACATTTTGCTCTCTCTCTCTCTCTCTCTCTCTCTCTCTCTCTCTCTTCTCTCTCTCTCTCTCTCTCTCTCTCTCTCTTATATATCATTTAGATCGTTCAAGCACTTTAATAAAACAGCATTTTGTGCTGACCTGAATTGTGCCCCTTTTATTTCGGTCCTGAATTATACTGACCCCGAAGAAGCTTTGTCGGTGTGGTACAGTGTGTACCTCAGTGTAATCAACAGACACGCGCCACTGAAGCACAAGCGCGTCAAACATCCCAAATTACCACCCTGGCTTAACAAAGATGTAATGCAGCTAATGGCTGAGCGAGACAAACTAAAGAAAGAAAAACGTTTTTCAGAATATAAGAAGCTAAGGAATAAAATAAAAAATCAGGTGAGAAAAGCAAAAAAGGACTACTTCCAGAAACTCATTGAGCGAGATAAAAATATTTCGACTGTGTGGCGTGCTCTAAATACATTCACGAAAGGGAGCCAGTCTCATTCTGCCGCTATCCCAAAGAACCTAACGGCTGATAAATTCAACAATCACTTCCTTTCTGTGGCAGAATTTTGGCAAAACCACGATCGGATGATGTATATGACTCTGAATGCTCAAATATTCTACATGAATTTTGTGAGCGAAAAACACGAGGGCAGGAGCTATTTGTCATCCCATATATTTCCATTCCAGAACTCGGTAAATATATATCCAAACTGGATAACAAAAAGTCGTCTGGATCCGATGGTATTAGTAACCACTTACTTAAATTGTCACTTCCTTACATAATAGACTCGCTTACTTACGTTTTTAATCTATGCATCGAGAAAAAACATTATCCATCTGAGTTTAAGAAAGCAAAAGTGATCCCACTGTCAAAAACTCGCGACAAGAAAATTTGACTGACTACAGACCAATATCACTGTTATCTGTCCTGTCCAAACTCCTCGAAAAGCATGTGCATGTGCAGTTAAATGATTATTTGGAAAAAACACCTACTCATTCACCCCTTCCAGTCTGGTTTTCGATGTAAACACTCTTGCAATACCGCCTTAGTACGGCTTACACATTCTTGGCTGACAGCGATGAACAGATCTGAGGTGTCTGGCGTGATATTCCTAGACCTAAAAAGGCCTTTGACCTTGTGGATCACAATATCATGATGTATAAGCTTGGATGCTACCTTCAAAATTCAAGTTCTCTACCGTTTTTCAAATCGTATCTTGAAGGCAGAACGCAACGTGTTTTCCTCCATGGCTCATATTCTTCTGAAGGCTCTGTAAAGTTTGGGGTACCACAAGGATCTGTCCTAGGGCCTATTCTGTTTAGTATTTTCATCAATGACCTACCATTGCATGTAACGAATATTTCTGTTGCTTGCGACATGTTAGCAGATGACACAACACTCCACGCATCCGGAAAAGATATTATGCAGGTAGAACACACCTTACAGGAAAGCTTAGACCAGGTCTCATGTTGGTGCGACAATAATTCTATGGTCATCAATCCAAAGAAAACCCACTCTATGACAATCGCTACAAGGCAGAAGCATCAGCTGTTACCTTTATCGCTTGATCTGTTACTACATGGAGTGAAAGTTGAACAAGTGGCAGAACACCGACTTTTAGGAATAATTATAGACAATAAACTTCGGTGGGATACACATACTGACACACTGTGCAAAACACTCTCTAAGCGTGTCTTCCTTTTATCTAAACTAAAGTACATTGTTGACACTGATACTTTAAAGCTTTTCTTCAATGCCCACATTAAATCCCACATTGACTACGCATCCGTAGTGTGGGGAGGCTGTAGTGATGCTCTAAAAAAAGATTAAATTCTCTACTAAGAAGAGCCGGAAAGCTAATCCTTCCAGATAAAAATCTAACCACTGACCAGAAACTGAATAAGATAGGAATATTGAGCCTTCACAAACAACTGGACTACAACAAGGGTGTTTTTATGTATAGGGCACTTACCAACAATGCGCCAGTGTACATATCTAGCTTGTACAAAGCTCCCCACTCTAGCTCCAGAAACAACTACCTTCAGTTACCAAAGCCAAGAATAGATTTATTCAAAACAAGCATGGCCTTTTCTGGTGCTCTGTTTTGGAATAGTCTTCCAGTGCACCTCAGATCATGTCACTCACTCAGCTCCTTCAAGAGAAACCTCCGTGAGCACCTTAACACAACCGTATAAGACAGCTTATGACCCCCCCCCCCCCCCCCCCCCCCCCCCCCCCCCCCCCCCCCCCCAAACCCCATCATTTTATTCTGTAGACTAGTGCTTGCTATACAGATGCCGGAATCATCGTTTATCACATCACTGAAAAGTGATTTACTGTTGCTACGCGCTGTGTGTGTGTGTGTGTTGTGTGTGTGTGTGTGTGTGTGTGTGTGTGTGTGTGGTGTGTGTGTGTGTGTGTGTGTGTGTGTGTGTGTGTGTGTGTGTGTGTGTGTCTGCGTGTGTGTGTCTGCGTGTGTCTATGTGTGAGTGAATGCAGCATTGCCTACTGTGATTTATGATCTGACCTACATGTTTTTTGTTGTTGTTCTCTCCATTTTTCACTTATTTGGTAGTTTAGCAAGGACTAGTTGTTAGACAGGTCTAAATGAACCTAAACTACAGTCCTTGGAAAATAAAGTTTTCGAGTTCGAGTTCGAGTTCCTCTCTCTCTCTCTCTCTCTCTCTCTCTCTCTCTCTCTCTCTCTCTCTCTCTCTCTCTCTCTCTCTCTCTCTCTCTCTCTCTCTCCCACACCACACTCACACACACACACACCTCTCTCTCTCTCTCTCTCTCTCTCTCTCTCTCTCTCTCTCTCTCTCTCTCTCTCTCTCTCTCTCTCTCTCTCTCTCCTCCCCCCACACACACACACACACACACACTCTCATCTCTCTCCTCTCTTCTCTCTCTCTCTCTACTCTCTCCTACTCCTCTCCTCTCACAAACACACACACACACACACACACACCACACTCTCTCCTCTCTCTCTCTCTCTCTCTCTCTCTCTCTCTCTCTCTCTCTCTCTCACACACACACACACACACACACACACACACACACACACACACACACACACACAACACACACACACACACTCTTCTCTCTCTCTCTCTCTCTCTCTCTCTCTCTCTCTCTCTCTCTCTCTCTCTCTCTGTCCTGAAATGATCCTGTGCGGTTGACAGGACGCTACATTTGCAATACTTTGCAGCTAACTTTCTAACTACCCAACCAGCTCTCTCTTTCTACCTCTACCACAGAGACGGACAGAGAGAAAGACAGAGGGTGACAGAGACCGAGACCGAAAGAGGGTGAAAGAGACAGAGACTGAGAGGGGGTGAAAGAGACAGAGACCGAAAGAGGGTGAAAGAGACCGAGACCGAGAGAGGGTGACAGAGACCGAGACCGAGAGAGGGTGACAGAGACCGAGAGAGGGTGACAGAGACCGAGACCGAGAGAGAGTGACAGAGACAGAGACCGAGAGAGGGTGAAAGACAGAGACCGAGAGAGGGTGAAAGAGACCGAGGCAGAGAGAGGGTGAAAGAGACCGAGACCGAGAGAGGGTGAAAGAGACCGAGACCGAGAGAGGGTGAAAGAGACCGAGACCGAGAGAGGGTGACAGAGACAGAGACCGAGACCGAGAGAGGGTGGAAAGAGACAGAGACCGAGAGAGGAGTGAAAGAGACAGAGACGAGAGAGGGTGAAAGAGACAGAGACCGAGAGAGGGTGACAGAGACAGAGACCGAGAGAGGGTGACAGAGACCGAGACCGAGAGAGGGTGAAAGAGACAGAGACCGAGAGAGGGTGACAGTGACAGAGACTGAGAGGGGGTGAAAGAGACAGAGACTGAGAGGGGGTGAAAGAGACAGAGACCGAGAGAGGGTGACAGAGACCGAGACCGAGAGAGGGTGACAGAGACCGAGACCGAGAGAGGGTGAAAGAGACAGAGACAGAGAGAGGGTGAAAGAGACAGAGACCGAGAGAGGGTGAAAGAGACAGAGACCGAGAGAGGGGGACAGTGACAGAGACTAGAGGGGTGAAAGAGACAGAGACTGAGAGGGGGTGAAAGAGACAGAGACTGAGAGGGGGTGAAAGAGACAGAGACCGAGGAGGGTGACAGAGACAGAGACCGAGAGAGGGTGACAGAGACCGAGACCGAGAGAGGGTCAAAGAGACAGAGACCGAGAGAGGGTCAAAGAGACAGAGACCGAGAGAGGGTCAAAGAGACAGAAACAGAGAGAGGGTGAAAGAGACAGAGAGAGGAAGGGGAGAGAGAAAGAGAACTCAGAACTTTAATACACCAGAATTAAAAGAGAGAGACAGAGACCGTCAGACAGACAGAGAGAGACAGAGACAGTCAGACCTAGACAGAGATTCAGACACACAGAGAGACAGGAGGAAAGCCGTAACGATTTATCTGCCTTGATGAATAAATCTTAATCTACCTCAGCTAGACAAACTGGCACCTGTTTCGATTACCGTGAAGAAATCATCGATATACACTCAACCCAAACGGTTAAGCAGCTTCAAGACAGAAGCGATGTAATATGTTTTAAGGCAAGACAGGAGCAATGTAATATATTTTAAGACAAGACAGAAGCAATGTAATATGTTTTAAGACAAGACAGAAGCAATGTAATATGTTTTAAGAGAAGACAGAAGCAATGTAATATGTTTTATGTTTTAAGAGACAAGACAGAAGCAATGTATATGTTTTAAGAGAAGACAGAAGCAATGTAATATATTTTAAGACAAGACAGAAGCAATGTAATATGTTTTAAGACAAGACAGAAGCAATGTAATATGCTTTAAGAAAGACAGAAGCAATGTAATATGTTTTAAGAGACAAGACAGAAGCAATGTATATGTTTTAAGAGAAGCAGAAATGTACTTTAAGACAAGACAGAAGCAATGTAATATGTTTTAAGACAAGACAGAAGCAATGTAATATGTTTTAAGACAAGACAGAAGCAACGTATTATGTTTTAAGACAACACAGAAGCAATGTAACAATTTTTAAGACAACACAGAAGCAATGTAACATGTTTTAAGACAAGACAGAAGCAATGTAACATGTTTTAGATTCTTATCAAATAAAGTTAGATTGCGATTGTAGAATGTCGATGATTTGTCAAATCATTCACATTGTGGCAGATCCCTTTTTCGGAGATCTCTAACATGTTCTAGTTGTTTGTGTACATTGTAATGCACCTACTGACTGCTAGCTGACACTCGGAGCTGTCCAGCAAATGTTTTCTGAACTATGCCAAGGTTTTGTCATCTTGTGGCATCAGCTTGATAATTCCTGATCCAAAACTGTTTCACTCGTACGTAATACTGAATAATTCCTGATCCAAAACTGTTTCATTCGTACGTAATATTGAACAATTCCTGATCCAAAACTATTTCATTCGTACGTAATACTGAACGATTCCCGAATAATTCCTGATCCAAAACTGTTTCACTCGTACATAATACTGAACAATTCCTGATCCAAAACTGTTTCATTCGTACGTAATACTGACAAAACTGGTAATTTTTGCAGACATGGGGCAGGTGTCCACCACACTGTCTAGAGTACGTGAGAAACTGGCTGCATGTCGAGTGGTGGTAGACCAGTGAATAAGCCTTCCATGTAGAGGTATTGAGGAAATAGTTTACTGATGCTTCAACATCTGTGCATTGTTGCAAAATGTTGCTTAGCGTTTGAGCTTGAATATATGTGGGCTAGGTGGCGCGAATCAGATTCCGCTGGCATTCCTCGAGACAAGCGACCTGTATTTCCCCTGGCTGATAGAGTATGCAACACCTGAACACACACACACACACACACACACACACACACACACACACACACACACACACACACACACACACACACACACACCTCTGACCACAAAACCCATCTCAAATCAACACACACACACATCAACTAACCCACAAACATCTACCCACACGCACACCTGCCCACACATACCTACGCACATAGGCACGTACCCACAAATACACAAACCCACCCACACCTATCCACATACACACCTACCCCCACAACCTACACACACACACACACACACACACACACACACACACACACACGCACACGCACACACGCACACACATCAACTAACCCTACGCACATAGGCACGTACCCACAAACCCACCTACCCACCCACACCTATCCACATACAAACCTACCCCCACAACCTACCCACGCACACACACACACACACACACACACACACACACACACACACACACACACACACACACACACACACACACACACACACACACACACACACACACACACACACACACACACACACACACACACACACACACACACACACACACACACACACACCGAGCCAACAACGACTCACCATTCTGTTGATCCTGGAGGGCTGTCTCCATGCCGGAGGGAAGGACGAACTGGGAAGTCTGCTGCCCATCCACGTCAGCCGACCAACGCCACACCCGACCTCACCCGCTCCCTCGCTGACCTCGCTCCCATCGATCTCTCTTGCCGCCACCCCGCCACCCGACTAGCAGCCAGTCCACGCCAGACGATGCTCTGCGCACGTGATGATCGCTTCAGCACCAGTCAGCCGCGAAAGGAACAGTCATGCAGCCACTAGCGAGTTGTCTGCGTGTCTGAGAGAGAGACAGACAGACAGACAGAGATATATATAATATATAAAGCTGGCCAGATGCTGAACTATGTAGAGCACAGTGTTGCCTGACATGGACAGGATGGAGAGACTGAGAAGCGTGGCGGTTTCATGCGCTGGAGCTGGGAAAAGCCACGTGAGCTGAGGAGGAGGAGGAGGCTGAGGAAGGGAGTGACGGTGAATGCATCCGATGAGGGAGACGAGAGAGTGGCGGGCTTCGTTTTCGCTAAGTGTACGTACCACAGGAATTCGGACTGAACGTCTCGCTGTGTGGTATCGATTGACTGATTGACGAGACAATTGGAAGAGTCTAGTCTTCATTCTCGTCAAATGTAATCGGCGAGGTGCAGGTTGAAGGCTGAGTCAAGCTGCATCCTTCCATCGATTAAGTGATGGAGACGCGCTGCAAGCTGCACAGGCGAGCTGCAATCTATGCAGACACAGCAACACTTGCGTGCAGCTTATAAGACTGCATGCAACCTCAGCCTTGCCATCACCAGTGTCAGAAAGCTGCAGATGCAAAATGATCAGTCACTGCGAAGTCTATTGCCTTTGAAATTCAAATCCACTTCAGAGACGGAACATTAACGTTTCTGCTGAATGTCTGCATGATGACACAGCAAATTTCACTGTGTGAATGTTGGCCGCTTAGCGAGTTCCGCAGATCTCTCTCTCTCTCTCTCTCTCTCTCTCTCTCTCTCTCTCTCTCTCTCTCTCTCTCTCTCTCTCTCTCTCTCCACACACACACACCACACACACACCCTACCTCTCCTGCCCCCTCTGTCTCTCTCTCTGCACACACACACACGCACACGCACACACACACACACACACACACACACACACCACAAACACACTCACACACACACACACACACACACACACACACACACACACACACACACACACACACACACACACACACACACACACACACACACACACACACGAGCATACTGACTATACAAACCTAATTCACACACAGCATAAAACGGGCACAGAAAGAGAGTTGAGACGGATAAAGACAGCAGTATGGAACTGAAACATAGCAGGGAGAACGTCTGACAGTTCTAAATGTGAGCCGGTTTGGCCTAGCGGTAAGGCGTTAGGCTGGTAAGCGGAAGGACCTCGGTTCGGATACCGCTTCGGACCTCCTTTCTTTTCAAAAATTGTGGTCTGTAGACACTGTCTTTGTCCCTCACAGTTAATGAAACATTAAAATGGCTCTCATCGCTGCCCATCTTAATGCAGGAGTCATTTGGTGGTGACAGAGTAGCGATAGATATATAATCTCCCTCTTCCCGCACCTCCACCCCCCATCCCCACCCCCCACCCCGGCCCCCTTCTCCCGGCCATTCCTAATAAGCCTTATGGTTTCTGTGGACGTTAAGCACCATGTCTACTTACTTAGTTCAAAATCTTCAACGGAAGGCAACTCGGTTTATGAACTCGCCCTGCCTAAACGCTAGGAGGAAAACGAAGATATAATTGACTGGCGTTTAACGCCGTCTTGCGGTTTGCGTGGGAACGAGACGAAGAAGAAGCAAAGGCAGAAGAAGATTGGTTAGTAAGATAGTGATTGGATTTTAATGTCCTGTCAACCGCACAGGGTTGGTTAGTAAGATAGTGATTGGATTTTAACGTCCTGTCAACCGCACAGGGTTGGTTAGTAAGACAGTAGTTGGATTTTAACGTCCTGTCAACCGCACAGGGTTGGTTAGTAAGACAGTAGTTGGATTTTTTAACGTCCTATCAACCACACAGGGTTGGTTAGTGAGTCAGTAATTGGATTTTAACGTCGTCTGTCAACCGCACAGGGTTGGTTAGTAAGACAGTAGTTGGATTTTCTAACGTCCTATCAACCACACAGGCTTGGTTAGTGACTCAGTAATTGGATTTTAACGTCCTGTCAACCGCACAGGGTTGGTTAGTAAGACAGTAGTTGGATTTTCTAACGTCCTATCAACCACACAGGCTTGGTTAGTGACTCAGTAATTGGATTTTAACGTCCTGTCAACCGCACAGGGTTGGTTAGTAAGACAGTAGTTGGATTTTAACGTCTGTCAACCGCACAGGGTTGGTTAGTAAGGCAGTAGTTGGATTTGTTAACGTCCTATCAACCACACAGGGTTGGTTAGTGAGTCAGTAATTGGATTTTAACGTCCTGTCAACCGTACAGGGTTCGTTAGTAAGTCAGTAATTGGATTTTAACGTCCAGTCAACCGCACAGGGTTGGTTAGTAAGGCAGTAACTGGATTTCAACGTCCTGTCAACCGTACAGGGTTGGTTAGTAAGTCAGTAACAGGTTCGAAACTCTTCTCATATAATATGGGTCTTTTCTCAGGTCAAATCTATCTAATGAACCCATACAAAAATATAAAACGAAACATACATAGATAAACATCGAATATCAAAGGTTAGTCCCTTCACTACTGACCATGTTAAAATAATGGAACATGCTCGTATCGTCGGCCATTCCGTCAGATTGATCGATGCCAGATTACAGGAAAGTATAATATATATATATATATATAAAAAGGAATGGGCAGAAACAATCAAACAAAATTTAAAAAGTCAAGGCATAATGGCAAATACCAGTGCTATATGACAACAAGCTGCACACTTCACTTACCTTTCATCGCTAGCTGCTCAACAAAAGCCATACAACAAAGCCTATCTCTTCGTGAAAAATGCTGGAGAATTTTCTGGAGGGAAAAATGTCCGGATAACGGGCCATCAGCCAAATAATGACACAACAGAAAGAGCAACAGGACTAGGCAAAGCAGAACAACAAGAGAGAGAGAGAAGAAATTAAGTCAAATGGCAGCATGACATTCCAGAAAGGAGGATGGAATCTGTCGTCCCCTAACTCACTTCCGGGGGTGGGGCGTGGGGGGGGGGGGGGGGGGTACATGAACAAGCAGAAGAGCGAAAGGAGAAGAAGAAAAAGGAAGACAGGTAGATAAGAGGTTTAAATCCACCCAGTGAACCATGATGGTTACATTAGGGCAAAAAGAAGAAGAACAAAGCAGAAGCTGACAAAGAACAAGACTGCTAGATAAGTGGTTTAAATCCACGCAGTGAACCATGACGGTTACATTAGGGCAAAAAGAAGAAGAAAAAGCAGAAGCTGACAAAGAGCAAGACTGCTAGATAAGTGGTTTAAATCCACGCAGTGAACCATGACGGTTATATTCGGGCAAAAAGAAGAACAACAAAGCAGCAGAAGAAAAACAGAAAGAAAAAGAAGGGAGAAGCGGAGGGAAATGAAACAGGAGGAGAAAGAGATATGGGAGGAGGGAGATGATGAAAGTTAGTCAGGGGAGACGGGAGATGATGAAAGTTAGCCAGGGGAGACGGGAGATGATGAAAGTTAGCCAGACAGGGGAGAAGGGGGATGATGAAAGTTAGATAGGCGAGAAGGGAGATGAAGAAAGATAGGGGAGAAGGGAGATAATGAATGTTAGGCGAGAAAGGAGATGATGAAAGTTAGACAGGGGAGAAGGAGAAGAAGAAAGTTAGATAGGAGAGAAGGGAGATGAAGACAGTTATTCAGATATGAGAAGGGAGATGAAGAAAGTTAGTCAGACAGGGGAGAAGGGAGATGATGTAAGTTAGACAGGGGAGAAGGGACATGAAGAAAGCTAGTCAGACAGGGGAGAAGGGAGATGAAGAAAGTTAGTCAGATAGGGGAGAAGGGAGATGAAGAAGGTCAGATAGGGGAGAATGCAGATGAAGAAAGTTAGTCAGATAGGGGAGAAGGGAGATGATGAAAGTTAGACAAGGGAGAAGGGAGATGAAGAAAGTTAGTCAGACAGGGGAGAAGGGAGATGAAGAAAGTTAGTCAGACAGGGGAGAAGGGAGATGAAGAAAGTTAGTCAGACAGGGGAGAAGGGAGATAATGAAAGTTAGACAGCTGGGGGAGAAGGGAGATGAAGAAAGTTAGTCAGATGGGGGAGAAGGGAGATGAAGAAAGTTAGTTAGATAGCGGAGAAGGGAGATGAAGAAAGTTAGTTAGATAGCGGAGAAGGGAGATGATGAAAGGTGTCAGATAGGGGAGAAGGGAGATGAAGAAAGTCAGTCAGACAGGGGAGAAGGAAGATGATTAAAGTTAGACAGATAGGGGAGAAGGGAGATGAAGAATGCCAGTCAGACAGGGGAGAAGGGAGATGATGAAGTCAGACAGATAGGGGAGAAGGGAGATGATGAAATTTAGTCAGGGGAGAAGGGAGATGATGAAAGTTAGACAGATAGAGGAGAAGGGAGATGAAGAAAGTTAGTCAGATAGGGGAGAAGGGAGATGATGAAAGTTAGTCAGATAGGGGAGAAGGGAGATGATGAAAGTCAGACAGATAGGGGAGAAGGGAGATGATGAAAGTCAGACAGATAGGGGAGAAGGGAGATGATGAAAGCTAGTCAGATAGGGGAGAAGGGAGATGAAGAATGCCAGTCAGACAGGGGAGAAGGGAGATGATGAAGTCAGACAGATAGGGGAGAAGGGAGATGATGAAAGTTAGTCAGGGGAGAAGGGAGATGATGAAAGTTAGACAGATAGAGGAGAAGGGAGATGAAGAAAGTTAGTCAGATAGGGGAGAAGGGAGATGATGAAAGTTAGTCAGATAGGGGAGAAGGGAGATGATGAAAGTCAGACAGATAGGGGAGAAGGGAGATGATGAAAGTCAGACAGATAGGGGAGAAGGGAGATGATGAAAGTTAGTCAGATAGGGGAGAAGGGAGATGATGAAAGTTAGACAGATAGGGGAGAAGGGAGATGATGAAAGTTAGTCAGATAGGGGAGAAGGGAGATGATGAAAGTTAGTCAGATAGGGGAGAAGGGAGAAGATGAAAGTCAGACAGATAGGGGAGAAGGGAGATGATGAAAGTTAGTCAGATAGGGGAGAAGGGAGATGATGAAAGTTAGTCAGGGGAGAAGGGAGATGATGAAAGTCAGGCAGATAGGGGAGAAGGGGATGATGAAAGTTAGTCAGGGGAGAAGGGAGATGATGAAAGTTGTCAGATAGGGGAGAAGGGAGATGAAGAACGTTAGTCAGTCAGTGGGTAACTAGATGCAACGTCTTGTGAGCCACACAGGGTCGTATCGGGAGGACGAGAAGGACGAAGAGAAGGACGAAGAGAAGGACGGCGGCCTTCACTCATACAATCGGCAACACCAAAGTTAACTTCACATGCAGTGCCATTCTGCGGAAGACCAGCAACAGCGAGATAAGCGATGTCAATGCCTGCTCAATAAGCTTAAATGGCAGCTTCGGCAATCTGCTTTGCGCCAACAAAGAAAATGCGATTCGGCAAGAACGGCTAATCGAACGACAGGAAACATCCAATCTGCAGTGGCGTTTCCTCCTCAACGTCGAGAACTCCAAATTGAGTTTGGACTGAAGACGCATACTCTGTGTGATTGTCTCCGGTGCTTCGCTTGTACCTTTTTGAACTGAAAGCATGCAAGTGTATGTGCACTTTAATCATTTAAAGGGGAACCGAGCCCAAGAAGCTTCACGGCCCCTATGCATTGAAATGCTTTTTTTCTTCTTCTTTTTTTGTGGTTGGTTGGTTGGTTGGTTGGTTGGTTGGTGGTTGGTTGGTTGGTTGGTTAGTTGTTTCTTTCTCCCGCCTTAAACAGACACACAGCAATCCTTTCATTGGATTAGTCGTCTTTAAAAAAAAAATTAAAAAATCGACGTCTCTAAGTCGCAAAAATAAAAAGGAAGAAAAGCCACAACCGTGGGCGCTGCCATTTTGGGCCCATCACTCTGTGTCAATGACGTCATAAGCAAGGTTGGCATGTGTGGCAAAGGTACAAATACGTCACGAGCCCACCATTTTCTGCTCTTCAGTCGTAAGGAGCGAGCATGACTCCACGGCCCTGAGGAGCTGAAATTCGAAGAAGAGAAGGGAAAAAAATGGTGGACTTCTTCTGCATATATATTGATAGGACATGCACGTGAATCATGCAGATGAAAACACTTGCACATTTCTTTCGACGTTTTCAGGTCAGCTTGCGTCTTCGGTTCGGTGCCCCTTTAAGTGGGCACTAAACATCACACAACAACATACCGTAACACCTTTGGTTTGGGTCCCCTTTAAGAGGGCACTAAACATCACACAACAACATACCGTAACAGCTTCGGTTTGGGTTTCCTTTAAGCGGGCACTAAACATCACACAATAACATACTGTAACAGCTTCGGTTTGGGTCTCCTTTAAGTGGGCACTAAGCATCACACAATAACATGCTGTAACAGCTTCCACACAAGAATGGGTTGTTAAAGGAAAAGAAAGAAGAAAAGAAAAAAGGGAGGGGGTGGGGGGCTTCCTGTCTTATATTTCATGCTCTTTTCCGACAGTTCCATTTGTATTCCAAGATGACTGTATGGGGTGTGTGGGCGCGAGTGCGTGTGTGCATGTATGCGCCTGCGTACGTGTGTGCGTGTGTGTGTTTTGATGCTGTGGATATTAAATATCTGAAACGTGCGCGCGCGCAGGCACACACAAACACACAGCGCTTCCAGACACACACGCACGCACGCACGCATGCGCGCACGCACACACACATACGCGTACGCACGCACGCACGCGCATACACACACATACACACACACACACACACACACACACACACACACACACACACACACACACACAACACACAAACACACAACACACCCCACCCGACAAACCCACCCCCCACCCACCCCACCCACCCACCCACCCACCCCCCCACACACACACACACATACACACACACAAACACAGATACACACACACAGCGCTTCCAGACACGCACGCACGCACGCACGCACGCACGCACGCACGCACGCACGCACGCACGCACGCACACACACACACACACACACACACACACACACACACACACACACACTGAAAACAAATCAAGCCCCACCCCCCACCCAACTGCAAGCGATTCGACTACGCCAGCAAGCACAAAAGTTTGTTCAGAAGCTGCTCAACCAAGCAACAAATGCCAGTCCGCAAAGCAGCGAATCCAACAGGTGACCGACTTCTCCCCATCGATCTGGACCCCGAAGCAGCCACGTTGACAGCAGAACGCGGAGCGGGGGAAAGTGCTGACAGCACAAGCCGAGTCAATGGAACTCCGCGATGATCCCGACAGTTAGCAGTCTCAGTTCTAGTCCTGTACGCTGCATTCAAATACTACAGGGTGAAGCCGGGTAGTTGTTCTTCGTTGCCATGGCAACTGAACGGCAATCGATAATCACGTACATACCGTGCCGGGTGCCCGACCAAGCGAGCATGAAGGTGTGGGCAGATTATGAGACCTTATTGTCATTGACCTAACTCGGCGTTTCTTGGAGGGGAGGGGCGGAGGAGGTGGGGGTGGGGGGGGGGGAGGGGAGGGGGGGGGGAGGGGGGGGGGGAGGGCGTGAACTAAAACTCTCCATCTCGGCTGAGAGGGCAAATAAACATCGAAGTAAATCAGCAAATTGAAAAGAGAAAGCATCCACACACACACACACACACACACACACACACACACACACACACACACACACACACACACACACACACACACACACACACACACACACACACACACACACACACACACACACACACACACACACACACACACACACACACACACACACACACACACACACAATCTAAAACAAGAATGACTGCTAGCGTTCCAAAACAAGATGGGATAGTCTGATTCCAAACACATGAAAAGGTTACAAAGAATGCTGTTTATTAGGACGAAAACACAACATGCAAATTTTCAGGGTAATCAAAAGATTATCGGTCTGATATTTTCCTCCAATAATTATTTTAAAATATCCGAAGCTGAACTGTCTGCCCACGTTCAGGAACAATGAACATCAAAGCTAGAAAGAGGGTACAAGTCCTGATACAGCTAGTAACCGGATTTTAACGTTTCTCGACAGACCATGACCTCAAGCGGTTAGATTTCTCACCTGCTATTGCGTAAGACCAACCAGTTACATTTGGTTATGTTCTTTTCGCATACCTTTTTTCTCTAGATGATTTATTAATGCCTATTCTCACTGCTGGTTGCACGTGCCGAGGTCATTCTTCCTGTGCTGCTGGTTTAAACAAGAATCTATTCCAGTACAAAATGCAGACACAATGACAACTTCATGGGCAAACTCCAAGCACTGGTTTACGACATCATTCCTTCGGTGCCGGAAAGCGGTGCTCGGAGTGTGCTTCATGGGTACACTCCGAGCATCGCTTTCCGGCACCTTCCTCCAAACTCTGCCAGATTTAGTTACGCCACTGAAGGGGCACTCTTTATCTCCGCGCAGCTGTCCAGCGACGCGGTCAGCGCCCTCCGAAAGGTTCGGGTACTAATATGACTGTAGAAGCAACCTGGCGCCAAAGCACGCACGTAAACATGAGACGCATCCACCCCGGGTTAAAAAAAAGAAAGAATTCCGTCTCGATTCAAACGATTTTGGTTTTATTTGAGCTGGCGTGGTCAGTTATAAAACAAACGTCTGATATAATTTGAGTTGCTTGTAACAAACGTACTACTGTTTGAGCACCAACAAAAAAACTGCTCGTTAGCTGACAGTTTTCTGGACCCTATGGCGTAACTAAATACGGCAGTGGTTGAAGGAGGGATGTCGTAAACCAGTGCTTGGAGTTTGCTTCATGGACTCACCAACAAACTCACGGCTTACACGCGGTGAGCTCATTTACATACAGTGGAAAAGGACAGACCAATGAACGGCGGTTAAATGGCTCTGTGCGGTTGTCGGTACGCTAAAAACTAAGAACTAACTAACTAGTGCTGTTTTGTGTTAAGAGCGACAGTCTGCAGCATGCTTACACGCACGAGCATTTTATGAGGGAACAATCCTGCATTTTAAGAGGCAAACAAAACCGCATTTTATGAGGGAACAATCCTGCATTTTAAGAGGCAAACAAAACCGTATTTTATGAGGGAACAATCCTGCATTTTAAGAGGCAAACAAAACCGCATTTTATGAGGGAACAATCCTGCATTTTAAGAGGCAAACAAAACCGCATTTTATGAGGGAACAATCCTGCATTTTAAGAGGCAAACAAAACCGCATTTTATGAGGGAACAATCCTGCATTTTAAGAGGCAAATAAAACCGCATTTTAAGAGGGAACAATCCTGCATTTTAAGAGGCAAACAAAACCGCATTTTATGAGGGAACAATCCTGCATTTTAAAAGGCAAACAAAACCGCATTTTATGAGGGAACAATCCTGCATTTTAAGAGGCAAATAAAACCGCATTTTAAGAGGGAACAATCCTGCATTTTAAGAGGCAAACAAAACCGCATTTTATGAGGGAACAATCCTGCATTTTAAGAGGCAAACAAAACCGCATTTTATGAGGGAACAATCCTGCATTTTAAGAGGCAAACAAAACCGCATTTTATGAGGGAACAATCCTGCATTTTAAGAGGCAAACAAAACCGCATTTTAAGAGGGAACAATCCTGCATTTTAAGAGGCAAACAAAACCGCATTTTATGAGGGAACAATCCTGCATTTTAAGAGGCAAACAAAACCGCATTTTATGAGGGAACAATCCTGCATTTTAAGAGGCAAATAAAACCGCATTTTAAGAGGGAACAATCCTGCATTTTAAGAGGCAAACAAAACCGCATTTTATGAGGGAACAATCCTGCATTTTAAGAGGCAAATAAAACCGCATTTTAAGAGGGAACAATCCTGCATTTTAAGAGGCAAACAAAACCGCATTTTATGAGGGAACAATCCTGCATTTTAAGAGGCAAATAAAACCGCATTTTAAGAGGGAACAATCCTGCATTTTAAGAGGCAAACAAAACCGCATTTTATGAGGGAACAATCCTGCATTTTAAGAGGCAAACAAAACCGCATTTTAAGAGGGAACAATCCTGCATTTTAAGAGGCAAATAAAACCGCATTTTAAGAGGGAACAATCCTGCATTTTAAGAGGCAAATAAAACCGCATTTTATGAGATAACAATCCCGCATTTTAAGAGGCAAATAAAACCGCATTTTAAGAGGGAAAAATCCTGCATTTTAAGAGGGAAACAAAATTCCTTTAAGAGGGAAACAAAACTATGTTTTACTTGAGTCATTAACTGAGACTTTCTCCTCACAAAAAAATATTTATTCTGGAAAGTGAAAAGATTGCGTAGGTCGTAGTAAAAACAGTTCTCAACACCCAGCCAGCTAATAAACCCCAGTAGATTCAACTCAAGAGAGCAGACGGTATAATTATAAGAACGGAATTCCGGGGTTTTCCTGTGATCCAACAGCATGAGCAAAACCCGGATATATTTCATCATTATGAGGTAGTCGGCTGGCAGACGTACTTCTCGCCCTTTCTCTCACCCGTTAGACCACACACAGGCTTGAGAAAGCACAGGTAGAGTTTATCTAAAAGGAACAGGTGGTACCACTAGTATTTCCGGTTGTGTCCCTCCGCTATGCAGTGACCAGACAGCTATGGGAAAACCCGGGTACACGTTCATCGTGGCACCACCCGTATTTCCGGCTGTGTCCCTCCGCCATGCAGTGATCAGACAGCCATGGGAAAGCCCGGGTAGACGTTCATCTTTAAGGAACAGGTGGCGCCACCCATATTTCCGGTTGTGTCCCTCCGCCACAGACAGCCATGGGAAAGCCCGGGTACACGTTCATCTTTAAGGAACAGGTGGCACCACCCGTATTTCCGGTTGTGTCCCTCCGCCACAGACAGCCATGGGAAAGCCCGGGTAGACGTGGCCGGTGAGAGGGTCAGTCCACTCTCTGACAGTCGTGGCCCCTCCTACCTCACCCTGAGCAAAGAATCCGAATCCGAGTATTTATTGTCCAAGTACACGTTTAAAGGGAAAAGTGTCATGTGGTCCACAGACCAAAATAGAATAATTATAGACTCATTTTTTAACACAGCAGCAAGGACTTCAAGCGCATCAAACACATGCACGCACATACGCACGAACACACACACACACACACACACACTGACACACACGCACACACGCACACACACGCACACACACACGCACGCACGCACGCACGCACCCGCCCCCAAACAAACACACACACACACACACACACACACGTTCATATATTTTAATGTGATTTTCTAAAGGCTGGTGTGCTCTCCCTTGTCGGTGAAATGGCACACTACAGAAAGTCCCGCTGTTACTGTAGTTATCTATATGTCTCTACCTTCATGTTGGCAGCGATGATGGCCAGTTCAAAAGGCGGGCAAGGCGCCAGTCGCTTATTGATACGTCTGACGGCTCCCTCACATGCAGCCTCGGGGGTCAGTCCCTAAAACAACACGGCATACAGGTCCTGGGTGAAATCGTCACTGGACTGGTCAGCTTCTGGATGAAATCATCACTGGACTGGTCAGCCACCGGATGAATCATCGCTGGACTGGTCAGCATCTGGATGAAATCATCTCTGGACTGGTCAGCCACCGGATGGATCATCACTGGACTGGTCAGCTCCTGGATGACATCGTCATTGGACTGGTCAGCCTCTGAATAAAATCATCACTGAACTGGTCAGCTACTTGATGAAATCACAACTGGACTGCTACTGGATGTTCAATGCCAGGTCAGCTTCAAAGGTTCCATTAGAGTGACTTGAAATGAGGTTTATCACACCACCTGTAAAAGTACGATTAAAAATGATGAGGATTTGAACCAACATCCATCAGCTTACCAGTCTAATTTTTTACCTTCCTGCTTGGCCAAACTGGCTCATGGTGACAGCTGGATGAAAACACGGGGCATAAGACACAGCAGACAACCAAATGAAAATAAGATCCTATCACATAAAAAGTTCAAAAGAATGCTATTTATTTTAGGACAAAACACAACATGCAAATTTTCAGGGTAATCCCCTTTGTCTAGCTACAAAACGACAACAGTTAAATGGTGAAAAACAATGAAAAATGAGATGAGGAGTCATCCTTGTTTCAGATTTTTTTAACCGAATACAAAGGTATGCCATCATTGGCGGGAGCTGCCACAAGTATCATTTTTGTCACGAAAAAACTTTTGCTGCAACAAGCTTACTTTTGTCATGACAAACATGTGTATGCTTGCCGTATGCTTGCCGTGACAAAAAAATTGTCATGACAAACATCATTTTGTCGTGACAAAAGTTTTTTTGTCATGAACAGATATTTGGCGCGACAAACACATGTACAAGCAGACTTTTGTCACGACAAAAGACGAGTTTTGTCATCATGGCAAAAGTAAGCTTGTAGTGACAAAAGTAAGCTTGTGGCGACAAGCATACTTTTGTCAGGACAACAGACGTGTTTTGTCGCAACAAACACGTGTTTTTCATGAAAACAAAACAACAAAACATCTGTCACATCTGTCGCGACAAAAATGATACTTGTGGCAGCTCCCGCCAAAGATAGTAAGCAACTGTTTACAGAGTACCTGGCGCATGAATTCCATGACCATGAAACTGGGGCAGAACTTCATGATCTGGTCCCCGTCCCCAGAGCAGCACACAGCACCCACCTCATTGTCTGCCAGAAGAAGGAAGGAGAAAGAAATTCTAATCATGAAATATTCAGAAAGCTGAACCTCCAGCATGAAAAAGAGAACTTAGAGTGCTGTACATATATCAGGTTTAAGACCAAGTAGAGATGCCACAAGCAAAACCCAAAAACAAATATTACAAGCAATTTAAATCATAGAAAGACAAAACACACACACACACACACACACACACACACACACACACACACACACACACACACGTACACACACACACACACACAACACACACACACACCACACACACATGCCAACACACACACGACACACCACACACACCAACACACACACACAACACACACACACACACACACACACACACACACACACACAACACACACACACACACACACACACACACACACACACACACACACACATACACACACACACACACACACACACACACACACACACACACACACACACACACACACGCACGCACACACATATACACAGACGTTACAGACACAAACACGGCCTGCATTACGAAGGGACATAACCTACCAGCGTACAAGCCTGACCCAGGCAATGCACTGTCTCCAATTCTTCCCCTTGCTTTGGCTTTCATTCCACTGGTCGTCACACCTGACACAGAATAACAATCACTGAAGCTGCAGGCATTCATGTTAAACTTTAACAGCTTAGACATGGGAAAATATTGTAACCAAAACCAGAAAACAGCTAGTTTTTATTTTTCTCTATTTTCTACTGCAGATATTCTAGTTAATTTTTCCTACAGTTTTAAAGGCAAATACCAAACACCCTAACAGCAAAACCAAGCAAATACACAAAAGAAACACAGAACTCACTACGGCACAAATGACATGGAGAAAATTAATGAAATGAAATAAAAAATAAACTAAATCTGTAAACCGGCTTAGCCTAGCAGTAAGCAGAACGACCTCAGTTTGATTCAGCTGCAGCTCTCTTTTCTCTTCAAAAGTTTTGGTTTATGGGCAATTTCTTTGTGATTTTGCCCCCCACAATCAATGAAACAAAAACTCTGCCCGTCTTAATGCAGAATCATTCTGGTGGTGACAGTGTGTTGCATTAAGTATAGTCTCCCTCTTTCCCCACCTCCAGGGATTTTCGAAAACAATTCAGTGCTAAACAGGTTCAACCAACCAACCAATCAACTAGAAACCATTTCTCATTTTCAGCATGCATTATGATTAAAATTATCATGATTTTCTGATGCCAATTCTCTACAATCATTCTTCCTACAGGAGGACAAGGGTACTCCGCACATGTGCTGTAACAACACATCTACATGCCACCCAGAACTACACAGATTTATCAGATGATGAATAGACAATAACTTCTGCACAAGTGCTGTAACAACACATCTACATGCCACCCAGAACTACACAGATTTATCAGATGATGAATAGACAATAACTTCTGCACAAGTGCTGTAACAACACATCTACATGCCACCCAGAACTACACAGATCTATCAGATGATGCATAGACAATAACTTCAGAACATTTCTGTGTGGAAGTTTTTATTACATCAGTATTGTATAGTACTGGTGTTATAACTTTTATTGTTAAATTGATTGTTCATACTCCTGTGGGTAAGTTAGTATAACTGACTTATAGATTTTATTTTTAAATTGTGTGTGTATGTGGAAGGGTGTGTGTGTGTGTGTGTGTGTGTGTGTGTGTGTGTGTGTGTGTGTGTGTGTGTGTGTGTGTGTGTGTTTGTGTGTGTGTGTTTAGTATCACCTTGCTGTGAACAGACATGAAATAAAACACTGATCTGACTGACTGCTGGCCAACCTGCAGCAATGTGTCCCTGGGAGTCCAGCACAATCAGCCCCAGTGTGTCATGGTTCTGGCCGGTTGTGTCGCCCATCTTGTCCTGTCTCTCCACGCTGACACACATTTCCCTGTCACCATCACCTGACTGGAGCCAAAACCATCCTATTCTTTTAAACTGATCAAAGCTGTTCCTGTAGGTGTGTACATGTCCTGTCTCTCCACGCTGCCAGACGTTTCCCTGTCGCCATCACCTGACTAAAGTCAAAACCACCCCATTCTTTTTAAACTGATCAAAGCTGTTCCTGTAGGTGTGTACATGTGCAAATTGTTAGCACAGATGAAGACTAATCCACATTCCATGTGCATATTGTTTTTACAGGCAACATAAACACATACAGTGGAATCCCTGATGCCAAACCACCCCCTTATTAAGACCTTATGCTTTTTAACCTTGTCCTTTATATTTCCATGTAAGCAAACGCCTGACCAAGGAGTTTTAAGACTTAAGAGAGAGGGTCTACTGTACTGTATTGTTTGGAACTGGCAGCTGTCAAATTTGGCTCAAGACAAGGTATTGTTATAACAGTGAAATCTCTCATGACCAATAACCCCTTCTTCTTCTTTTTTCTTTTATTTTTTTCTTTTATTTTTTTCTTCTTTTTTTATGAACACATGGTTAGATATTCATTTTTTTCTTCTTAATAATACACATAAATCAACTCTTCATCAAATGACCATCCCTGTTTTCAGACCACTGTATTCTGTGGATTTTAAGGATGTGGTTCATCAGGAGTTTCACTTTTTTGTTGTTGTCTTTTGTGTTTTTTAATCTGAAACAAATCTGACTGCTAGCATTCTGAAATAAGATCCAAACACACAACAGTTTCAAAAGAACACTGATTATAAAGGACATCACAAAACTTCTGCAAATTTTCAGGGTAATTTTCAACAGACAAATAAATGATGGTAAATGAAAACTGTTCATTCAGGTTCCAGTCACTGGCGCTGTCATGTCTGGTGTGTTGAAGAATGCAAGCCTTCTAGTAGCCCTACTTCCCCCAGGACATGCCCCTCCTTGAAGAAAACAACAACACACAACTGGTTGGAAAAGAAATGTGGCTGATCATCAGGGACTTCCTTGTCTTATGGTTATTACTTAATAATTATTATCATGTTAAAGGTAAGTTAGATGATCACCACACCTGTGTGCGAGGACTGTCCAGGTGAAAGCCACACTGGACAGCAAAGTCCTGCGCCCCTTGGCCGGTCAGCATGCTGTGTCTGCTTCTCTCCATCACGCAACGCGCCACCGAGGAGGCACGCGACACTCTGGGGGAGAAAAAGGCAAACAAATTAAACAGAATTTAACATCAGCGTCACACGCCAAGCCTCGCTTTCACTCCACACCCTGCCTCCAAACCCTGCCGTAATTGGTTACGCGAAGTAAGTAAACATGGTGCTTAACGTCCACAGAAACCATAAGGCTTATTAGGGATGGGAAGAATGGGGGAAAGGGGGAATGGAGGTGGGGGAAGAGGGAGATTATATGCTTATCACTATGCTGTCACCACCAGAATGACTCCTGCATTAACAGACATTTTAATGTTTCACTAATTGAAAATGAGTAATTGTGAGGGACAAATTCACAAGACAGTCTCCACAGAAACCACAACTTTTGAACAGAAAGGAGAGCCAAAGCAGATTCGAACCGAGGTCCCTCTGCTTACCAGTATAATGCCTTGCCACTAGGCCAAACCAGCTCACATTGGTTATGCCATTAAAGTGGCACTCTTTATTTCCTTGCAACTGTGAACCAAAATTGCGACTATAGGTCTGACATTGGCAGTGCCCTCTGTGAATTTTTTTAAACATTTGAGTGCCAGGACTAAGGCAGCGACACAACACTGAAACACAGGTGTAACCATCCAGTGAGTCTGCCCCAGGGTATAACATACCTGTAATCAACAGCAACTGCACGCAATCAAGTCAAAAACAATCAACATGGTGTGCACATCTAAGTATTCATATTTCACTCAGTCAACAGCAACTACAATCAAGTCAAAAACAGTCAACACAATGCACACATCTCAATATTTATATTTCACTGAGTCAACAGCAACTGCAATCAAGTCAAAAACAGTCATCATAATGCACACATCACAATATTTATATTTTACTGTCTTAATGAAATTACCCTTTGCATGATTAAAAAAGCACTAACCAACTCAACTGAACTAAATCTTGGTAAAGGCAAATTTGTATTGTTTTGTCTTGTTTAACTAAAAAAAGCATTCAACCAATGCCGCATGTCCCCAAATGCCGCATGTATGTAGCTTTGTAACAAAGATGTATTAAGAGAAAAAAAATGTAAACAAATAAAAGTATAATAAATAAACAAATACACCTGCATTGTTTTGTCTTGTCTAACTATAACACATTCAACTTGAACCTCTGGCATCTTTTAATCTAAAGCGAGGGGTAACTAGAAATTGTTAGCTTCACTTCTGGTATCTTTCAGTTTTAATCTAAAGTGAGGGGTAACTAGGAATTGTTAGCTTCACTTCTGCACGGACCTTTGGAGTGCAGTAACAGCACCAAAGTTCAGGGACAGTCCTGACATCATGGCAGCATCCAGTTCCACTTCTCCCTTTTCATTGGGCGGCCCGCCTCGGCCCACTTGGCACGGCCCATACCGCTCATCTTCCTCTGCCACTGCAAAGGAGAGAGGAAGAATCAGCACGTGGCTTTGGGAGTGCTGTGGTGTGTGGAGTTTTACAGCGGAGGCCTTGCTCTAAGACCACCCTAAACATCAAAAACTAAAATGGTTTTAAAACAGGGGTGGTCCTTGTCCATGGCAAGCAGTTCATACAGTTGAGAATGTGAAGGGAATGGTTTCACACCACACCACACCACACACACACACAGGGGAGGGGAGGTCTGTCAGCACTAGCATTTCACCCATTTGATGTGTTTGTTTTGTTTTTCGTTTCTGTTGTTCTTGTTGTGATTTTGTTTACACGTGTCACTTTTTACTCTTTCTGTTTGTGTGTCAGCGTGTGTGTGTGCGTGCGTGTGTGTGATGCGTGCGTGCGTGCATGCATGTGTGTGTGTGTCTGTCTGTCTGTCTGTCTGTCTGTGTATGTGTGTGTGCGTGTGTGTGTGTGTGTGTGTGTGTGTGTGTGTGTGAGTGAGTGTCAGTGTGTGAGTGAGTGTCAGTGTGTGTGTGTGTGTGTGTGTGTGTGTGTGTGTGTCGTGTGTGTGTGTGTGTGTGACTAGAGAGTGAGTGAGTGAGTATCAGTGTGTGTGTGCGTGTGTGTGTGTGTGTGTGTGAGTTGTTGTCGTTTTAATACAAAGTGGCCAAAGCCTGCTGACGGCAGAGTTTTGCATGCACCACCCACTATTCAATGCTTTCTCCAAACACTCTTCACACGCTCCCCCTTCTCTCGCCAAGCGAGCAGCCACGGTCACTGGTTCTGCCGAAAATGCCCACGTCCCAATCACAACCGTCCGCTCCATTGCTGGCTTCCGTTTGAAAACGATAGCCAGCAGATTACTTATTTTGCGGTCTCTGCAGAGCCAAATGCAGGGTCCGTGTGAAATTGGAAACGCAAGTCAGCGAAAACGCAAGTAAGAATTGCTCCCCTTGAGGTACAAGACTTTGGAGTTAACGTCCCTGATGTGCTGCTTCGCGGTCACAGCGTCGACTGAGAACCATTCAGTTCTATGATGGTTGCGGGTCGTCTAGCCAGATAGTGTGTACAGTTGCCTCGAACATCACTGTCGTCAGTTAGCTATCTTTGGTTTTAATTTTTCTTTCCGTTTCTTCCCAGGGTTCAGAGTCGTGACGCTCTGGCAGTGACACAGTGATCACTATTCCGATCACTATCAAGGCAATAGTTCCTCGTCAACGTCACGTAAACAGTAGTGCTTAACGGCGTCTACTCAGTGACTACACTGAATGAGCGACCGTGACTCGAGAAACCACAAGGCTTATTAGGAACGGGGGAAAGGGGGGGAAGGGGGTATGGAGGTGGGGGAAGAGGGAGATTATATACCTATCGCTACACTGTGACTGTCACCACCACTGCTCGGAAATGACTTCTGCGTCAAAGACGGGCAGCGATGACTGAGAACCATTCTGAGTTCAATCATTGAAAACAGTGTTTACTGAGTCAGTCACGTCACGTCACAGTCACAAGACTGACCGTGAGTGTCCTGACACTGACATAACGGCTGAGCGCGGACCAAAACTTTTCAGTGAAGACTAAAGGAGAGCCGAAGCTGATTCGAACCGAGGTCCCGCCTCTGCCCGCTACCAGCCTAACGCCTTACCGAGCGCGCGCGCGCTCGCAAGCACGCACGCACGCACGCGGCACTGACGCACACACACTGACACTGACACACACCTGGCGACAGAGAGACAGACACACTAAGATCTACACCTAAACGGCCGGAGGCAGTCGGCGGTGTGAAACCTTTGGCGGCCATACACTGACAAAACCAAAATACTTAGGCCGGCAAGGCACGCGTTCTCCCAGTTTCACGTGATTGAAACATGACTGCACTCTAACCGGTTTCCGCGTGTTAAGAACACGGCCGCTGACAACAAATCACAATGTCTGTAACGACATGCAAATCGGTTGTCAGACCAGTTGTGTTTTACAAGGCAGTTTTTCAGCTCGACTGTTCCAAGGCACATCATGGGTAACGTTGGCCAATTCAGTTTCTTTGACTACGTAACAATGTCTTCCGTCGCTTTTCTCATTAATTTAATAATTGGCCGGAATAATTCAGTCATTAACGCAGATGTGTACGTTTGTGGATTACGTAAGAATGATTTTTCATTAGTTTATTTCTCACTCATTGTCATTTTCAGTATTTTTCGTCTCGATCTTTCTCCTCGTCTGCTTTTATCTGTCAGCGTCGTCGACTTTAGCCTAACTTGATCACTTTCTTGTGTACTGCATATAAATTTTGGCGTAACTTGTCTCTAGATGCTATCTTTAGCTGTTATAAACTGTTCGTGGATAATTTGAACCTGTTCCTGGTTCTTTTCTTGGCAATATCCCGAAGTATCTCGACGACATAATTATTCACTCATCGAAATACCCAGTCAGACTTTCAAAACGTCGTGAGGCCTGAACCAGGTGAAAGTATAGACTTTGGCATGGTTGCTCTGTGGGGGCCCTGTCCGTTTGACGGCATCTAAAAATATAAAAGGCTTCCCATTCTTCGCCTACTGCCTGGAATTGTGTTTTCCTAATTTCAGTCTTCTAAGTCCATTCATCTTCATTTTACGCAGTCCTCTTCACGAAGTGCAAGTGGCGTGGTCAGTAACGCTTTGTTAACGAGCTTTGTGTTTCTTTCTCAGGCAGCCGAGCATCAATGATCATTTGTGGTCGTCATTTGTTACGGATTGATTCTTTCCTTTATTGTCGACTTTGTGTGTGTGTGTGTGTGTGTGTGTGTGTGTGTGTGTGTGTGTGTGTGTGTGTGTGTGTGTGTGTGTGTGTGTGCGTGCGTTCGTGTGTGTACGTGGTGTGTGTGTGTGTGTGTGTGTGTGTGTCTGTCTGTCTGTCTGTGCGCGGTGTGCGCGTGTTGTGCGTGTGTGTGGTGTGCGTTGCGTGTGTGTGTGTGCGTTGTGTGTGTGTGTGTGTGTGTGTGGTGTGTGTGGTGTGCGTGCGTACGCGCGCGTGTGTGTGTGCGTGCGTGTGTGTGTGTGCCGCGTGTGCGTGTGTGTGTGTGTGTGTGTGTGTGTGTGCATGTGCGTGTGTGGGTATGTGTGTGCGTGTGCGTGTGTGCGTGTGCG